>CM028380.1:80744114-80858454 GCA_013146195.2 Codonopsis lanceolata | reverse complement strand
GATCGGTGGCCCCCTCCTCGATTGCCCCTTCTACCAAGGCCAAGGAAGCAGCGGCAAGTATTTGATGCTCGGAAGGCCGAAGGCGAGAAGACTCAAACTTCGACCTCCGGCCTCAGCTCCCTCCGTGATCTCGAGATGGCCGGTCCCGTCTCCCTCCCGGCGAGGAGGTGTCGATAATGAGCACATTATCGGACAATAACATCGTAAGAACAATAAATAACTTCCCCGCCCATTTTACCTGGAAGCCACGGGTAAAGGTTATTTGGCGAGGGTGTGCTTAATGGGTCAGGAGCGAACGATGCTTCCCGCCAGCAATTTCAATCAGACGATCAGATGGGTGGCCTTGGCGAGGTAGCCCAATTTCCTTATTTCTTTTTTCTCTCTATTTATTTGTCTTGGTTGCTTATGCCGTTTTTTTCAGAGCTCTTGGTCGGCATCGCGTCTTATGACGCCAAGCCGACTAAGGCCGCCGAGTCAGAGTGAGAGAGGATTGAGAGGGATATGTCGAGGCCAAGGTGGAGATCTCCTCTCGTTCTTTGAAAGGGTGAAGTCCCCCTGGAGGAGATTTGCACTGACCGACCGTGAAATTTCCCAACTTGAGGCCGAGAAGACAAATTTTGGCGGCGAGGGAGCAACAAGCTGTTGAAAGATAAAGCTAGTGAGAAGGATCTAAGGTGGCCGAGCTCGAGGCCAAGCCGAAAGAGGCCGAGGGCGAGAACGACTATCGAGGGCAGTGGGCCGCGAAGCCGAAATGAGGAGGAGGTTTTGGTGGTATCGAGATTACTGGCCTGGGGTGGAGGCTTTAAATTACATGGAGACCACCGTAGGGTCCAGACGTTCGAGGCCGGTGGCGATTGTGTGCCGATGGGAGGTGCCTGTGAAGATGGCGAGTCTCGCCTCTCTTGGTTCTTGAGTGCCGAGTGCTACCTCTCTTGTGCCGCCGACGATGCCGAGCCGAGCCATCAAGAGGCCGATATGCAGCTCGGGCCCCCGAGTGGCTACCTCCTCATGTTGAAGCAATCCCCTTTTCGCCTGTTAGCTCTATTCCCAGGTGAGGTGTGTGGGTGAAGGATAGCTATCGTCGTTATATGGTGCCGGCATGCCTCCCTCAACAAAGCAATATGTTGGTGATCGATTAATGGCGGCTGGAGGGCCGAAGAAGACAAGGTGGATGAGTTGTCTAAAATCAATATGTCTCCGAGAAAGCTGGCGACTGCGTGGAGGAAGGCTCGCGAGAGGGAGATGGTTTAGAGTAGGCACAAACATTTTGAGACTGCTTTTTATATTTTGGTTATCTCGTCAATCTTTATTTTATGGTGTATAATGCAAGCTTTTTCTGCTTTCTTATCTTTATTTGCTTTTCCTGTTTATTTTTTACCGCTCTTTTTTTTTGGTTTTCGTTTTGATGCAAGTTATATTCGAGGTATTAGGGCCGGCCTTTCCTGGCTAGCGAGGAGGTGTTTGAAGGCATTAGAGCTTGGCCTTCCTCGGCTAGGCGAAGGGTTTTGAAGGCATTAGAGCTTCGGCCTCCCTCGGCTAGGAGGAGGTTTTGAAGGCATTAGAGCACGGCCTCCTCCGCTAGGCGAGGAGGTTTTGGAGGCATTAGAGCTCGGCCTCTCCTGCTAGGCGAGGAGGTTTTGAAGGCATTAGAGTTCGGCCTCTCTGGCTAGGCGAGGAGGTTTTTGAAATGGCAAGACAAAGCGGTCTTGAATACATGGTTTAAAGAGAAGTTTTTCACCGACATTTTTTCTTTTATAACAAGATAACAGATCATTGATAATACATTTTCAAGTGGTCTGAATGCCAGGGGTTCCTTAGTGGGGTTCCATCGGTTTTGCGAGCTGTAGGGTTCCCGCTTTCGAATCTTGTCACGTGATTTTGTACGGTCCGTCCCAGTTGGGAGAAAGCTTGTTTCCAGTCACCTCGATTTTCCTCAATACCAGGTCGCCGACCGAGAACGTGCGAGGATTCAGTCTTTTGTCATGGTGGGCTTTGGCTAGCTTTTTGTAATTGATGGCCTTCATTCTGGCTTCGAGCCTTCTTTCTTCCAGGTAATCAAGGTCGAGAGTCCTTGATTATGTGTTCGCCTCTTCGTTGAAATGGATGACTCTTGCAGTGGGAAGAGCCATTTCGACTGGGGCCATGGCCTCAGTTCCGTAAGTCAAGGAGAAGGGTGTTTCCTCGGTTGAACCTCGGCGAGATGTTCGGATAGCCCAGGCAGTAGGAAGCTCCTCGAGCCAAGCACCTTTCTTGTCGTCCAACCTTCTTTTCAAGGCATGAAGGATTTGTTTGTTTCCAGCTTCCGCTTGGCCGTTTCCTTGGGGGTGTGCTACCGAGGACTTCCAATGGCGAATTCCTCTCTCCTCGCAGCTTGCCGTGAATCTGTTTGAAAACTGTGTGCCGTGATCCGACACAATGGCCCTCGGTAATCCATATCTGCAGAGGACATTGTCTCGAATGAAGTCGATGGCCCTTTGTTCAGTGATGCTTGCTAGGGGTCTGGCCTCGATCCATTTTGTGAAGTAGTCCACCGCAACTATCACAAACTTGTTCTTGCCTTTGGCGAGAGGGAATGGCCCGATTAGGTCAAGTCCCCACATTTAAAGGCCATCTTTGCGATTACCGGGGTTTGAGGTCCCGAGGGCAATCTTGGAATGTTAGGGAACCTTTGACATTTGTCGCATTTTCGGGCATATGCCTCGGCATCCTTTCTCAACGTCGGCCAGTAGTATCCGTGGAAAATGATCCTGTCGGCCAAAGTTCGAGCCCCTGGATGGCTTCCACATACCCCTCCGTGCACCTCGGCTAGTAATCCTTGTGTGATTTCTGGTCGGACACACCTTAGGAGAGGCTTAGTGAAAGATCGCCTGTATAGTACGTCCCCAATTAAAGTGTATCTGGCCGACCTTCTTGCCATTGCCCACCCTTGATCTTTGTCGCTGGGCAATATCCCCTGGTCGATGTACTTTTTGATGTCATCGATCCAACATTCCGTGGCCTGTTCTATCATCATTATTTTTTCTTTGTCAATGGCCGGGGTGTCAAGGATTTCGATCCATATTTCCGGGGGGAGCTCGCCGAGCTCACTGGTGGCCATTTTGGAGAGGTGGTCTGCCTTGATGTTTTCAGCCCTTCCTATTTGCTCCAGTTCCCGGTATTCGAATTGGTCGAGGATGCTCACAGCTAGCTCTCGGTACTTGTCCAGGGTTGGGTGGTTTACCCCATACTCCCCCGAAATCTGTTTCACGACGGGCTTGGAGTCGCTGAAGATTAAGATTTGAGTAGCTCCTATCTCGGTCCGGGGGCGCGATTATTGGCCTCTCTTGCCACGAACCTTCGATCTCCCTCGTTTATCACTCTCTGTATCGCTCTTTTAAGCTATATGCATTCTTCCATGACATGGCCGATCTCGTTGTGGAAGTTGCATCTTTTTATGGGGTTTCGTGTGTCGAGGGGTGACTTCATGGGAAGGGGGGACGTATCTTGTTCTCTATCAAGAAAACGTCCATGATGTGTTCCCTTGATGCGTTGAGGGGGGTGAAGTCTTCCAACTCGATGTCTCGTCTTGGCCCCCTAATCTCGCCGGTGAATTTGGCGCTTTTTTCCTCCTCTCTCCTTTTTGCCGGGTGGGCGTCATCTTGCCGAGCTTTCCCCTGTTCTTTTCCCTTGCTGGCGAGCGTCTGGTCGGCCGTATTAGCCGTGCCTGGAGGGGATGTGACCGCTCGTGAGCTTGTTGTGGTGGAGGGTTGCTCGCCGTCCAGCAGAGCCACCCTTTGGGCTGTCAGGAACATTTCGCCAATCGTGTCCCTTGGTCTCATGAGGAGCTCTGTTCGGCAGTTCCCTCGCATCAGGCCTGCTCCGAAGCACATCCTTACGGAGGTGTCGGGAATATCTGGAATTTGGTCCAGGACCTCTTTCAAGCGAGTCATGTATGAGAGCACAATTTTTCCACTTTCTTGTTTCACGCTGCACAGGTCTGTCTCGCTTTTTGGGAGAGCACCTGCCGAGGCGAATTTTTTCAAAAAGGCCCCTTTAAAGTCATCCCAACAGGTGATAGAGTCATGTGCTAACCCGTTGTACCACTGTTGGGCCTGCTTTTTCAGGGTTCCTGCGAATACCAAGCACCATATGTCGTCGAGTCTGGTCACTATGATCATTTTTAATTCGAACCCCGACACATGGTCCAGGGCCGTTGTGCTACCAGTGTAGTCTTCAAAGTATGGAATCTTCACTTTCGAGGGCACTTCCACTTCTCTTATCTGTTTAATGAACGACCCTCCTATTTTCTTGACGGCCGTATTGGTTCCCGAGCTCTGCCGAGCTTTTAGTTTCTCCATCCATGCCCTTATCTCGGCATCCGTCAATGGTCGGTCACCTTGTGCCGAGCCTATGGCTTGGGTGGGGATGCCATTGGGCGCCTTGTTGCACTTTGAGGTATCTCGACCTCTTCCTCACTGTGTTTCTTATTGGGGACCCCAAGCGAGCCTCTTTGCGGTGGCGAGGCGGATGTCGGGATGCGGAGAAAGTTTTGTTGGTTGAAGGCGGGCGTAGAGTGGGACTCTCCTTCCTCGCTGTGGGCTTGACGATTATGCATGCAGGGGGAATCTTAGGCGAGAATGAACGCTCGTCCTAGACCCCTCGCCGGCCATCCTCTTGCCAAGTCTTGACTTGACGTTTGTGGTAAATTTTGCTCTTTTGGCTTTCGTAGCTTCCACCCTTTGCCAGACCGAGTTGGAGCGCGCCGGGGTGATTTGCACGTTGATTATGGGCTCGGGTTCTGGGGCTCTTGCTTTTTGTCGTAGCTCGTACATTTTGGTCTCGGCCTTCTGTATCTTTGTGTACAGGGTTCTTTGGTGCTCCCAATACGCGTATTCCTGGTCGGCCTCTTCCTGGACCGAGGGTTTATTCGTTTTGCCACGAGGTTCCTCCTCGTTGGCTCTGAAGACTCGACCTCAGTGAATCGTCCATCTCGGGGGTTGGCGTCAGCCTCTCTATTTTTGTTGTTAGAGAGCCGTTTGGCCAGAGCGAGCCTTCGTTGGTCCCTTGCCGACACTCCAGGTACCGAGGCGCCGGAGTCCAGCCTTGTTGAGAGTCCAGGGCCCCTCGCGTCCCTTCCCTCGTTGTGCTTGGCATGTTCTTTTTCTGGGCGGGTGGATGCAGTGGGGGTGACATTTTTAGAGGCTTGCTTTTTGGACCTCACCATCCTTTCTCGTTTGTGGACGTTTGTGACTGAGAAAGTCGTTTTCCCGGCAACGGAACCAAACTGATCATGCTTTTTTGGTGGTGATCTTGTCTTGTCGTCCACGTGTGAGCAAGGATGAGGTGGCGACCGCTGGTTCGTCTTTTCTTTCTAACCTGCATAAAGTAAGCAACAAACACCGTTAAGGAGTCGGGGCGGCCCGACTAGAACCCTCCGGTGTGAGAGTAAGATTTCCGGTGGTAAGATGGGTAATAAATGTGCCGTGATATTTGCTTGATAAGGGGTGATGATAAGAGAGTAGTGAAATCTTCGAAATTACTTGCCTCTATCATAAATGTGCATTCTCTATTTATACCTGATATTCATGTCGACGTGGCGGCTGGTGAATGGGGGACACATGGCGGCAATCATTAAATGCGTTGATGGTGTCTGTCAGAAATAAGTGAACTGTGCGTTTGTCAGGGAGTTGGTGCTTGCGTGCAGCGGTTTTCTTGGACCTGGGGAAGCTGTTTGTCAGGCCGGATGATGATTGATCCAGCGCCGAGGCCGAGCGGTCTTGTGATAAAGTGTTTATTATTGCCGAGGCTGAGGATACTAGAGACCGATTCGGTGACGAGGCCAAGAGCATCAAAGGTCACTCTGGCCAGTCAAGGCTGAAGCTGTTGGAGGCCGCTAGTTGTCTATTGCTCGGCAATAAAGAAACTCGCGTTTATCTTAGGGGCGAGTGGTTCTGACTTCGTTACTAGTGGCTTTCTAAGTGGGGCCCATTATTGTACCGAGGGTCAATTCCTCGGTTTAATCCTTTCACAAAGGAAGCTTTTCCATGTTCTTTTATCAGGAATGAGTTGAAGTGTTCTTTGTGATGTATCCAAATTAAGCGGATACTCTGAGCTTGATTAACTGGATATCTGACTTTCAATCTATCCTTCTCTTGAGGCCCAAAACCTGTCAAGTAAACCAAAAACAACTGTGAACTAAGTAGGGGCTTTCCCTGTAAATGCACTACGGTTTGAGAATTAGCTAACACACAGTTGAGATATCAATTTGACAGAGTCTTAGCCTATAAAAATGAGCGTACCTCTCCCTTTGTTGGAGAAGGGTTTATATAGGTCCAGCCTTGAGGGATGGGAGCTACACATTGAATGCATGAACGTGAAAGGCGGGCACGTTCATGGCCACAACCGGAATGTAGGGGCGGATCTCCTGGCATTAACTCCCCACGTTCTGGACAATCGTTACCGTGTAATCGAACGTGCTGGCTATGATCACCAAGACCTCTACCTGCTTGCTATATTCTTGGCCCCCAGACGACGGGCAGAAGGCTGCTTGCTTGGTATGTCTGGTCGGCCAGAGATCTATCCATGCTCGCTTATGACTTGAGCTCGCACCATGATGTATGCATGTGATCTGCTCGTGACAATGGTGATGACGTGTTTTGCACGTGACCGATGTTTGGACCTTTTGGGCCAGGCAGCTCAGTGGCCTCCTTCTTCTTGTCTAGCGAGCACACGTGCTCGAAGCGAGGAGCATAATATTTTGTTCATGAAGGATGCATTGTCTGGTCGTTGTAAGACTTGTTCATTCTTGGTCTGGGTAAGACTTGGAGAATAGGATGGATCATTGGTGCACAAGGGATCATTTCAATGATTGGAAAGGCAGACAGGTGCTAAGCGTGTGCTAACATGACAGACTAGTGCAACCGTCGATTAAAGGGTGATACTGCATGCGTGCATCTTTCCCGAGGTGGCATTAAATGCGACGCCTTAGTTCCCATGCCACGTGTCCAAGAAGTCATGTCTGGACATTTCTCTTCCTATTTTGCCCCTCACTTGATCTATAAAAGCAAAGGCTCCCTTCTTTAAACTTTTTTAGAATCGTTCATTATTCACAAACCCCTTTCACCTTCTCTGCCTTCCCAACTGCTTCTTTGAATCGCCGGTGTTCCTCGAAGTTGAAGCAAAACAGCAAACCAGATAGCCTGAATCGTCGGACTCAGAAAACCATCAACTCCACACCACAGGTAACCTTCTGCTCTTAATTATTTTTCTATTTTCATTACGTTCTTGTTAGAACTTTAGCCTTAGGATTCGACGATGTCCATTGGATGTTTCGATGTCCAACTACTGAAACCGCTTGATCTCTACTTTCATTCTTGATTTATGTTTTTCGTTGCTTTCCAGAAAATCTTTCTATCCTTTCTGGGTTCGTCTTAGTAGTCCTTTTTGACTTTTGTACCAACTCGAGCATGCACATAGGTAAGAATTTAGGAAATTGAGAACTGGTACCCTGTTTATTGATTTGAAATCTAAACCCTAACCGAGGGTTTTGCTTGCTCATTCATGATTGTTTTCACAAGCAGTAATTAATGTTTGTTACTCGATTCATGTAGGATGTCTTTTTGTGACATGAGTGATTCAGAAATCGAAGGACGCAGCTACGATCATGGAGCTTCAAGCGAGCACGAGGAAAGTTTTGATGTTAAATCGAGTAGCTCAGAGGGGACCGAGCTGGATGAGACCTCAACGTCCCCTAAAGAAGTTCTTGAAAATTCTGAGCAAGGTGCAAATGTTGAGGACGAGCAAGAGGAGGATCATAATGCCCATGTTGGGGATGAGCAAGGCAGGGACCATAATGCCAGTGTTGAGAACGAACGAGTATCTGATGAGGAGGGCATACGCTCTGCTCCTTAGGAAAGGAAAAGAAGGGCTGCTCGCTGAAAGGGCAAAAAACCCGTGGTCGATATACCAGCCTCAATGAAATAGGATGACCTGACCTACGAGGAGGATGTGTCTGTCTGGTTCTATTCCCTGGGCATTGACTTGAAAAACTACTGAGTGAGAGCCTTCGACTTGGATATCAAGAAAAACAGCCACAACTATCTAGGGGGACCATATGGTCTTTTACTTTGACTTCTTCCTGGTCGGCCTAAGGCTTCCCCTAGACCCCTCACAGTCGAGTTCCTCCAATATAACAATGCCCTCCCCTACGATCTGACCCTTACTACAATGAGGTTTTTGGTCGTATATACGGTAGCCTGTAGGCTGCTCGGGTTTGAGCCCAATATGACCTTGTTCCATAAACTGTTCTTATTCTCACTTGACAAAAAGAACGGACGCATCATGGGCCGCTCCAATCCAAATTACTTCAAGCTTCTGAGCGACAGTCCCAATAAAGTTGAATCCTGGGACGGGAAAGCCCTGCTTGTTGAATATTGAGTAGGATGGCCCTTTGCCCCCTACTTACGTGTCATGGAGATCCCCAAATATGATAGAAACGTTTTTCGGGCTGGCGAACCAAAAATAGCCAAGGCATTCAGGACTCTGCTCGGCGTGAAAGAAGGTAGATACGGACATGATTTGGTACTTGACTGGGAGGCCCTTACATCTAACCCCACCCTCCTTCACCTGGCCGGAGTACTGAGTTGGCCCGTGGTAGGGGTATAGCCCTGTGTAACTATTGAGGCAAAAGATCCCCACCCGTATTGGGGTAGCTATCATGGGGGGAGGTTCCCCAGCGAGTGCCCTGACCGTGAGTGGGTTGGGACCAGTTGTATTCATGTCTTCTCACTAACTGGTTTGCTTACTTTTGACTTTTCTTTACACATTATTTCTGCTTCAATTTTCCTTGATTGTTTCTTCCTTTGAAATTCATTGTAGACATGGGGCAGCTCGAGGATACCCCCATATTTCTACAGGTCACGAAGAGGGGGGCCACGAGGAGGAATACCCAGCCAGCCACCTAGGTACTAGCCTCCCTTCCAACGGTTCCTGCTGCAACATCCGGGTCAAGAACGAGTCGAGGCCGCACCGAAACTAGCAAGGTGGAGCCGGCTCTCATCGTTCCTCCTCTTATTACCACCCCTACTGTCATTCCTCAAAGTCATCCTGCTCCCATCACTGAGCTTCCCTCGAACAAGAGGCCTACTGTTGACCCTCCAACCGATAGGAGAACCAGGTCGCAAACAGAGGGAGATCATGGGACAACATCTGGTTCTCGAATGCCTACGTGACATAAAGACGATTTCCAAATGCCTGAATTCTGTGAGGGCGCCGGTAAGCTGATCGCTGAAATAGCGGATGTGCCCGACCTTGACAAGCTCATGTATATAAAGGCGGTGGTCATCCTGCCAAGGTCGGGCTCAGGATGATGAAAAGACTTCACCATGGTGGCCTCTGAAGAATGAGCTGCGGGCATTCAAGCTCAGTTCAGGTCGGGGAAATCGGGTTGTGCATGGTCGAGGTAATGACTGCCTTCTTAGTTCATAAAAGTACATGACCCTTGCATGTTTTGTCTCTTACTTGTATTTTTCATTTTCAGATGGCCACAAAGACCGAACTGCTCTACGACCGACTCAAAGAGCACCTCACCACCGCCAGCTCGCTGACCTTTGAGAAGAATAAGTTGGAAGAACAGATCAATATACTTTGAGTTGAGTTAAAACAGAGCGAGAAGAATGTTACTGCTAAAGTGACCGAGCTCTCCAAGGTTGAAGAGGAAAAGAAGACCCTGGAATCCCACCTCGATTCTCCAAAAAGTCCGAAGAGACTGCCATAAAAAATATTAGCGAGGTGAGGAAAGAGCTCCGGAAAACGGTGAGTCAGTTAGAGCAGGCCAAGGTTGAAGTGACCGAGAGAGAACAAAGGCTAAGGGAAGAGCTATCTCAGCCCAGCGAGGAATAGAGACGTGCCATCATTTCTCAATATAAAGCCTCTAGTAAGTTTGAGGTACATGTTGAAGCTGAAACCTACCCCTACTATCTCCAGGGAATAAATCTTGTCCTTTGACAGATAGCGAGCAACAAGATTGAAGTTAAACCCGAGCTGCTTGCCGAGTGGGGTACTAACACGTCTTTAAACTCTTCTGCTCACCCAGGTCATGCCATGGTGCCCTATAGTGAAGATGAGTTGGCTTTACTGGCTCAGTCTAACTCTAAAAAAGGGCTACCCATCCTGAATCCTCTTGAGGTCATTGTGACCACGGTGACCAATCTAATGACCTATATATGGATGGCCTGGTCCCAGGAAGCTGCAACCATGGCTTCTCTTGTTACTGGGGATGACGGTGAGGTGGTCGTCATTGAGGGCGAGCAAGTTTGTGCCGAGGAAATAAAGACTGCTTCTAAAACTAAGCCTTTAGAAATCCCTTCCGATGCTTAGGACCCTTTCTCGGCCTAAGAGCCAATGCATGTTTCTCTTTCCTGAACAAATTACAATTTATGTAATATTTTTTGACTTTATTTGAATACCACTATGTTCCTTGCTTCACAGTTTTTCTGAACTTTTACATGCCAGCTCGATATTCCGAGCTAATATGTTAGTGCAGCTAATTCACATGATCGCTTAGAATTTACGTACAAGCTAAAACTCAAGCTCGCTAACCACGTGAGATCTTAGGTATAAGCCAAGATCCAAGGTCGCGTTTCACTTGTTCTTCAATCGAACTTTTTCAAAATCTATGCTCACTTTCGCGAGCATGGACACCAGTATAACTGGTTCGCCAAACCACTTGGTCTTCGGTACAAGCTAAAAGCCAGGCTTGAACACCAACACTTTTTCAACGAGCAGAGACATATCATGCTCGTGAAAATGGTATAGTCGAGATAAATGGTAGATGATGTGTTAGCGCAACTAATTCACATAACTGCTTAGATTTTAGGCATAAGCTAAAATCTGAGCTCGCTAACCCCATAAGATCTTAGGTATAAACTAGGATCCAAGGTCGTGTTTCGTTTGTTCTTAAACCGACCTTCCAGAGCCCTTGCTTACTTTCCCGACAACGGAACCAATTGATGTATCCAAATTAGGCGGATACTCTGGGCTTGATTAACTAGATATCTGGATTTCAATATATCCTTGTCTTGAGGTCCAAAACCTATCAAATAAACCAAAAACAACTGTGAACTAAGCAGAGACTTTATCTGCAAATGCACTCTGGTGTGAGAATTAGCTAACACATAGTTGAGATATCAATTTGGCAGAGTTTCAGCCTATAGAAATGAGTGTACCTCTCCCTTTGTTGGAGAAGGGTTTATATAGGTCCAACCTTGAGGGTTGAGAGCTAAACATTGAATGCATGAACGTGAAAGGCGGGCATGTTCATGGCCACGTCCGGAACGTGGGGGCGGATCTCCCGGCATTAACTCCCTACGTTCTAGACGACCGTTATCGTGTAACCGAACGGGCTGGCTATGCTCGCCAAGACCTCTACCTGCTCGCTATATTCTTGGCCCCCAGACGATAGGCAAGAGGCTGCTTGCTTGTTATGTCTGGTTGGCCAGAGATCTATCCCTACTCGCGTATGACTTGAGCTTGCACCATGATGCATGCATGTAATCTGCTCGTGACTGGTGATGGCGTGTTTGGCACGTGACCGATACTTGGGCCTTTTGGGCCAGGCAGCTCACTTTGTATTCAAGATCTCTTCCCACTTGGCTCTACCTGTTCGTCTATCCAAGGTCATTTTCATCTTCCCGATTTTCTTATTTTCCATTTTTGCCCACCTTCATCTCCTAAATTTTCCCCTTTCTGAGTTACATTTTATGTAAGACCTATGTTTAGTGTTTACTTAGATTTTTGTTTTTTTTTAACGAACAAAAATCATTAGATCACATACGTAATATGTATTATC
Organism: Codonopsis lanceolata; assembly: GCA_013146195.2. NCBI lineage: Eukaryota > Viridiplantae > Streptophyta > Magnoliopsida > Asterales > Campanulaceae > Codonopsis > Codonopsis lanceolata. The sequence goes on along the minus strand of CM028380.1, from coordinate 80,846,627 downwards.
TTGAATCATTAGAAAAAAATGTTATATACTGTAATTTAATCTTAATTTTCCTTTCATTTGTTGATGTCAGATTTGTCTCGAAATATTCTTGTTTTACAAAAGATATAAATTTTTTGTTATTTTTATTCGAATTTGATAAGATTGAATAATTTTTTTAACATGTATTCTTTTGAATATAAATATGTACATATGTACATATGTATATATATGTATATATATGTATATATATATATATATATATATATATATATATATATATATATATATATATATATATATATATATATATATATATATATATATATATATATATATATATATATATATGTATGGAAGATCTATACCAATCTCCCTTTTTAACAGATAATTGTGGATTTTGTAATCCTAATTATTGGTTCGTCCGTAGACGAAACTTCCTTTATCTATTAGTTGCTCGAGTGTTGGTTCATGTAATCTTCATGAATTTGCCTAGCTTCTCATTTATACAGAGATTTTAATTATTGAACAGTGTTGGATGAGTTGTAAATATAATTGATGGAGTGCAATTCTTTGAAAGTTAGGAATCCCTTGACGGAGAAAACATAAACTCATATACTTACGTAAATATTCAAAATTGATTTGCTGACTCGAAAAAAAATTCAGTTATGATTACAGATAAGAATTGTCTCTTCGATTTTGACCTTTTGGCTGGTAATGCAATCTAAAAAAAATCTTATTAAAACATCAAGCTAGAATATTTAAAGCAGTTATAAAATGGGTACAAAATATTGATGATCCTACGTTAAAGTGATGTTTTTTAATATATTGCACCATTAAGTGAAAGTAAAAGTAGTTATTTTTGGACAATATATTATTTAATTAATAAATCATTATTTGAAAAATAGTAAAATAAGAAAAAAAACACTTTTTAGATGTTTTTTACTCCCTTGAGCAAAGAGTTTCCGTTTGAAGGTCATACTTTTGAAAAAAAATGACATTTTTAGAAGTTCATTAGTAACAAAATGACACTTTTATTTTTGAAAGCAGACTCTTTGAATTAAACATTTCAAAATTGGATAGTGAATTATTTGTCTGGAACAGATGGAGTCATACGTAGAAGTGTCAGTTATATATATTTATAATCTCACATGTAAATTTTTATGTAACTCTTCACTTTTTTACTTTGTTGTTTTATATTCATCAATATGTTTGAAATCACTGATGATTTTCGATAATAACATGTATTTGTAGGTCTTGTCCTTGATCACAACCGTGATTTTCAATAAGTATTACTTAGAATTTTTTTTCTTTGATTGTTTTTATTTTTTTCAGGGTTCTGTGCTCATCCGTTAGTTTTGTCGTCTTCATGACGTAGCTTGAAATCAAAGAAGAAGAAAAAAAGTATTACCGGGTGGAAACTTACATCAACATGAAATTTGCATTCCACATTTAAAAGAATGAGCTATCTTCAAATAAAAGATACTAATATTTACTTTAATGTCCTGTAACCTTGGTGGGGTTAGTGTTGATCAAACTGAAAAGGGGAGAAATTTTGCACATTCTATTTCTTTCGTAGTGTACATGTATGATCATCAATTGAAGTAGTACTATATTCATCAAAGTGAAAACAACAAATTTATATTGGCCTCCATTGAATCTGTTTGAGACTTGAACAGCCATTGGACTATTAAACCTCCCAAAGCGTCTATATATATGCATATGAAGTGTTTTATTATTAATGGTTTTGGCTATAGTTTCGGTCATTATGATAATGAAAAATTCAGTTCGATACATCCATACATACAGGTCAAAGAGGTCACTCAACAACAATTGAACAATAATGTCCCCCGGGACATAGCCGAGTGATAAAAAGAGGGAGACATAAGATTCTGGAGGCATGCAGCGTGGATTCGATATTTGGTGGAAGCAATTTGCTTTCTTCTGAGGTTGGACCTTGTATGTGTTATTAGTTGACATGTTCTCAAACCCTGTATCATTCGGGCACATCCCGCGATTTTCCTGGTAATAGCAATGAGGGACGAAACTACTACCCCAAGATTCAACCTGGTTAAAAAAAAACAATTGAACAATAATTATGGAATGTGAAAGCAATTATGGAATGTCTTAATAATATCAAAATCGAGAACTCATATTCCAAGGCAAGAACTTGTATTTATCTTTAGATGTCTATGGAACCCTTTGAATATTAATCAATTACCCTCGTCTTCTACTCCTATTCAGTAACTGTTCCCCCGTTCTCCATAGCTCTCTCTCCCTCTCCCTCCACTTTTATATACTTCCAAGAAGTCCTCTCTCTGTATACGTAGATGCTATTTTGGGAACAATTACCATTAATTTTGTGTTAAATTATCTCTCCCTTGTATGGGTTTGGAAGGTCATGCGGAATAAGATTTAGAGGGATTAGCATTAATACACGAAGACTAGAGCTTTTGAAATACTAGACGAAAAATTGCGATAGAAAAAAGTTGAAGATTTTACAGATATAAAGTCATTTGCACCCAAACATTCAAAAAGGGTAACTTGGACATATTAAGGAAAAATTGATCTAAATCCAAATATTTTCCAAGGCTTGAATTCTAATTAATGTTTTATGAGTTGCCAAATTTTTATTTTTTTTACTCTTAAAAGAATGTAAGAAGGGATTAAACCTGAGACATCACATTATATGAAGCATCATCTCTATCATTAGATCATCCCATTGAGGCCACAAATTTCTAATTTATTTGTCCTAGATTGACTAAAAACATGGTACTTTCTAATATGGATGGTAAATGCATTTATGTGTGGAGGACGGATATGCATTTCTTTTTTCTTAAGTTTTTTTTTTTAAAATGAAATCACAAAAGTGTTTGATGTTAAATTGTTAATCAATGAAATATGAAACATGTGCAAGGCACGTGACCAACAATGGGGCCAAAATAAGCATTCTTTATCTAGTAAACAGAAGAAATTAATAAAACTTTTTAAAAAATCTGTATGATATATCATCGATACGACCCACTGTGTTGTTGGTAGAGATATGAAAAACTAAGACTCCATCTTATAAATTACAGTTCGTAAGATGGTCTCATAAGAGACCTCAATCTAGTTTCTTTTCAATTGGGAATACGCAAATCGTGGAACCCTTGCGTTGCCTCAATATGACTATTACAAACTTGATAACTATTTTTTGTCGTTGGAGCTTTAATCACATAAACATTTATCAACTGAGTTAAGATTAGGAGTGATAATTGGGTGTTATCGGTTAAGTTTGAATAAAACTATTATCAAACTAGCTAATCTATATCTATATAATGACAATGTTGATTTCTCCCTCCAAAATCTCACTTTTGAATTATTGACTTTTGAGTTACCATTTCACTCTTTCTCTCTCCTATCTTCTCTGGTTGTATTTCTCTTTCTCTCTCCCGTCTCCTCCATATTTCCTCTCTCATCACCACCATCTCCTCTCTTTTAAATATGTTTAAACATTTTTCTCTCTTTAAACATAAAAAATAGTAACTAAAACAAAAATAATAGTTCCGGAGTCAATAAAACAAAAATATAAGAGGTTAGTAAAATAAAAATAATTTATGGAATAAGCCATTATAAAAATAAAAGTTACAGAATCAACAAAACAAATACGGAGTATAATTTAATGCGAAGTTAGTAAAATAAAATAATTTACGGAACAAAAATTTAAAAACAAATTCTTAAAAATATATATGTTAAAAAAATACGTTAGTAAAATAAAAATATTTGATGGAACAAAAATAATAGTTACAAAGTCAATAAAAACAAAAAAAAATTAAACTAAGCTAAAAGAATAAAAATAATTTACGGAACAAAATTTTAAAATAAATTCTTAAAAATAGCTATGTAAAACAAAAATACATTAGTTAAATAAAAATATTTGATGGAACAAAAATAATAGTTACGGAGTCAATAGTACAAAAATAATTTAAACTGAGGTTAGTAAAATTATAAAAATAATTTACGGAACAAAAGTTTAAAACAAATTCTTAAAAATAGTTAGATAAAACAAAAATATGTTAGTAAAATAAAAATATTTGATGGAACAAAAATAATAGTTACATAATTAATAAAACAAAACAATTTAAACTGAGGTTAGTAAAATAATAATAAAAAATTACGGAATAATTTTTTTCCGTAAAACTAATTTTTAAAAATAAAACAAAAATAATAGTTATGAAATCAATAAAACAAAAAAATAATGGAAGTTATTAAAATCAAAATAATTTACAAAACAAAAATAATTGTTAACGGTAAAATAATTTCGTTATTTTGATTTTAGCTTATATTTTTCTCAGAAATTTATTTATTCATAAAATACAAATATAATTTAATAAAAGTAATCATTCAAAAGGAAGAATTTATTTGAGTTCACATTCTATTTAAAGGGCGGAAAAATTTAAATTTGTTTGAAGACATTCATTATACAGAGTTTTTGAATAGTATAAAGTGTTCGGGTTGTCAGACCATGAATTGACACTTAAAATTAGTGTTCCAGTAATGCTATTGAGAAACATTGACCATGTTGTAGGGTTATGCAATGGAACAAGACTAATCATCATAAATCTTTGGGATCACATTGTTGAAACAAATTTTTTGAAAGGAAGCAATGTTAGAGAAAATGTTTTTATCCCAAGATTGTCATTAACTTATCCGATGTAAGACATTTTTTCAAGTTTTAGAGAAGATAATTTACATTGCTGATATCATATGCAATGACAATTAACAAGTTTCAAAGTCAATAATTGCACGCATGTCTCTTTTATGAAAAAAAAAAGAAAAAGTATTTAGCCATAGACAGTTATTTGTCGTAGTTTCTAGAGTAACAAATTATTTTGGTTTGAAAATATTAATCTGCAGTGAAGATGAAAAACCAACTAATAAGACAACAAATCTTGTGTATAAGAATTTTTTTTAGAATCTATAGTGATTAGTGATATACTTATGTATAATTGTTAATAAACTGATCTTCCTTATTTTTTTATGTACAATTTTATTAACGTATGTTTAACACACAGGTTAAAAACTAGTATAGTTCATTTGTAATTTTAAGTATGATTCATTATTTATTTTGTTATTGGTTTTTAATGGATATTATCCATTAATATCTCTTTTTTTTTTTTTTGGAACAAGTATATTGAATAACTCAATAAATGGTTTAAAGACGGGACAAAATATTTGAAGTGAGAAGATGGGTTTCAACTCATGTCTTCAAATTTGCAATAGAAAGTATGAGAGGTGGGGCCAACCGGCCAAGATGGGAAATTGGGAATTTTTCATCGGAGACGGTCTCGTCTATGATCCATATTCCTTGTCGATGTCAAACAGCATTGGTGACAAGACACATGCCCACCACAAGTCAAATTGTCATTTACTTGCACAATTGGTGGAAAACCCTACTTTCCAATATTCAACTCATCAGGTGTTGACGTGTTGTCAACCCAAGTCAATGCCAATATAAGTATATTTATCCCAACAATTCCATGAATCTGTATTTTTTTTAAATATTCATCAATTTTTAAATAATTATATTCTTTTAAAATTTTTTATTTTAAGAAAATCCTTTTATCAAACACATAAATACAATAAAAATTGAAGAGTAAGAATAAGAAGAATACATAACTTAATAACAAACGCAAAATAGAGAACAAAATCTGACAAAAAAAAATCACTATGTAAAATAGGAACAGTAGGACCAGTGTAAAAACTGATAAAATTTAGGAATAATGACATAACTTTTTCATCGATTGAACCATTTATTTATAGGGATAGATACAATTAGGGTTACACTTGGAGTAGGGAACAAGAGACATATACAAGGAAGGAAACATAATAAAGAAAGAACTATACAAGGTAATTACCACTAAATAATAATTACAAATAAATAAGAATAAATAATAAATATATTTTATTTAATATGCCCCCGCAAGATGGATGTCCGAGAGGAGAGTCCAATCTGGTGAAGTAATTGATGAAACCACTGACGAGCAAGAGGCTTGGTCAGAGTATCGGCCAGCTGATCAGCCAAGGAGACATGGCAATCCCGCATAAGCCCATCTTGAACTTGTTGCCGGACGAAATAAAAGTCCAGGGCCACATGTTTCATGCGAGTATGAAAGACCGAGTTCGAGCTGAAACTCGTGGCGCCCACATTATCACAGTAAATGGCTGGTTGACTCGAGGAGGTTAGTGATAGGAGCACAATTGTGTGATATTTTTAGTCAATTTTGTGATTAATTATAGAGTAAATATTACACTTTTGGTTGTTTTGTGCTTGTTAATGAGTGTAGATGTGAAGGGAGCTGACAAAAGAGGAAAATTAAGCAAAAGGTGCTGGATTGCAAGAAAATGGAATTCTGTGGTGTCACGTGGGCATGTGCTGTTTAAATTCCGGAATTGAAGCTGATGTCAACTTGCTGAAGAACTGTCCAGCAGATTTTCTGTGCAGTTAGAGAGTTGTTTCCTCTACCCAACTTATTTCTTTGCTAAAGGAAAAACTTTTTTGGTAGTTAGTAGTAGTTTTAGGAAGTTATTGGCAGTTTTTGTGATAGAAAAAACTGCTAGTTAGTGGCTTTAGTGGGGTAAAAAGGGAGTGATATGTATTCTGTAATTTGGCAGAAATGTGGGCATCACTGGAGGAACTTTGGGCAGTTACTGGCAGTCGCTTTGGGGAAGGAAAGTACACATAATTGTTAGGAGAGAAAGTGTAGAAAATGTTGTATTCTTTCTTTAGTTCAACACTTCCTGGAACATTTAATTCTTGGTATTTGTAAGTTATTTAAATAATGTTTAGTAGCTAAATACTCTATTTCAGTCAATGAACAATTAAGTCTCTAACATTTTACTTCTGTGAGATCTAATAGAATTCATTCTTGTTTCGTTACAAATATTTATTTGTTCTCCATTCAGCACGTTGTAAGATTGTTGTGTTTAATTGATGTTTGTGGCCAGAATATTAATTAACATAATAGTCTATGGCTAGTTAACACTATTGATCTGTAATTGTCCTTAGTTTTAACAAAGTGGCGAGTAATACACTTTTTAGGCATCACAAGCATAATCAGACCGTATTACGGGAACAAATAATCTTAGTTACATGTTATTGGTTCAATATGCATGACTTTGAATCGGGTCTCTCTCTTCTTAATGCAACCGAGATTATTAAATCTTACGAGCGTCTCGGAGGTTGTAATTCGGTTAGACGATAGTTAACGAGCTTCTCTAGATTATCAACACGGCAAGGAGAGATTGAGTGTTAGGCGTTTGTCGATACTTATAGCCGGTTTCTTTGTGATTTAACAAGACATTTTTGCATCTATGATCAGAAGTAAAATGCGAGATAAAAATTAGTTCATTGGCTGGACTTTACTTAATTGAATTTAATCAAGTTTTTAATCTGTTAGCTTAATTAAAATCTTTAATTTTCAGTTAATTAGTTTGTTAGTCAATTCTTAGTTAATTAAAAATCTCAATTCATTTTTTTTATTTACTTAGTAAAATTCTAAAAAGGAATAAGTACAACGTTCCCTGTGGATACGATCTCGACTTACCTTATACTCGTTATTAGGGAAGTAGGTGAATTAATTTTGACGATTTGACACACGTCAGTTAGCCCGAGTTCGCCAAGAAGAGACACAATCCACCGGACTTCAGCCGCGGTAGTCGTGAGTGTTTTGTCAAATGGTGTTTTTGAGATTCAAAGTTTACAAACTCAAAAGGTTTTCAAGGTCAACAGTACTCGGTTGAAGTCGTATTATGAAAGTTTTGATGTTTCTGAAACTGTTGAGGAAATCACTTTGGCCTATCCTATTTACGAGTAATGTCGAGGGTGGGCATTGGGTCTAGCTACAGACGTTAAATAGCGGCGCTAATTGGGAGGCAACCCAAAGTTTTTTTTTTATGTTTTAATTTCCTGCTTTTACTAGTTTTAGTTAATTTCTTTGTTGTTTTTAATGTTTCTTTTAGTTTAATTTGTAGCAGCAGGTGTGTACTTGTTCAGGAGAAAGATGTGCAGAGTGTTTTGGGGGAGTTACTGAGAGCATGGCTTTTTAAAGTGCAGGCAATTCACTAATGCATTGACAGTAGAAACTACAGGGGGTCAATTATCAAAAGAACAAAAAGAAAAAAAAGGGACGGATGAATAGTGAGGGACATCGAGCAGTAAGATAAAAGCCCCAATTTTCAATTTGGGGGTTTTTACCCTGAATCATCTGTTTCCAAATTTGAGCGCCATCACTCTTCTTCGTCCTCAAGCCGGTCATCTGCCATTGTTGTGTTGTCATCCTTCTTCTTCCATGGCTCCCAAACACTGTCCTGTTCCGTCAAAGGCACCGCGACATCGTTTCAGTCGTTTGCTTGCAATTGCTCCCCGTAGGGTAATGACGGCATCCAAGGAACCAGTAGAGATTTCTACTTCCACCTCTGCATCCTCGCATTCCTCGCCAGACTCATATGTCCCGCCTCCTGATTCTTCGACTTCTTCAGATAAGGTCAGTTCTTTGTCTTCTCTTCAAACATCCCGTCCGGCAGGGACTCCTCGTCAACGTCTTGCCCAGCCATCTCGTGGTTCTCCTTCTTCGCCTCCCGTAGGAACTGAGCAAAATCCTCCATCTCCAGTCAGTCCGCCGCCTCAATCAGAATAACCACAGGTAACAATGACATTGCCAATGTCATTGTTTCCACATTCGGCTCGTAAGCGGCCTCGTGTGCAAAAGGGAAAAGCTGTGTTGGACCGTGTTTTGCACTTGGGTGGATGCTTGAACTTTAACACTAGGCTTTCAATCAGACGTAGCTCTGATATTCTGTCTCGAAAGATAATTTCGGGTAAGTGTTTTCATATTCCTACTCTGAATGCTCTGAATTTGTCTGGGAAAGTTGCAAACTTTATGCGTGATATTGGCTTGGAAAATTTTTGGGTTTTGGATTTCACTGCCTTTGATGAACTGACAAGGGAATTTTATTGTACATTTGCTTTTAACACCTTTGATACTTTTCTTGCTGATACCCCTAATTTAATTAGGTTTCGTTTGATGGGCAAAATTTTAGTTTGTCTCTCAATGCCTTTAATGATGTTTTGCGGTTTTTATCTGGTGCTGTTCCGAGTACAGAGAGGGCCAGTGCTTTTTGTGAATATAGTGACCAATTCGATTCTGACTGTAATCATGTGTGGAGTACTTTTTCCAATGACCGGGAGCCTTATAATCCCTGTTGTTCGAAAAGTATTTTTCTGAAAGATCACGCTTTGCAAATCATTCAAAAGTTTTTGGCTTACAGTTTTTTAGGCCGAAAAGACGGTTCCAACATTTGCACAAAACCTGGATTGTTTTTTCGGTGGTGCATGGTCAATAAGCAAAAGGTTAATTTGGGGTATTGGTTGGCAAGCCAATTTATTTTGGTTTTGAACAAGAAAAGTCGCCCTTTGAGTTTGGGTTCAGTGATCACTTTACTGGCTGTTAATTTAGGTGTCCTCAATTTGCAGAGTCATGATTTGAATATTGCTTGTAATTGTGAGCCTTTGGACATTAAATGTTTATATCACATGAGTTTGCTCACATTTGTGGATGACTATAATCCGTCTTCTCAGTCGGGTGTTCCTGCACCCGAGCAACCTATTGTTCCTGTAGGTATTGCTGGCCCATCTTCCACACACGACTCCGATTTAAGGGACCTTCAAACTGCCGTGCAACGAATTGATGCCAATCAACAGCGCCTTTAAGCAATGTTGTTGGCCTATTTTGAGTTTGTTGGTTTCCAGCCTCCGCCTCCGCCTGCTCCGTCTTCGTGCTAGGGAAGTTGTCCTGCCCCTTTTTGTTTTGGTAATCTTTTTATGTGATACATTGAGGACAATGTATCGTTTAGGTGTGGGGGAATTTGGATGCATGTCTTTGGGTATTTTTGTTCTGATATGATTTGGGTATTTTTTTTGTTCTGATATGATAAATGATGTTGCTGGGATGTTTGTGTTTTCATGTGCATTCTCATTGTGAAACAAGAAATTTTTGATACATGATGGGCATATTGAAATTTTTTCTGCTCTAGTTTAACAACATGTTTTCAAAAAAAATATTCCTTCAACCGTTATGTATGCATGTGTCGACTCTTAGCCTTTCTAAGTGAGATTTTGGGCCAGTTATGGAGCATTTCATTCACTTTTGCTCTCGGTTATTCTTTGAGTGTTTCTCGCACGCGGGTGTTAATTCTAGAACTTGTATTTTTGTATACATTTCGAGGTCACATCAATGAGTTTATGCACCAATATGATTAAGACATTTAGGAATCACCCATTTTTAGCTATCTTTTTTCTATCCTGCCCATTAATATTGCCCTTTAGTTAACCCTTTTGAGCCTTACCTATTTCTTTCCTTCAACCAAATTTCAATGAACCTTCGCCTGTTTGACTCTCTTTTTGATTAACCTAATGTCAAGAATTGTAGGAGTTTCATGTGCATCATAGTGTTAATCCAGTTTGTGAGTTGGATATTTAAATGGAGTGAATCCTGTCTGGTACAAGAATAGGAGAAATTGTTTTTTGTTCTGCTTAGTAGTGCGTGTAAATAAAAACTTCAATTCATCTAGTTGCTGTAAAAAAAAAAAAAAAAAGAAAAAAAAGAGAGAAAAAAAAAGAAAAAAGCAAAGAAAGAAAGAAAAGGAATAAAAGTTTGTAGCATCAGACCAAAGTAGTTCAGGAAAAAGAAGCAGGATTGAAGTCAAGTTCGAATAAGCATTTTCAATTGTACAGATGTGCTATGATTAAGAGTTTATGCTTCATAAGGACATACTTTAGCGATGATTGAGCTATGAGTAATTCATGTGTTATTACTGCATTTCTTTGACATTTTTTTATCTGACCTTATATCCTTATATCCTACCTTTTAACCCCTAGCCCCGTTACAACCCTTAAAAGACCTTTTGATTGGTGTATTGGACTCATATTCAGTGATGGAGATTTGATCTATTTGCAAGCTTAAGGTAATTTCATCCCGTCGTGTTGAGTTGAGTGCTTAATTATGCACATCCCTGTTTAAACACCGGAGTGAATGAGTGCCACCGTGAGAATGGTTGAGATATGTATATATAGATGTTGAAGGATACTTTTGGAGGTATGTGGGTTAATCTAGATGAAACATTTTAAGATGCCCATCACTTTGATTGAATTTCGAGTTTCCATATGATAATGCGCATTGAAATACATGCACTAGAGTAATGTCATATTTTCATAAGTTGCCAAGATTAGGGACATGCATATCTATTTGCTTCAAGATGCTTGAGGACAAGCATAGTTTAGGTGTTGGGGAATTTTGATAGGAGCACAATTGTGTGATACTTTTAGTCAATTTTGTGATTAATTATAGAGTAAATATTACACTTTTGGTTGTTTTGTGCTTGTTAATGAGTGTAGATGTGAAGGGAGCTGAAAAAAGAGGGAAATTAAGTAAAAAGTGCTGGATTGCAAGAAAATGGAATTCTGTGGTGTCACGTGGGTATGTCTTTGTTTAAATTCGAATTGAAGCGATGTCAATCGGTCAAGAACAGAGATTTTCTGGCGCTTAGAGAGTTGTTTCCTCTACCTAACTTATTTCTTTGCTAAGGGAAAAAATGTTTTGGTAGTTAGTAGTAGTTTTAGGAAGTTATTGGCAGTTTTGGTGGTAGAAAAAACTGCTAGTTAGTGGCTTTAGTGGGGGAAAAAGGGAGTGATATTTATTCTGTAATTTGGCAGAAATGTGGGCATCACTGGAGGAACTTTGGGCAGTTACTGGCAGTCACTTTGGGGAAGGAAAGTACACATAATTGTTAGGAGAGAAAGCGTAGAAAAGGTTGTATTCTTTCTTTAGTTCAACACTTGTTGGAACATTTAATTCTTGGTATTTGTAAGTTATTTTAATTATGTTTAGTAGCTAAATACTCTATTTCAGTCAATGAACAATTAAGTCTCTAACATTTTACTTCTGTGAGATCTAATAGAATTCATTCTTGTTTCGTTACAAATATTTATTCGTTCTCCATTCAGCACGTTGTAAGATTGTTGTGTTTAATTGATGTTTGTGGCCAGAATATTAATTAACATAATAGTCTATGGCTAGTTAACACTGTTGATCCGTAATTGTCCTCAGTTTTAACAAAGTGGCGAGTAATACACCTTTTAGGCATCACAAGCATAATCAGATCGTATTACGGGAACGAATAATCTTAGTTACATGTTATTGGTTCAATATGCATGGCTTTGAATCGGGTCTCTCTCTTCTTAATGCAACCGGGATTATTAAATCTTACGAGCGTCTCAGAGGTTGTAATTCGGTTAGACGATAGTTAACGAGCTTCTCTAGATTATCAACACGGTAAGGAGAGATTGAGTGTTAGGCGTTTGTCGATACTTATAACCGGTTTATTTGTGATTTTACAAGACGTTTTTGCATCTATGATTAGAAGTAAAATGCGAGATGAAAATTAGTTCATTGACTGGACTTTACTTAATTGAATTTAATCAAGTTTTTAATCTGTTAGCTTAATTAAAATCTTTAATTTTCAGTTAATTAGTTTGTTAGTCAATTCTTAGTTAATTAAAAATCTCAATTCATTTTTTTTATTTACTTAGTAAAATTCTAAAAAGGAATAAGTACAACGTTCCCTGTGGATACGATCTCGACTTACCTTATACTCGTTATTAGGGAAGTAGGTGAATTAATTTTGACGATTTGACACACGTCAGTTAGCACGAGTTCGCCAAGAAGAGACACAATCCACCGGACTTCAGCCGCGGTCGCAGCCACTACCCGGTATTCAGCTTCAGTCGAGGAGCGAGCAATAGTGCGTTGTTTCTTGGAGCTCTAAGAGATCGAGTTGCTTCCAAGATAGACAATGTAGGCACTGATGGATGTGGAGTCATCCTTGTTTTCGGCCCAGTTAGCATCAGTGAAGGCATGGAGAGCATGAGGAGACTGGCGATGAAGAAGGATGCCCGCATTAATAGAGCCACAAAGATACTGAAGAACTCGCTTGACTGCATTCCAATGCTCAGTGGTCGCATGGTCGGCCTATGCATGGACTGAGAGAGTTTGTTGACAGCGAAGGCAATATCAGGTCGAGTGAGAGACGCATATTGAAGACTTTCGACCAATGCTCGAAACTCTGTCGGATCTGTGAGAACAGTACCCATATGAAGAGTCAAGGTAGGCGAGGTAGCAAGGGGTGTAGCTACTGGGCAGACATCGGTCATGCCAGTGCGAGCAAGGAGATCAACAATGTACCCGTGTTGGGAGAGCATAAGACCATTTGGACGTTTAACAACTTTAACCCCAAGGAAATAGTGAAGATCACCAAGGTCTTTGAGCGAGGAACGATTAGCGAGCAGGGAGATGAAAGTTTGAACTGCAGCGGGCTGGTTCCCAGTGATGATGATGTCATCCACATAGACAAGGAGATAGATGATATTGGCCACAGTACCAAGAATGAACAATGATGCGTCGACTATCGAGTTTTCGAAGCCGGGGGCAAGGAGAAACTGACGCAGCTCATTGTACCATACTCGGGGAGCCTGCTTGAGACCATAAATAGCCTTGCGAAGGCGACACACATGTTGAGCTTTGTCCTTGTCTGTGAAACCAGGTGGTTGGGCCATGAATACCTCTTCTGACAGATTGCCCTAAAGAAAGGCATTGTTGACATCCAGTTGGCGAAGATCCCAGCCTTGACAAACGGCTAGCGAGAGAACAAGACGAATAGTGGTCGGTTTGACCACCGGGCTGAAAGTCTCGTGATGATCCACCCCTGGTCGCTGGTGAAACACCTTGGCCACAAGGCGAGCTTTGTAGCGGTCAATGGAGCCATCCGCGTGTCGTTTGATTCAGAAAATCCATTTACAGTCAACAATGTTACGAGCACTCGCTGAGGGAACCAGATCCCAAGTACCATTGCGAGCTAAAGAATTATACTCTTCGGACATGGCCTGGTGCTACTGGACATGCTTTAGAGCTTGAGTGGCACAGGTCGGTTCACTGTCCGTTGTTAGTTGAGCCGAGAGACTCATTTTGGTCTTTCGTTTGAAGATGTTATTCTTGGAGTGAGTAACCATGGAGGAGGTGCCAGCGGGCACAGGAACTGGGTCAGCGGGCATAGGAACCAATGCATTGGGCACAAGAATGGCAGGCATTGTGTGATCCTCGGGCATGGTACTGGTTGCTGAGGAGGGCTGAGCAGCAGATACAGTGCAATCCTCGAGCATGGAGCTGGTTGCCGAGGAGGGTGGAGCAGGGGGCACAGGACCTGGAGCAGGCTCAGTGGTATCCTCGGTCATAGTAGCCGATGTGGGAGGGTGGTGTATGGGCGATTTGAGATCAACCAAATTCTGATTTGTGTCATGAGCCACGGACAGAGGGGTACCGGAGCGGGCAGCAGACGGTATGTATGAAGCAGAGAACAACTCCTGTAGAGGGAACCAGGGGTCACAGGTGTAGATAGCTGGTCGAACAGAATGGGTGGCCGAGATGGACATGGGAAAAACAGACTCAACAAAGCGAACATGACGTGAAACGAAGAGCCTGGTGGTTCTCGAATCGTAACACAGATGGGCACTCTGAGTGAGCGAGTAGCCTACGAAGACACATGGGGTGGAACGAGCAGCCAATTTGTGGGCGAAGTAAGGGCAAAGCCAAGGGAAACAAAGGCAACCAAAGGCACGGAGTTTGGAGTAGTTGGGCGGAGATCCAAATAATTTGTGGTAAGGAGATAGGTGAGCTAGGGTGGGTGTTGGTAGCCGATTTATGAGGTAGGTGGCGGTCTGGAAGGCAAACGACCAGAAAGGCAGCGGAAGATATGCGCGAGAGAGGAGAGAGAGATCGGTCTCAACAATGTCCCGATGACGACGTTTCGAGAACCCATTATGTTCCGGGGTGTGAGGAGGTGAGGTGAGATGAGAGATGCCATGAGCGGATAAGTAAGCGACCAAACCAACGTCCCGGAAAAGTCCCTTATACTCGCTACCATTGTCCGAGTAAAGAGTGACAATGCTTCTTTTAAAATAATTTTCGACAAGGGCTTTGAAGTGAGGAAGGATCGTGGCGATCTTAGACTTCCGTATGAGCGAGTAGAGCCATATGTAGTGAGTGTAGTGATCAAAAAATATGATATAATATTTAAAACCATCAGCAGACGGAATGGGAGAGGTCCAGACATCAGAGTAAATAATTTGGAGCGGGAAAAAAAACACTAAAGTAGATTGCGAAAAAGGAATTTTGTGACTTTTATTGCATAAACAATCATTACAATGTTTTTCTTTGATGCGAGTAGTGTCTGACGCAACGCCTAAACTAGATAGAATCTAACGCTGGATGGGTTCAGAGGGATGGCCAAGCTGATGATGCCAGTCATGGTGAGAGACTTTAGAGCCTACACAAGCAGGTGGGCGAGCAGGAGGAGTTGTGGTCGGTCATTCATACACACCATCATTAGATTGCCCGGTCAGTAGAATGCTTCCTGTCCGTAAATCCTTCACATGAAAAGAAGTTGGTAAGAACTCAATGGAAGTATTATTAGAGAGACAAAATTGAGATATGGAAATAAAGTTCTTTTTCATGTCAGGAACAAAGAGAACATTATGCAAGGCAAAAATATGTGATGGTGTATGAAGTGAAGAGAAACCAGTTTTGGAGATAAGAATCCCGGTACCATCACCAATGACCATGTCATATGTGCACGTGTAAGAGGTGTGAAGGTGGAGATTGCCAAGGTCGCTGGTAACATGGTGAGAAGCACCATTGTCAAGAAGCCAGCCCGGAGTCCCTGTATTTGTTGAGGTCGCTAGATTGGCCCCGAGGTGTCCAGCCACTTGCCGAGGAGGAACTGGTAGCTTGGGTGTTGGTGGCAACCAGCTGGTAGGTCCGACAGCGAGCAACAGTGTGACCTTGTTGACGACAACCTTGACACTTACCAAGATATGGACAATGTTGCCGAGGAGCTGGTGCCGGAGCCGAGCATGCAGGTTGTTGTTCCTCAGAGTAGCAGGATTGGCAGTGACCGGATGGGAGAAGGATGCGGGTTGAGATTGTTTCAGGAGTAGCTCGCAGTTGATGAGTTTTTAATGAAGCTCATCAAAGGATATAGGGGTATCGCGTCCTTCAACCACATTGACTATGTGACGGTAGTCATCATCCAACCCACCGAGGAGGATCTCAATGAGGTCCTCGTGGTCGAGCGGTTTGCCCAGAGCCACGAGTTCATTAGCCCGACTTTTGACAGACTGCATGTAGTCAGAAATCGATTGATTTCCCTTGGTTGCTCGCTTGAGGTAATCTTTGATCTGTTTAATGTGGCCGCGAGTTGGACGAGCATAGGTGTGAGCCAGGATGTCCCAAGCTTCACGAGCAGTGGTGGCCTGTTGGATCATAGGAATCAGGGGAGCAGACAGGAAGCCAACAATAGCCCCAAACAGGAGTTTGTCTTGGTTAATCCATGGCTGGTAGTGAGTGTTTGGGGTGGGGATGTCCTTGGATGATTGGGCATCCTTGGTGAGGAATGCGGGAGGCGGGCATGGGTGTGATCTGTCTACAAACTTGTAGAGATCACAGCCAATGAGGGTGGCCTCAACTTGGAGTTTCCAAGCTATGTAGTTAGTGGATGTGAGTTTGGTGATGTTCTGATGCGAGATATTGATAAGGTCGAAGATTTGAGTGGGATCAAGAGGGTTTTTAATGGTGAGGGAGTGATTTCCGTTAGCCATGGTGGAGGATAGTTAGGGCGGCGACTAGAGGAAGAAGAAGAATATTTAGGAGCAAAGCTCTAATACCATATAGAAACTGATAAAATTTAGGAATAATGGCTTAGCCTTTTCATTGATTAAACCACTTATTTATAGGGATAGATACAATTAGGGTTATACTTGGAGTAGGGAACAAGAGACCTATACAAGGAAGTAAACATAATAAGGAAAGAACTATACAAGGTAATTACCACTAAATAATAATTACAAATATATAAGAATAAATAATAAAGATATTATTCTCTAATAACCAGAACATGTTAATTAGTTTGACAACATGTTGGATGTTCATTACGATGGTATAAATTTCAATTCCATTAGTGATCATTGAACAAATTGAAACATCATATATCATGAATACCAATAATTTGTTCGTGTTGGATGACCATAAACTATGAAGGTGTGAAAATAGTGTTATTTTTGCCCTTTTTATTGTTTGTTTTATGTAAATGAATGTCATATATAAATTATGTTGTCGCAATAGTATTTTTCATTTTTGGTGTTTTTTGTTTGCATTTTTTAATTGAATAGTCATATAAATACTACTCTTATGTAGAAAATGTTTTTCTATATTTTTTAATGATGTGGCATCAATGAACATTTCAAAAGAGAGATTGTATTTGAGTTCAGATTCTTGGTGTCATTTTAATAGATTCGTTGATTTTTTGAACGATATACATACTCCTGAATTTTTAAATGGAATTATATGTTCTGGAATCTCAAATCATGAGTTGAATTTGAAGGTGAGAACTTTAGTAATGTCCATTCATAACATAGTCTATTCTCTTGAGCTATGTTGCGTAACATAGATCATTCCCTTGAGTTATGCTTCGTAACATAGAACATTCCCTTGAGTTATGCTTCTTAACATATACCATTCTCTTGAGTTATACAAGAGCAATAATAGTCGTACATGTTCAACGACAAATATTATATATAAAGAAGTATTCCAAAATTTATAATATTTTTTTTTTCAAAATTTATGTGATTTTCTATATCTAATTTTACTATTTATTAATTTTTATTTACTTTGTTCATATTAAAGTTTTTAATTATATATTATTTAACTTTAATTGAGTATAAGAGTTTACACCTGTGTACAAACAGTGCAACGTACGAGTGCATCACTAGTAAGTATATATAACCCACAATTCCATGAATCTGAATTCTAAAAGAAATACTCCATTCGTTTTCAAATTATTGTCATCTTTTCATTTTTAGTCTATTCTTAAATAATTATCTTCTTTCAAAAATTTTCCTTTTAAGAATACACTTTTACCACTTTACCCTTACCTTTTCTACCTACTTTAATTATGGCCACATGCTTAAGGATATTAAAAGAAACTACATATTTCACAAATATTTATAATACATTCAATTATTTTTTCTTAAATGATGTGTCGAATCAAAGATAATAATATTTTAAAAACAGAAGGAGTAATACTTTGCTCATTCTATCCTAAAATGAGTGTTTTATCCAAGTTACTAAATCATCTTTGTCTACTATTACATTTAAATGTGTTTTTGCGATGCTGTAATAACATTTATGTATATGTACTTACTTCCTTCGTCTCAAAATAAATATCCACAATTTTAATACCTCTTCCGTTCTGATTTAAGCAAAAAATTTACTATGCTATTTTGAGATATTTAATATAAAGAGTCCACTTTAAAAAATTATGTATACAATTTTCATAATCTTTTATCTTTACCTTCCACTTATGTTATAAACATATTGATTGTAATTAAATATTTTTGTAACTATCTATGACCAACTCTAATAACATTAACATATCCTTTAATTATTATTTTTCAAACATGAACTTTTTGGATATAACAAAAGGTGTACTTTTTTAATCATAAAATGAATGTCCGTTTTTATATGAATTTATTACTTTCACTTGAATTAAATAATAATTTGGTCTCTGAACATGTCGAAAAACAATATTTTGGTCCCCGGACAAAAAAACAATAGAAGTTGGTCCCTGGACATGTCTTTTTGGACCAATTTGCCCTCTCCCACCGTTAACGTTAGTTTTACCGTCTGTTTTTTTTAATTGACGAGAATGCCCCTTCTTCATTTCCCGACATTACAGAACAGGAGACCATGATCTACATCTCTCTCTCTCTCTCTGCAGTTGCCTTCCCCCAATATCAAAGACCCAATTATGGAAGGTCCCGACAGTCATCGCCTTCGCCCATCACGCCCAGCGCCATCTCCCTCAACCCAAACAGTCCAGTCGGCCTCCTTCTTCTTCTCCGTTCATCGCCATCACCATTTGCCCGCATCTACATCTATCTCACATCTCTCTCTCTCTCTCCAGTTGCCTTCCCCCATATCAAAGACCTGATTATGGACGATCTCATCAACCGCCATCTTCGCCGCCCCAAACCCACAGCGACCTTCAATCTCCCCTCCCTCAACCGATCTGGCAAGCTCCTCATTGCGAGCCCCTAGCATCCCCTTCATCATCCAATCGCCGTTTACATATTCATCTCGGCCGACTTCTCCTTCCACTCTCGATCCTCACATCGGTCGCTCCTCGATTCGCCGCCACTCCGCCTCCTTGTTTTTGTTGGAACGCCGTCTCTCTCTCACTCTCTCAAGCTCCAAATTCAGAGGTCTCCTTCTTTATAGCCACTGGCCTTCTTCCTGCTCAAACCTAAGTCCAGATCTGGCGTTAATAACAGATCTGGCAGTTATTGGCTCTCCTCCGCCCAGCCACCATCCTCAATCGTCGGCGAATTATAATCAATCGAAGGGCTCCGATGGTCGTGGAATTCATGATCGTTGTCAAATGTCGAAGTTGGGTTAAGTTTACAGAGTTCAAGTTTGGGTCAAAATTGGGGAAATGGGTTCGACAATGAGAGTATTATGAGCTGTTTTAGGTTTCATTGATGGTTAAGTTGATTTCGGAAAAGGGGACTCGGGATCTATTTACTGTTTTTGTAGTGAATTTAGTACTTGGATTGGATGATTAGGTTTGAGTTGGTTTGAGTACAGCTTCTGGATTCAAATTGACTTGGTTGTGTTTTGGAAGATGGTTAAATTTAAAAATTGACAACTAATCCCTTCTATTTTGCTTTTCTTAAAAAGTCAGTCATAAGAAACTTTTTAGTAAGGGTAATTTAGTCATATTGTATAAAAACAGACGGCAAAACTAACGCTAACGGTGGGAGGGGGCAAATTGGTCCAAAAAGACATGTCTAGGGACCAACTTCTATTATTTTTTTGTCCGGAGACCAAAATATTATTTTTCAACATGTCCAGGGACCAAACATTATATTTATCCATTTCACTTTTGGCACCTGTTATGTATTGGTGTGGACAATGTTGTATATAACATGAAGGGAAAAAATGCATGTGTGCTACTAAAATGTCCCAAAGTTAACTTTCTTAGTTTTAGTGAAAAACTGAAAATAAACACTTATTTTGAGATGGATGGAGTACGAAATTTGTTTACAAATTAATTTTCTTATTTTTTTTAAAAAAAGATAAAATAAAAAAAAAGTTATTTCAAAACTAAAAGAGTAATAAATTAACAATAAAAATGAAAAGAAGGAAAAGAAAGATAATGTGATCACATTATCTCACGTAAATCCTTTTAGAAAAATATCTTCAATCCCCCTTTTATGACCTTACATTTTTTGAGTGATTATTTAGAAGAAAGATAGCATGAGGAGGAATATGAACATCATGGATTCCCTTGCACTCATACAGCAGCGTCAAGTTTTCAGTAATTTATCTTTCTTTCTTTAAAAAATAAGTGGCATTTCCAAAATTTAAGCCATAAAAAAGTACTGATTTCTTGTCTAGCATTTCTTACACAAAAAAAAATATATATATATATATATATATTGAAAATGTTGAATTTTCAATTATGCCCTTCTTATGGAAAATTATTACTAGTGAGGTTGTCATATAACGTCATTATACTCACGTGGAGTGATAGTGCATTGTCCTGGCACAAAACTAACTTTATGGCATAATAGTTATTCGTCATTGTATATGATTGGAATAAGCTGTATTTCGAATGAGGAAATATTATTATTATCATCTCTATATCTATAAACATGTTTTTATTTCTAGTAAGATTAGAATCCCCTCCTCGATTATATATATATATCTCACCTTTATTTAATTTTTTTTGTATATCATTCAATTATGAGAACCATAACGATTTGTCTTTTTAGGAAGTTTCACTTTTTAAAAAGGTGCCAATTAATATAATCTTTTTTCCTATTTCTGATGGTTCACTTCAACTGAATGGAAATCTTTGTTGGTATTCTGCAATTAATTTATGGTGGGCGGTTCATAACTTTGATAAGTTTTTATATTCTTTGTGCTTCATGAATGAATATAATTTTATGTCTTTCACTTTTCGTTTAAATGATCAACATATACTCCATCGATTTTTTAAAAATTCCTATTTAATTAACAATTACTAACAAGTCAAGTTTTAAAAGATTGCAACTTTACTTATTTGTAACTTGTCCAAATTACAACATATTGTTACTAAAATGAAACTATTTTTTGAGACATACCAAAAAAAAAAAAAGAACTATTTTCTTGAAACGAAGGAAATAATGTAATTTATTTAGGTAGGTAAAGGACGACAACCTTTTGAAGGGTAAGATAAGGAGATTCCGGAAAGAGGAAATCCAATTATCTAAGCCATATGAACACAGAACTTAAATTTTGTTCTGCATCAATGAAAGTACTTTCTGCCTGGCGGAGTTAATAGCATGGGGTTTCATAGAGTTACCGGGTTTGATCCCTTCCTACGCCAGGAAAGAAAAAAAATGAAAGTACTTTCTTAATTTATTAGTTTGTTCCCCCTGGTCATATTATCAAATATTGAGGTTTTTTTTTTTAAAAAATATTATTTTAAAATGAGTGTCACCTTTTCTATAAAGTTATCAAATTTACCTTCGTCATATTTCATGTTCTAATATGCAATAATAATAATATAGGTTACTAAAATGGTCTAAGAATTAATTAAATTTTTCGTACTTTTAGAAAGGAAATTATTTTGTAGTAGTTTTCATATAAGACTGTCTTATGTTTAATTCGTAAAATGGAACCTTACTTTCTAACAAGCCAACTCACTAATACATGATTCGACGGATCAAGATGATCCATCTTATATAAAATATTTGTAAGATTGTCTTACTCAAGTTCTTGTGTTTTGTTTGTTTAGTCATTGATTTACTAACTCTTCCAAGTTCCAACCAAAGGTTGAGAATTAGCTTAATCGTTGAATTTTTTAAGGCTTTCGGCCTCAAAGTAAGAGAATCCGGATTTGGCTAGAATTGAAACAGTTGGGATTGTGAGACTATAAAAATTCAAATCCTAGACAACCAATCTGGACCATTTAAAGTGCAGGTCAATTCTCATTGAGTCAAAATCCATGATCATTCCGGTTGACAAATCTTGAAAAGGTTTGAATATATTGACTTGTAGTTGTAGCTAAAAACATGTTTACGTAGGCAATCCACCTAATTAATTATAAATAATTTAAACCTGATCAATATTAGGGGTGGCAAAATGGGTGTTATGGGTATATGGATAATAGGCTATTATCCATGGATATCCATGGATAATAGCCTATTATCCATATACCCATAACACCCATTTTGCCACCCCTAATCAATATAACTATGATCCAATCACATCAATAATTAACAAGTAACTTAGTCTACTTTGTGACATTATCTTATCCCCACGTAAATTAAGATTTCAAGTGGTTAATCTACTTCGAGTGGACATTATATCAAAAAAAAAAAAAATTCATTCCTATCGTTTGAAGGATCCATTTTAAGTGATAAAATAACCCTCTTAAAAAAAATATTTGAAACATCATTCCTAAAGTTTATCACTAAAACAAACCTCAACTGTCACTGATTTTCGTAACACTTCAATATAACACCTCATTGCATTCTGTTGATGTATTTTGGTGACTAAAGTTTCGGTCCATCTTTCATTTTTAAAAAGGAAAAATGAAAGCCAACACTTCAATTACTCATGTTCTTAAAAAAAATTCTAAACTTAAATCAACTTAAAATATATGAGAACCAATATTTTGATTCGCTCATACACATTTTTTGTTCTAAGGGGTTGAGTCTTTTCAATTTTTTGAGCCTAATAAACTAACCTTATTTTTCATATTAGACCACTACAAATTAATAATAAAGTTTAATGCTCTATCCATCCCCTTACTTATTAAACTTTTCAAAACCGGAGATGGGAGTACTTCATATAAAGATTAATATGCATTCAATGGAGTAGTACATGTAAACTCTTTATAACATAGAAAGATTATAATACTGGCCTATTATAATTTTTAATATATTAATATGTATGTATAATTATATAATTATATTATACATATAAACTCTATTGATTTGATCCTAAACCATTTTATAAGTTTTAAAACTGAAACCAAACTAATTGTTCAGTTATACTAAAATTCAGGATCGGAACCAAACCATAAAATTGGTTCAGTCTAATTTTTATTGGTTTAACCTGGTTTTATTAGTCATGTCCGATTCAGGAAAAATAAAAAATCTGCACACAAGTCACCCCTATCGAGTGCGGTAAATATGTCATTATCCTTTTAACAAGGTTAATAATTTTACGTTCTTAAGGGGTGACGCAGTGATAGAGATGAAGATTCACAAAGTATGAAGATTCATATTGGATTCTTTTTCATGCCTTTTTAGGAGGTTAAAAAAAAAGGTTAATAATTTCACATGTAATTAAAAGTGGGTCAAACGACAATTGATCAAATTGTGACTAATTTAACAACAGCCAAAAACCATTTGAATTTGAATGGAATAATATAGTATTATAGTGAGAAGAGAAAAGTATGAAATACATGTGTTGAAGTTTGGTAAATATCTAAGTTGTGCAGTAAACGAAGGCAATGATGGGGTTGGACTGGGCGGCTTTATACGCGGTGCGTGTTTTACTCTAGTTCCCCGTTGACTTCTATACAAAGGTGGCTTGTCGAACTGGATGGATGAGACACGTTGAAGTTGACTTTCTTTCATATGACCATGTAGTTTTTGGGTGGAAGTCTAATTCTAGACGGAAATATATATATATATATATATATATATATATATATGTGTGTGTGTGTGTGTGTGTGTGGGGCAAAAATATCAATCATATCGGGGTTATCAAAAGTCGTTGAGATACATGAATCGTTTGTTGACCAATTGATGATGAAATAATCATCTGAGTCGGATATCTGGCTATATGTGTGTCTCCTGCAAAATAAGCACCGTGAGTGGGTGGGCGCATAGTCCCCGTGTGCGGAATGAAAACTGCAGAAGAGAGAGAATTTCCTACTATGAGCTAGTAGGGTTTATTTATACATGAGATTATGGTTGGCTTGTCATGCATGAGCCAGACCCATGGTGTTCAGTAGTCATGTAAAGCATAGTGGGCCAATGTAGTAGAGAGCCCCTTGCCTGAGCGAGGCACAAATGCCTTTTGTGGCAGATTAAATAAAGAACAAATTACAAGCCGATACATTTTTTAAAACATGTTTTCAAATAAATACAGCTATTTTTTGAACATATCTTTTAGGTACAATTTTGGGGCGAAAGTACGTCACTGCCCTTTAAGAAGAATTCGGTGGAATTCCAGACAATGAACGTAGATCCGTCTTCGTTCCAGGAGATGACATCGTTAATAGTTTTATCATCAACAAGCTGGTAAGTCTTGGTAAAAAATGGCGTCGGTAGAGATCTCGAGGCATCTACAGCAGTTAAAGATTTGAAACTTCCAGAAGACATCAAATTCAGTTAGGCAAAAAAATCAAAATGAATTTGAAAAAAAATTCAAGTCAGATGAAAAAAGACTTCATACCTTGAGAGTTGAGGATGTTAAGTTAAAGATTAGAACTTCGGGAATCAGATCCAATTGAGAAGAAGGGGTTGGAAAGATATAGTTAGAGAAAGCAGACGGATTTGAGAACTTCGTATGGAACAGACATACAAGGAAGGGGGATAAGGGAGAAGAGGGGAAATGGAAAGAAAATTCAATGAAGTGGAATATAATTGGCTTCCAGTTTTTTTTAACCATATCCCCCTCAAATTTGAAGATCTGTTCCGGACACAATATTCTTATCATCACATGAAACAACAAGAGACATGTTGATTCGCCGGAGAGGATGTAGGGAGCGGAGATGGTCGATGTCGGTTGGGTTTGAACGGAGGGGTTTGATAGGCATCAACATTTTTGGCATGAGCAACCTGATGCCTGGCTGAAAAAACTGTGCGTGAAGGAGGAACAACTGTAGGCATCAGCAACCTGAAGCCTGGTTGAAAAAATTGTAGGCATCAGTATTTTCAGATTATTTTTCACCTGATGCCAAGCATTGGCATCAACTTTTTTGAATTGAATAAACTGTGAAAACAATGCTGATGCCAAACCTTGGCATCAACATTATTGGATTTTTTGTCTTGAAAAAACTGTAGGCATCAGCATTATTGAATTATTTTTCACCTAATGCCAAGCCTTGACATCAGCTTTTTTGATTTTTTTTGGCTTGAATAAACTGTGAAAACAATGCTGATGCCAAACCTTGGCATCAGCTTTTTTGAATTTGTTTAGGCCAGATTAGATCTGTCTTCATTAATGACATTTTTGTCATTTGGCAACCAATTTGCAGTTACATGAAATGTCTAAAAAATTGATGGTCCTAGATGAAAACATGTTTCTAAAATTGTACCCACTTGAAATTTGCCCTTAAATATAGGCACTTCAGTGGTCCCCTAGTCCTTATTCCTTGGGATTTATCTCAAGGGTAAGGAGTATAAATTTTTGATAAACATAACATCTACTCAACCGCGAGATAGTCGAGCGGGAGGATAAATAAAGGTCGACCGCAAAATGCTCAAGTGGGAGGATAAGATAAAGCTCGACTGTGAGATGCTCGAGCGGGAGTGTAATGTACCTCATTGTAGCGAGGGTCTTCAAGAATCTGAGCAGCCTCACTATGGTGAGAGTCCTCTAGAAATCCATATGCTCAATCGAGAAGCTCAACCGTGGGATGCCCAAACGGGGAGCGTAAGCGCATAAAGCAAATCCAGAAGCCTCACCGTGGTGAGGGTTTTCGAGAAATCCAACAAACTCAACATAGTGAGGGTCTTCAAGAATCTAAGCAGCCTCACTATGGTGAGAGTCCTCTAGAAATCCATATGCTCAATCAAGAAGCTCAACCGTGGGATGCCCAAACGGGGAGCGTAAGCGCATAAAGGAAATCCAAAAGACTCACTGTGGTGAAGGTCTTCGAGAAATCCAGCAACCTCAAGATGGTGAGGGTCTTCAAGAATCCGAGCAGCCTCACTATGGTAAGAGTCCTCTTGAAATCCATATGCTCAATCGAGAAGCTCAACCGTGGGATGCCAAAACGGGGAGTGTAAGTGCATAAAGGAAATCCAGAAGCCTCACCGTGGTGAAGGTCTTCGAGAAATCCAGCAACCTCAACATGGTGAGGGTCTTCGAAGTGATAATAAGAAACTCGGGGCTTGTTTGGTACTCATACAAGGATAAGCAGTATTATTAATCCCAGTACTATTAGTACCTTCGCTATTAATCCTCACTTGTATATCGGGAGTAGTTTTGAGATTACAAATGTTAATCCCAATTTTTTTACCACCCCCTTGGTATTAATAATACCACCCCCTTGGTATTAATAGTGAGGGGATAATGACTTTATCCGGATAACTCGTGCTATTAGTCCCGGCCACCTATTACGTACCAAACATCAGACAACTCGGCTTATTAATCCTATCTTACCTTAATCCAGGCTACCAAACGGCACCTCGGGCTCCAGTGCGGGTGTAATCTGAAGCTCGGGCTGTGGCACGAGCGTAGTGTTCACAGGCACGAGAATAATGATCTAAAGCTCGGGCTGTGACGCGAATGTGGCGTGCACGAGAATAATAACATGAGGCTCAGGCTGTTGCGTGAGCGTAGTGTGTCTGGGCACGTGAATAGTAATCTGAAGCTCGGAGTGTGGCACGAGCGTGGCATGCACGGGCACGGGGTGACAACATGAAGCTTGGGCTGTGACGCGAACGCATGCGCACGCACGAATAATGATCCGAAGCTCTGGCCGCGCGAAGCGTGACGCACGGCACGAATAATGATCTAAAGCTCGCTATGGCGCGAAGCGCTACGCACGCACGCAAGTTAATGATTCAAGCTCGGCTATGGCGCGAGCGTGGCGTACGTACGATAATAATAAGTCGGCCGCGCGCGAAGCGTGACATGTACGGGCATGGGGTAACAACATGAAGCTCATACTGCGGCGCGAGCGTAGCGTGCCTGGGCATGAGAATAGTAATATGAGGCTCGCATGGCGCGAGCGAGCGTAGCGGCACGAATAATAATCCTCGCACGGGCGCGAATAATAACAACATGAAGCTCGCATCGAGCCGGGCGCGAGTGTAGTATGCCTAGGCACAATAATAATAACATGATGCTCCCACTGTGGCGCGAGCATGGTGCACGGCACGAATAATGATCAAGCTCGGGCCGAGCGTGGCGTGCACGCACGAATAATGATTTGAAGCTCGCGGCACGAGCGCGGCGTGCACCCGGCACGAATACGATTCAAGCTCGTGGCGCGCGAGCGTGGCGTGTACGGGCACGAGAATAATGATCTGAAGCTTGGGCTATAGTGCGAGCGTGGCGTGCACGGGCACGAGAATAATGATTTGAAGCTCTGGCCGCGCACGAGCGTGTGCACGGGTACGAGTAATGATTCAAGCCGCGGCAAGCATAGTCCGCTCGGGCACGAATAATAAGCTTGAAGCCGTATGTAGCGTGGAGCGTGGCGCAGGGACACGGTGAATAATGATATGAAGGTCGCCGCGCCGCATGGCGCACGCACGAGAATAATGATCTGAAGCTCGGTTGTAGCATGAGCGCGACGTACACGGGCACAAGAGTAATGATCAAGCTCGTGCCGCGCGCGAGCGTGACGCACGTACGGTAACAATATAAAGTTTCTGCCGTATGCGAGCATATAGCGCGCAGGCACGAGAATAATGACATAAGGTTCGGGCCGCTGGCGCTGAGCATAACGTGCCTCTCAAGACGATAATAATAAGCTCGGCCGCGGAAGCGCGCGCGCACGCACAAGAATAATGATCCAAGCTTGGCCGCGCGCGAGCGTGGCGTGCACGGAACGAACGAATACGATTCAAGCTCTGCCGTGCCATGAGCATAACGTGCTCGGCACGAATAATAACCAAGCTCGAGCCGTGCGAAGCGCAGCAGCCTCGGGGCACAAACCGACTAAGTGCTTAGTTTTGGCCAAGGCTTTGAGCGGGCATGGCCCCTATCACCTTGAGGCGAGCATCCTGAAGATTGCCTAGCTGGCATGGCCCAGCTCTGTGCGGCGACCAGCTGATCAGGCTTGGCCCTGTTCGACGTTTGTTCGTCGAAGCTGTTGTTAGTATATCAACTGGGTATAGAGATATACGACTAACAGTGTTGCTCGGTCACTAAAGGAATCTGAGGTAGTTAGCAGCTACCTTGTGGGCGTGGCCCCTACCGACTGCCAGGCTTCCCAGTACGTGAATCGGACAAGACCCTATCTTGCTCACTGAGAGGATAAGATATGTTTACTGATACTCGGGTATAGTGGAAGGTTGACCGGGCATCGCCCTACCTGCTCGGTTTGCGAACAGATCTTGCCAAGCAATCCGAAAGCAATTTGTATAAATAAACATATTAACAATTTAATGAAAGAACTTGTCTTTCTGTTGATAAAATGATAGTGACCCCAACAGGGCTAAGGGTCTTGCCCGCTTGTGCATTAGGCCGTCCGAATGGTTGTAAAGATATCTGGGCTTTTCCATTTGTGGGCAGGTCCCCCTACTTTCCGACTGTAAATGTTTACCTTGAGGCCGGGAAGTAATTTATGGTCGCTGTAATTTTTCTTCGGAGGAAGTCTGGGTTGGCACCAAGAGTGTGCTAAGGCGCTCAGCGCGAGCGGAATCAACTTGGTTTGAGTACCTGAAAGTTTAGTGCATCATTTGCGAAGCAAACATAGTCTCCTTTTAAATAAAATTGGGGTATGAATTATGCATTTAATCTTATGATAATAAGATGGTGAACATGCTAGCAATTTATGCAAATGACAATAAATAAATATTGTTATTAGCATGATTGGGGAAAATAACATCAATATTGATATTATGTATTACATGCGATCAAAACATGATTTGTATAGAGAGTTCACGCGCGAATTTAGATGTAGTGGTGAATATAACAGTTTCATTATCATTTGTCATGCTTAGGCAAATAAATAATAAAATATATAGTACAATTAATTGCATGCCTTGGTGTAGTATATCATAACATGCATCATCATGGTGGACAATTTGATGCAAACATAGCATAGTTACGAGCATAAATGTATTATAATTACTCTGATTTATGTCGTATAGCAATTGTCACAATTAAATGTCATGCATTAATCACCAATTAATAATAATTTTAGTCGGTTACTACAGTTATCATGTCATATGTATTTTTAGCATGACAATTTATTTAATTTTAGCTATCTTGTTGAGTTATTAGTGTCGTTTATTAATTATAGTAATTAATAATTTTAAAGGAAATTATAGTTCCAAAATTATAGCTCGGTCACGACATATACATATTGCATGCATATTTTACACAAATTATAGTGTCTCATGTTAATCTAGATCAATAAAGTAATCATGCGTATCATTTATAAACTTTAATTCGTGCTCCCTAACTAATTACTTGATAACAAAAAAATCAAGGTCATATGAGCAAAATCTAAAAATATGAAGGGTAGATATGGAAAGAATCCACCTGATTTGCTTAGGAACCGGTCTGCATCGGCCATATGAAGGGTGAACCGGGTCATGGACCCTTACTATGAACTGGGCCGGCTGTTTGGACTAGTTAATGGTCTGTTACCCTCTTTTAACGGAGATAACAACATCCGACGGAGATAGAAGGGAGTTGAGTGAAATTTGATGAAACAGAAGGTGGCTGAAGTGTAAAACAGCTGGATGATGATGCCATGGATGACATCAGCCCTTCTGTAATGCGCAGAAAAGTTATCGTACGTTAGATCCATCTAATTGAGCGTGAAGACGCGTGAGGTGGCGTCCCAGCAGCCAGCAGCTTCGTGTAGCCAGTGTGAGCGCGTTCCATCTCTGTTGACCTCAATTTTTTAGGCATTGTACTCGACATGGGAATTCACATCTTGTGGAGGTGTTTGTTTTTTGAATTTGATGCTGGAAAATCCCAGATCTCATTGCCAAAGCTCAGCCGGCGAGTTACTAAGCGGTACCGCTTCCAGCAGCCTAGGGAACACATGGCGGTAGCGTGAGGGCTCAGATTGAGGTGATTTTTGCGTCGTCGTGTTCCTCTATTCAAGACGCACCCCATGGTTGTGTTTATTTTCTGTTCCGATCTCGTTTTCTTCGCTTAGTTTGTATGGAAGTTTGTTCGTTTGTGTTCTTCAATGGAGTTTCAACACTCTGTTAACAAAGCTCAGCCACCATTGACGGAGTCTTAGAAGAGAAGAAAAAGTAGTTTCCCGGTAACGGAACTAAACTGATGTGGCAAAAATATTAGTCATACCGAGGGTGCCGAAAGTCGTTGAGATACATGAATCGTTCGTTGACCGAATTGATGATGAAATAGTCGTCTAAGTCGGATATCTTGCTATATGTGTGTCTCCTGCAAAATAAGCACCGTGAGTGGGTGGGGATATCCCCAAAACCCTCCGGTGTGATAATCAGTCCAGTGTATAAAATAGGAGGGCGCGTATACCCCGTGTGCGGAGTGAAAACTGTATAAGAGAGAGAGAGAGTCCCCTGCTGTGAGCTAGTAGGGTTTATTTATACCTGAGGGGTTAAGGTTGGCTTGTCATGCATGGGCTAGGCCCATAGTGTTTAGTAATCCTGTAAAGCATAGTGGGCCAATGTAGTAGAGAACCCCCTTGCCTAAGCGAGGCCTAAATGCCTTTTGTGGCAGATTAAATATAGGCACTTCATATATATATATATATATATATATATATATATATATCCCTTCTCTTCTAGTTTGGCATTGTTGGTATTAGTTTGTAGGGCACTTCAACTTAATTATCTCATTTAACTTAACGAGTTTACGAGCAACTTCCAATATTCAGCCTATTTATTCTTAGAACCTCGCAAGAATTGAATTTAAACCTAAACGACTAACATTAAATGCAAGTATAATTGCTAGTCAAACATGTG
This sequence comes from Codonopsis lanceolata, assembly GCA_013146195.2. Taxonomy (NCBI): domain Eukaryota; kingdom Viridiplantae; phylum Streptophyta; class Magnoliopsida; order Asterales; family Campanulaceae; genus Codonopsis; species Codonopsis lanceolata. The sequence continues at coordinate 80,815,576 of CM028380.1, read as the reverse complement.
TTATGATCAGTCTCAAAAAAGGAGGTTTGATCGGAATAGTATGACTCGATTATCCTCGCAACAGACTAAGTGTAGAAACTAATAAAGTTTAGGAATAATGACATAACCTTTCCATTGATTGAATCATCTACTTATAGGGAGAGTTACAATTAGGGTTACACTTGAAGTAGGATACAAGAAACCTTTAGAAAGAATGTAACATAATAAAGAAAGAACTATACAAAGTAATTACCACTAACTAATAATTATAAATAAACAAGAATAAATAATAAATATATTATTCTCTAATATGCCCCCGCAAGATGGATGGCCGAGAGGAGAGACCAATCTTGGGTGAAAGAACACTCCACCAGAAAATCAGCTAGTGTTTGCGCTTTAAGTGCTTTACATGGGGTATAAGTTACATCGAACTCTGTGAGCTCAATCGACCAATTTAACAATCTGTCAGAACTTTCTAGATTGTGCAATATTTTCCTAAGCGGTGCATCAGTCTATATAGTGATTTCATGCGATAAGAAAAATGCCCTTAACTTGCAGGCATAAATAACAATAGAGTAGGCCAACTTTTTTGCATTAAAATATCTAGTTTCTACATCACTAAGTGTTTTGGCACGGATTTTTGAACATTCCCCTCTTTTTTAATTAAAACATCAGCCACTGCAGAGTTAGTAGCGCCTAAATACAAATATAACATTTCTCATATTCTGGGGATTACAATCAGTGTTGGGCGGCCCAAATATTCTTTAAGCTGCTCAAATGCTCGCTGACATTCCTCAGTCCATTCAAAGGTTTTGTTCCCCTTCAGCATTTTGAAAAATGGTAGACATTTCTCGGCGGACCTTGACATGAATCTACCTAATGCCACCACGCGACCATCTAGTTGTTGTACATGCTTAATGCATATTGGAGCCTTCATATCCTTTAAAGTTTGCATTTTCTCAGGGTTGGCCTCAATCCCCCTTTGACTCACCATAAACCCCAAAAATTTTCATGTTGTTACTCCAAATGTGCACTTGTTTGGATTCAACTTTATTTGATTCTTTCTCAGATTGTCAAAAGTTTCAGCCATGTCTTCAGTATGTTTTCCCCGTTTTGTCTTGATTACCATATCGTCTATATAAGCCTCAACATTCCACCCGATTTGGTCCCTGAATATCTTGTTCACCATCATCTGATATGTGGCGCCCGCGTTTTTCAACTCAAAAGGCATCATGACATAGCAATAAGTTCCGCCCGCTGCCCAAAATACGATCAAATGTTGATCTACTAGAGCCATCCTTATCTGGTGGTACCCAGAATAGGCATCAATAAAACTCATTACTTCATGCTCAGTGATGGAATCCACCAATCTATTAATTCGGGGCAAGGGGTAACAATCTTTTGGACACGCCTTGTTTAGGTCCGTAAAAGCAACAGACATCCGCCATTTCTTGTGTGCCTTAAACACCATTACCACATTGGCTAGCCATGATGGATAGTAAACCTCCTTAATTATTTTTGCTTTGAGCAACTTTTTCACTTCTTCTTTGATGGTAGCCTCTTTTTCTGCCCCGAATGTCTTTGTTCTCTACTGTACTGGCACAAACTCTGGGTTCACATTCAAATGATGCTCTGCCACTTTGGTACTTATACCCTTCATGTCCTCGACTGCCCAAACAAATATGTCTAGGCTTGTTTGCAAAAATTCTATCAACTCTTCCATGTCACTTCCCTGCAACTACCTCTCAATCTTGACCGTTTGTTCGGGGAATGAAGGATTGATCACCACCTCATCCAACTCCTGGCAGGCCTTTAAGTCCGGCTCGTCCCTTGTTTGGATTGTTTAAATTTCTACGGTTGTTTGGGCCTCCTCCTTTTTCTTTTTTAATTCCCCCCGCTTCTCCTTCTTACTTCCTATGATGCCTGTGGGATTCCCAACGGGCTGTTCCATGTCAATATCTATTGCCTACGGCTCGATTACTGCTATCATCGAGTCTACAACTTGTGTGGCATTCTGTTTCTTAGTCATAGTCCACTTGTTCTTACTATCCTCTATTATTAGCTTCTGCTTCAACTTATGTGTTTCTTTGACATGCTCCAACATTGCCCGTGGTTCAATTTTAATGCTAGCGATCCCCTTCTCTGTTATAAATTTCACTCGCTGGTGTTGTATGGAGGTGACCATTTGAAAACCACTCATTACTGGTTGTCCCAAAATTACATTGTAATGAGAGTACAAATCCATAACCATAAAAGTGTCGCCTCTGTCCGTATCTTGTGGTCCTCCCCCAATGTGACCATTATCTTAATTGTGTCCTTCACGTTAACCTTATGATTGAAAAATCCCTCTAGTTGCCCACCATACGAGGTCAAGTGAGCATCGAACAATCCGATAGCCTTAAAGCATGAATAATATAATATGTCTCTACTGACTCATGTATCAACCAAAATTCTTCTCATGTTATGTTTTTTTGTTGTCACCATTAAGGATGTAATAACTAGCAGTTGTTCAATATGCAAGGGAGTTGGTGCTAACTCGGATCGGGCAAAACCGATAAACTCGTTCTCGTCTCCCCATCCAGGGGGTACAAAAGGAACTTGAGTCAGGCTAAATATTTGGCTTTTCAGCCAATTAGTACTTGAAAATTCCTCCTGTATTACTCTTATGACGGGGATGTCCACTTGTCGAGGATTGTTTTCGTTTCTTGGGGGTTGCGGCTGCCCTATTATGTATCTGTTGAAGACTCCTTGACCTACCAATCTTTATATCACCTTTTTCAGCTGGATACACTCGTTAGTCCTGTGCCTAGCTTCTTTGCGATACTCAAAATACTTGTCCAGGTTCCTCATGTGTGTTGTGTCTAGGTTCATTGGTCGTGGTGCATGCATGTTTTCAATTCTCATAATGGCCGCAATTGGTGTGTTAAGAGAAGTAAACTCCTCTTGATCCTGCCCTTGGCCAAACCTGACCAAGGTTCGATAGCCTCAATTTCCCTTGTTATAATCGCGCTCATAGCCTCAGCCTTGGTATCTTCTGTCACCTCTATTTCCCTGATTGTTTCGATGGTCACTTTTTCTGTCCCCTCTTTTATTGCCATTTTCGTTTCCATTCCTTCTGTCGACCCTCCTTTCTTTTGGATGTGGCTCTGCATTGCCTATGTCTTGGGCTCTTTTGAACAAATCAGCCCGATTCGTGGGGGCCCTAGCCCAAAACTCAATTCTTAAGTTCCTAGGTGCCAACCCATCTTCAAAGCATGTGATCACCTTCTTATCTGAAATGCTCGAAATTTGTGCAAGCACTGCTCGAAATATTTCCAAGTAGCGGATTGTAGACTCCCCTTGTTTCGGTTTCACATTGCTTAGCTCACTCTTTGATTTTGGTAATTTGCCCGCAGTTCCAAACTCTCCGATAAATGCCTCCTGTAATTGCGACCATTCGATAATTGAAACCTTTGGCAAATTTCTAAACTAGGATGCTGCTTTCCCATGCAGTGACCCCATGAACACCTTGCATAATATTGCTTCGTCCTCTGTTAATAATGTTGTCGCCATCTCAACATTCGATGCATGGTCGCATGCATGGTAAGGCCCTCGTACTTATGAAAAGTTGGGTAGATAAGTTTTGGATTGGGAGGGGCATTTTTAAACCAATCTGCAAATGGACGAAAACGGGCGTGGATGCCCGCTTTATCTGTTCTCTCCTTCTCAATTGCATCCACTCTCTTCATCAAATCTTGCTACTCACTCCCCCCTGTTTGTCTGCTGGAGGTTGCACAGACTGTGGAACCTCAGTCTGCCCTCTGTTTGGTGGGGTGCGAGTGCTTATTGGCCCGCATTTGTCTTGATCTCTCCACATCTAATCCCCTTCTAACAAAGTGTTCTCTGATTGAATGTACAGTTTGCCCTTGAGAAACACATATTATAATCATCGGTAGCGAGGTGATATGTACGTGTTGCAGAGGAACGCCTAGCAGGGAGGGTGGGATGGTTATTTCAGCCATGCGCCATTGCCCACAGCTGCTGGTTGTTCATCATGAGTTGCATTAGCGCCGCAGTTTGAGTTTGAATTTGTTGCGCCTGAATTTTGCGGGCAATATCCTCAGGATCCTCACCATCAGCGATTGTGGATCCTGCCTTCTTCTTTTCCAACGCCGTCCACAAATCCTCTCAAGTTCCCGTCTCGACGACCTTTTTCTTACTCGTGGCCGCTTGTTTGCCTTTGGTTACTTTTTTGGTGGTCAATGCTTTCTCCTTTCTGTTTCTTAGCATCTTGGCTTCCTACATCTCTTGGCCCCCTTGGCTGCCCGCTGCTTGTTTTGGGATAACATTCACTCCGTCTCCTACCCCAGTCTGAAGCGCAACGGGTTCAGGGCCGATACCAACTGTCATTCCTTCTCCAATCATTGGCACTAAGAAAATTTTAAATCCAATCACGTTGATTGTTGCGTATCTGGTTTTCAAATCAATTCATGGCAACGAAACCACTTGATGATGCTATTTTCTGTGCCAAGGATATGATCAGGAATCTGCTCAACCAGCCTGGATCGGCACCTGAAATAGACAAGCAAACGTTACTTGAGTAAGGGGTGGCCCTGCAAATCCTCTCCGGCGTGAGAGTCAGTATGAGATCGATGATGAGAGAGAATGAAATTTGACAGCGTAAATAGGTAAAAAAATAGTGCATACCTTTCTATAAAGGGGTCAGGGCCTTTATATATGCGTTGTACGGAGTAAAGTTTGTTAAGCCATGGGAGCCTACTGAAATGCATATCTGTCCTACTCAGATAGACAATGAGCATGTGATATGGATAAGTTGGTAACAATAGTGAACAACTATACTTTTTAGGGCTGCATGGTCCGCCCTATAGCTGCTAGCAGTGGCCTGTTGGGCCTGGTCATCCCCTAGTGCCTTTGTCTCTTAAGTTCGAAGTCCCTTTTTTACAAGTTATCGAATTATAATGGCATTCTTACCCCTGCTAGGAATTATGGGCAACTTAGTAATCATCACTATAAGTTTAAACTCCAAAATTCCACTTGCAATAAAGTATGTAGTACAAATAAATAAAGTATGATGAAGTATTGCTGTGAAAATTTCAAGTATTAATGGTGATTTAGGTGTATGGCAGCTACATGACATTCAAAAGTTTAGTTAAGTATTGCCAACATTTGAGGGCAAAGGTAAATTTTTTTCACCATAAGGTGATGTAACGTGACACATTGGTTGCATATCTTTATTTGAAGTGGTAATTTGGTAGGAGTAGGAGCATTTACGATGGTTGCATCCTAAAACATCCTTTATATAATTCTTAAATCTTTTTAGAGAACTTTTAAAAAACTTTCAACTCCAATGAATATCCTCCATAACGTTATAAATTATTGACATTATTTAACTAACAACATAACTACCAATATATTTCCCTCTTTTCTATTTCTATTTTCCTATCGTAACCGGAATAATATATAAATACTTTAAATTATATATATATATTAAAATATTATATGTTTACTTTTATTTAAATAAAGTCGTGTCACGTTTTTTAATATTACCAATATACTCGTAATTTTAAGTTATAAATAATAGGAAAGTGGAATGATAAGTGAAAAAAAAAAACACACGCGCACACCCTAATTTAATAGAAATTGGGAATGAGAAAAGATTATGAAAGCAAATCATCAAATGAGATTGTTAGATTATCATGTACATAAATATCTACCAATAGGAAGAATCTAGTGTTTGGTAAAACTCACCAAATATTTTGGGAGTTAACTAGCTTATTTTAGGGATTTGATGTTTGATATAGTGTCCACTGTGGGTCTCAAGGGAGGTGAAAAGCTGTAAAAAAGGTTTTAGAGTGGTGGTAAAAGGAACCACTGTGGATGTTCCACAGTGGTTGCACCATAAAATACCCTCTATACAACTTTTAAATCTTTTTAGAGACCATTTAAAAAAGTTTTAACTCTAATGCGCATCCTTTATAACCCTATAAATTTTTGACATAATTTAACTAACAACATAACTATCAATATATATCCCTCTTTTTTATTTCTATTTCCCTACCACAATTGGAATAAAAAATAAATACTTTCAATTATATATATTTTTAATGAAATATTATATGTTTATTTTTATTTAAATGAAGTCGTGTCACACTTTTTTAATATTACCAATATATTTGTAATTTTAAGTTATAAATAATAGGAAAGATGAATGATAAGTGCAAAACACACACACACGCACCCTAATTTAATAGAAATTGAGAATGGAAAAAGATTATGAAAGCTGAAAGATATATCTATACATATATCACACAATCAAGTTCGTTGTTTAAGAGTAATCATGAGTTACCTCGTGCGAACTTGAACTTTGAGCGACGCGGAAGACTTTCTGCTCGAGCTACGATCTTCGTATGTAACGATCAAGAATCCTGCAAGTCTCCCTCGTCGGATTGATATCACGTAGCACAAATATCAATACTGGTTCACACTGCAAATCCAAGTCTCTTGATAATTAGGTTAGAGGGAGTATTTGGTGAGATAGAATACTAGGTTAGAGAGAGGGAGAGGGCGGTCAAGAAGACATGTTCTTCTTTAGGCGTGGCTCTCTAGGTTAGAGATTTAATTCCTTTAGTTGCCCTATTTATATTATTGTACAAGAAACCCTATTTCTTGTAGGTTAAGTTAGGTCAATTCCAAACCCCTTCGGATTAGGAAACTAATTAACCTTTAATAATATAAATATATTTCATGTGGGCGGAAGTAATTAATCGGACCACAAGCCCAATTGCTAACAAAAGCAAATCATCAAATGAGATTGTCAGATTATCATGTACTTAAATATCCACCAATAGAAAGAATCCAATATTCAGTAAAATTCACCCAATATTTTGGAGGTTAATAAGCTAATTTTAGGAATAGAGTGTTTAATAGAGTGTCAACGAAAGTTAAAAACTTTTTAAAAAAAGTTTTAGAGTAATGGTAAAGAAAACCACTATAAATACTTTAATGTGACCAATAACCACTCCAGATATAGTTGGTTCTCTGTACCAAAATGAGTATTTTTTATTTTATTTATTTTCCTTCTATCGTCAAATAAGTATCACAGAATTAGGTTTATTTTTGTTTAAGTTTTGTAATTTTACTTATAGCACCTCTAATATTAGGGACTTGCAATTGTTATATATGAGTACCAAGGGTATTAATGCATAACTACTACCAGTGGTGGCATGAGATTTTGGGGGTCCTAGGAGAACATAAAAAATGAGGCCCTAAAATATACATGTTTTTTTAAAAAAAACTTACAAAAAATATTTAACAAATTAAAAATTATCAAACTTAATATTGTTTGTAAATTGATAATAATTAAAAGAAAAACGATCCACAAATAAAAATGTGTGACTTCAACATAACTAAAGTTTGAGATTTACCTCTTAAAAAAATCGGTAATAATGAATTGAAATTCCAAATATTGAAGGCATTATAGATTTTCCCTTTTGTAGTTCTTCTCAGTGACTTCAATTTGACAAAAAAAAAAAAAAGTGATTCCGCTCCCTTTGCTGCAATTGGGGGCCACCCTTTTTTGTTTATTTTCTTTTGTTTATATGTTTTGATAGTTGATATTGTGCTGCCTTAATTTTCCATCCATCAAGCCAAATTTCGCGTCATAAGCCATAGCCATTATACGGTAAGTGCGTTTTAATTTACAAAAAATACTATTTATCTATATAATATATACTAAGTGGTATATAGATATTGGGCTAAAATTTTGGAGGTCTTAGGCGGCACCCTAGTGAGCCTAGGCTCAGGCTGGCCCTGCTTACTACTAAAATGTAGAGCTGTCACAGTAGGTTGACAGTGTGTGTCAACCCGCAACCTGCTATAATCCGCCACTTGGCAAGGCAAGACGAGCCAAATCATAAATGTGGTGGACTTGAAAATTACCAACTCAGCCCAACCTATCATGAATTGTATGTTAAGCGGGTCAGCTCACTAACTTTTTCTCTCAATAAATAATAATAATAATAATAATAATAATAATAATAATAATAATAATAATAATAATAATAATAATAATAATAATAATAATAATAATAATAATAATAATAATAATAATAATAATAATAATAATAATAATAATAATAATAAATAACACAAAAAATATCACAATTCATTAAAAAAATATTTTCTACAATTATATTCTAAATAACATTTTTTTAACAACTTTCTCTAATATTAATAGTACAAAATGAGAAAAAATAGAAATAAAAAACCATTTTATCATTACTTTTTATGTATCTTCATATAATCTTTTTTCCATAAATATTACGGTTAATCTACCTTATTTTGACATCTGTTGCTATAAGTGCCACTTTTTAACGAATTCAAAATTATTTACTAATATTTCAGATATAAAAAATAGAATTAAATAATAATTTGGTTCCTGGACATGTCGAAAATCAATGTTTTGGTCCCCGGACAAAAAAAAATAGAATTTGGTCCCTGGACATGTATTTTAGGACCAATTTGCCCCCTCCCAGGGACCAAATTATAACGGTGGTAGGGGGCAAATTGGTCCAAAAATACATGTCTAGGGACCAAATTCTATTGTTTTTTTTGTCTGGGGACCAAAACATTGATTTTCAACATGTCCAGGGACCAAACATTATATTAATCCTAAAAAATAATCTCACATTGTGAACAAAATTGATTTAAACTCATAGTTTTAAACTTTTGGTTGATGTTATTTGCAACTAGTATTTAGCGAATCAACATGCCTCAACACACAACCCTTCGCGAGTTCAACCAATTTGACCCACCGCTTAGTTAGTTCATATTTTCCAAGCCCAACCCACATCTTTTATGTGGTTGAGTGAGCTAACCCAACAGACATAACCCGTTTTAACAGCTCCACTAAAATGTTCCTAAAATCACTTTTTTTTAAGTAGCGAAAATTAATCTAAAAATGATCAATAACTATTGTTTTTTTTTTTTTGGTTTTCCAAAGTATCCTCAAACTCTAAGATCAAAGACTAATTCCCAAAATACGATCGAAACATGCATTTACGGTGAATGTTTTCTGCATAAACAAAAGTTTAATTTTACCAAATTACAATCCGTTCGACTCAAGCTAATTAATCACCACTAACAAATGGAAGTCATCTTGTGACGGAGACAATATGGCTTAAAAATATACTCTATCCGTTTCGGATAAATAGCTTTTATTTGAAAGTTAATTTTTTTTAAATGATATTTTTAATAACTCATTAATAATAAAATAAAATTTTTATATTTTAATTTTTAAAAATATAATTTTTGCCGGGAACGGTGGTGGGAGTATTTTTTATTCTTTTCAAGTTTTGAGTACAAAAAGAAATTAAATTCCATAGGAAGTTCTAAGCCTACCTCTTTGTGACTTGTTTTCGTGGAGTCTCTGTCTTGATAGTCCATTGATTGTCCACAGAGGAGACATTGAGAGCGGGGTGGGCCGGTGGGGTTCATCACTTCACTTGGCGTTGAAAGTCTAGTTAACCTGTCTCGTTTTGTCAGCTATAAGTCACGATGACATCATTTTCCAATTACACTGCAGATGGAGCCTATGGAATGGAATCCCATTGGTTTCATTAATTATTACTAACAACGGCGCTTAGTATTTTAATTAATTCCAAATTAAAATGCTAAAAAGATACTACGTCGTATATCTTTTAAGATTTTAAACATAGAATCTTGGCTAGTAAATATCGATATAGGTCCTAAATTTAGAGTCCGGATCCTCTATTCCAAAAGTGTATTCCATCTTCTATTTCAATATCAGATCCACCGTTAACTTGTCAATCAGTAATTGATTTTGTTTAAATAATTAATTTTGTTAATATACTAATTGACAAATTAACGGTGAATCTGACATTAGAATAGAAGATGAAATACACTTTTGGAATAGAGGATCTGGACTCCTAAATTTATTATCTAAGCATTACTCACACAAAAAACATGTTAACAAGCAGCATCCTATTCGTTTGGTTTGGTTTGGTTTGGATTGGAGAGATCAATTTCAATTAAATGTTAGTGAAAAGAGAAGAATTGTCACATATGATTAACGGTATTAATTATCTAAGGTCACATAATTGTATTGGTAATGCTCTAATTATTCTATATTAGGAGATAAGGACCGAGAAATAATAGTGATCTAAACAATTATTTAATACAGTATAATTTTTTATTTTAGTTTTGACTACAAGTATGTGACGGTGTCTCATTATCCTCCACAGTTTGAGTATTGGTTATGCTATTAATTTAACAAACAATAATGCTAGAGTTACATTTAGTATTTGTTTGATGGAGCATTTTAATCAAATTGTTGATAAAAAATACAGTATTTTCTCTTTAAAAGTGTTTAAATGCAGCGTTTTAAAACGCTCTAATTTGAAGCGCTTTCAAAATATATTGTGTTTACAACTGTTTTGTTTATGAAAATAACGTTTTGAAATAGCTTTTCAAATGTGTTTACAAGAAAAAAACTGCGTTTTGAAAAAGCCGCGTTTTCAAAACGCTGCACTAAACAAAGGTTTTAGATAACAAATTACATATCATCTCAAGTTAATAAATTTAATAAGTTAATGCTAAAAAGTTGACATCCATAATATTGTTATAGAAGACATTACTAATAAACTTTTATTTTCATCCACATGAACATCAAAATGTTGATAATACAACCACAATATAGGTGTATTATACTATACAATAGTTTAATGCTTTAAATAAAAAATGCCTCTTCACCAAGAAAAAAGCAATTGCAAGCAATGCAACTTTCGGCAAGATCACTTTGCCACTGATCAATTATCCAATCCTTTAGCTGATTCAGCAGATAATAGTGAAATGAACTTGGAGGAGACATGGAGGCGCCGAACCCATGTTCAATTGCCTCTCTGTGGGGATGGCGGGGTTATATGGGGAGAGAGTCAGGAGGATTAGTTATAAGTATCTTTTGTCATGCATTTTGCCTTAAATGTAGGCAAAAAAAAAAAAAAGTACTCTATCCGTTTCTAAATATCATAACTTTTTTTTGGTCTAAATAAAAAGATTATCATGTTTATAAGTTTCTTTTTTAGGTCACCACTTTTATCATTTAATATTTATTTTTTCTTCTTAATTTAATTATAAACCAAATGTATATGAACTTTAAGAAAAACTACACATATATCAATTATAATAGGGTTAATAGCCCCACTGATCCCTTCACTATGGTCGTCTTTGCTATTAGTCTCCCTTAATTGTTTTTTACCAATTTGATCCTAGGACTTTTAAATAACCACATACTTAGTCTTTTTTTATAGATGTCGTTAATGAACTGTCGTTAAGTTGTTCATGTGCCTCCCAGGTGCGTTTGACTAAGGGTTGAATTGAAAATTTTCAAACCTAAACGATATCTTCACGATTGAGTCCCTAGGGTTTGAAAAAGGACCCCAATGGCCTTCTTCTCCAAATTCATACTTAAAGAAGTAGGCTACTCTTCAAATGTCCCCCTTTTTTTGCTTCGCCATACCCATAGACAACATGCTTGTATATTAGAGAATACTATCTTTTTATTATTCTTGTTTATTTGTAATTAGTAATTAGTGGTAATTTCCTTGTAGAGTTCTTTCCTTATTATGTTACTTTCCTTGTGTAGGTTTCTTGTACTCTACTCCAAGTGTAACCCTAATTGTAACTCTCCCTATAAATATGTGATTCAATCAATGGAAAGACTATATCGTTATTCCTAAACTTTTGTTAGTTTCTACATGGTATCAGAGCTCTGCTCCTAAAACCTTCTTCCTCTTCCTCTAGCCGCCGCCCTAACCACCCTCTACAATGGCTAACAGAAATCACTCTCTCACCGTTAAAAACCCTCTTGATCTCACTCAAACCTTCGACCTCATCAACATCTCCCACCACACCATCACCAAACTCACCTCCACTAATTACATAGCTTGGAAACTCCAAGTTGAGGCCACCCTCATTGTCTATGATCTCTACAAGTTTGTAGACGGATCATACCCATGCCCGCCTCCCATTGTCCTTACCAAGGATGCCCAATCATCCAAGGACGTCCCCACCCCAAACCCTCACTACCAGCCATGGATTTGCCAAGACAAACTCTTGTTTGAGGCTCTTGTTGGCTTCCTATCTGCTCCCCTGGTTCCTCTGATCCAACATGCCGCCATTGCTCGTGAGGCCTAGGACATCCTGGCTCATACCTATGCTCGCCTAACTCGCGGTCACATCAAATAGATCAAAGATTACCTCAAGCGAGCAACCAAGGGAACTCAGTTGATTTCTGACTATATGCAATCTGTCAAAAGTCGGGCGGATGAACTCGCGGCTCTGGGCAAACCGCTTGACCACGAGGACCTCATTGAGATCCTCATCGGTGGGTTGGATGATGACTACCTTCACATAGTGGATGTCGTTGAAGGACGTGATACCCCTATCTCCTTCGATGAGCTTCATGAAAAACTCATCAACCGCGAGCTGCTCCTAAAGCAATCTAAGCCCGCATCATTCTCCCATCCGGTCACTGCCAATCCTACTACTCCGAGGAACAACAACTCGCATGCTCAGCACTCTTTTTCGCATGCTCGCCAGGCTTCCTTTTAACCTCGGCATCCCTCACAGCAGGCTCCGGCATCAGCTCCTCGGCAACAACGTCCATATCTTGGTAAATGTCAAGGTTGCCGTCAACAAGGTCACACGGTTGCTCGCTGTCTGATCTACCAGCTGGTTGCCACCAACACCCAAGCTACCACTTCCTCCTCGGCAAGTGGCTGGACACCTCGGGCCAATCTGGCAACCTCTACGGACACAGGGACTCCGGGCTGGCTTCTTGACAGTAGTGTTTCTCATCATGTTACCAGCGACCTTGGTAATCTCCACCTTCACACCTCCTATACGGGCAAAGATGACATGGTTATTGGTGATGGTATCGGGCTTCCTATCTTCAAAACTGGTTTTTCTTCCCTTCATACACCATCACACACTTTTGCCTTGCATATTATTCTCTTTGTTCCTGAACATGAAAAAGAACCTTATTTCCATATCTCAATTTTGTCTCTCTAATCATACTTCTATTGAGTTCTTACCAACTTATTTTCATGTGAAGTATCTACGGAAAGGGAGCATTCTGTTGACCGGGCAATCTAAAGATGGTGTGTAAGAATGACCGACCACAACTCCTCCTGCTTGCCCTTCTGCTTGTGTAGGTTCTAAAGTCTCTCATCATGACTGGCATCATCGGCTTGGCCATCCCTCTGAACCCATCCAGTGTCAGATTCCATCTAGTTTAGGCGTTGCGTTAGACTCTACTTGCATCAAACAAAAACATTGTAATGATTGTTTATGTAATAAAAGTCACAAAATTCCTTTTTCGCAATCTACTTTAGTGTCTTCTTTCCCGCTCGAAATTGTTTACTCTAATGTCTGGACTTCTCCCATTCCGTCTGCTGATGGTTTTAAATACTATGTCATATTTGTTGATCACTACACTCACTACATATGGCTCTACCCACTCAGACGAAAGTCTGAGGTCGCCACCATCTTTCCTCGCTTCAAAGCCCTGGTCGAAAATTATTTTAAAAGCACTATTGTCACTCTTTACTCGGACAATGGTGGTGAGTACACGGGACTTGCCCGCGACACTGGCTTAGCCACTTTCTTGTCGGCTCATGGCATCTCTCATCTCACCACACCTCCCCACACCCCGGAACACAATGTGTTCTCAGAATGTCGTCATCGACACATTGTTGAGATCGGTCTCTCTCATGCATCTCTTTCGTTGTTCTTCTGGTCGTTTGCCTTCCAAACAGCCACTTACCTCATAAATCGTCTACCAACACCCACCCTAGATCACCTATCTCCCTACCACAAACTGTTTGGCTCTCCGCCCAACTACTCAGTTCCTTTGGTTGCCTTTGCTACCCTTGGCTTCGCCCCTACTCCGCCCATAAACTAATTGCTCGATCCACCCCATGTGTCTTCCTCGGCTACTCACTCACTTAAAGTGCTTATCTGTGTTACGATCCGAGCACCACCAAGCTCTTCGTTTCACGTCATGTTCGTTTTGTTGAGTCCGCCTTTCCCATGTCCACCTCGGCCACCCATTCTGTTCGCCCGACTATCTACACTTGTGACCCTTGGTTCCCTCCCCACGAGCTGCTCTCTAATGCATACACACCGTCTGCTGCCCGCTCCGGTACCTCCCTGTCCGTGGCTCCTGCCACTAATCAAAGTTTGGTTGATCTCAGCTCGCCCATACACCACCCCCCACAGGCTACCATAGCCGAGGACACCACTGTGCCTGCTTCATCATGTCCTGTGGTCGCTACTCCCCCCCCAGCAACCAGCTCCCTGCCCGCGGATTGCACTATATCTGCAGCTTAGCCTTCCTCGACAACCTGTACCATGCCTGAGAATCACACAGTACCTGTCAGTATTGTGCCTACTGCATTGGTTCCCATGCCCGCTGACCCAGTTCCTGTACCCGCTTGCACCTCTTCCATGATTACTCGTTCCAAGAACAAAATCTTCAAACCAAAGACCAAAAGGATATCCAGTGGCGTCAGGCCATGTCTGAAGAGTATAATGCTTTAGCTCCCACTGGTACTTGGGATCTGGTTCCCTCAAAAAGTGCTCGTAATATTGTTGGCTGTAAATGGATTTTTCGAATCAAACGACACGCAAATGGCTCCATTGACCGCTACAAAGCTTGCCTTGTGGCCAAGGGGTTTCAACACTGACCATGGGTGGATTATCACAAGACTTTTAGCCCGATGGTCAAACTGACCACTATTCGTCTAGTTCTCTCGCTAGCCATTTGTCAAGGCTGGGATCTTTGCCAATTGAATGTCAACAATGCCTTTTTCAGGGCAATCTGTCTGAAGAGGTATTCATGGCCCAACCACCTGGTTTGGCAGACAAGGACAAACCTCAATATGTGTGTCGGCTTCGCAAGGCTATTTATGGTCTCAAGCAGGCTCCCTGAGCATGGTACAATGAGATGTGTCAGTTTCTCCTTGCCTCCGGCTTCAAAAACTCGGTAGTTGACGCATCTCTGTTCATTCTTCGTATTGCGGGTAACATCATCTATCTCCTTGTCTATGTGGATGACATGATCATCACTGGGAATCAGCCCGTTGCAGTTCAGACTTTCATCTCCCTGCTCGCTAATTGCTTCTCCCTCAAAGACCTTGGTGACCTTAATTATTTCCTTGGGGTCGAAGTTGTTAAGTGACCAAGTGGTCTTCTGCTCTCCCAGCGCGGGTACAATGCTAATCTCCTTGCTCGCACCGGCATGAGCGATGCCCACCCAGTAGCTACGCCCCTTGCTACCTCGCCGACCTAGACTCTTCATACGGGCATTGCTCTTACGGATCCGACAGAGTTTCGAGCAATGGTCGGCAGTCTTCAATATTTGTCTCTCACTCGGCCTGACGTTGCCTTCGTTGTCAACAAACTCTCTCAGTTCATGCATAGGCCGACCACTGAGCACTGGAATGCAGTCAAGCAAGTTTTTCGGTATCTTTGTGGCTCTATTAACGCGGGCATCCTTCTTCATCGCCAGTCTCTCCCTGCTCTCTATGCCTTCACTGATGCTGACTGGGCTGACAACCAGGATGGCTACACATCCACCAGTGCCTACAATGTCTATTTCGGGAGCAACCCGATCTCTTGGAGCTCCAAGAAACAGCGCACTATTGCTCGCTCCTCGACTGAAGCCGAATACCGGGCAGTGGCTGCCACTGCTGCTGAAGTCAGGTGGATTGTGTCTCTTCTTGGTGAACTCGTGCTAACCTCCTTGACTCAACCAGTCATTTACTGTGATAATGTGGGCACCACAAGTATCTGCTCGAACCCGGTCTTTCATACTCGCATGAAGCATGTGGCCCTAGATTTTCATTTCATCCGGCAACAGGTTCAGGATGGACTTATGCGAGTTTGCCATGTCTCCTCGACTGATTAGCTGGCCAATGCCCTGACCATGCCTCTCGGTTGCCAGCGATTTCGTCGATTACTTTATAAGATTGGATTCTCCTCTTGGCCGTCCATCTTGCGGGGGCATATTAGAGAATAATATCTTTTTATTATTCTTGTTTATTTGTAATTAGTAATTAGTGGTAATTTCATTGTAGAGTTCTTTCCTTATTATATTACCTTCCTTGTATAGGTTTCTTGTACCTTACTCAAAGTGTAACCCTAATTGTAACTCTCCCTATAAATAGGTGATTCAATCAATGGAAAGGCTATGCCGTTATTCCTAAACTTTTGTTAGTTTCTACAGTACTAACCCTCAACACACTCCCATGGGTAAATAAATTTGCTTTAACACCATCCCGATGCATTTCAACGAAAACCATCAAGGATTTCTTCGAATTACCATTCTGTGAGTAACCAGAAAGGAAAGAAGTCCAGGAAACCACACTCCTCTCACGCATTCTATCAAACACCTAACATGAATTTCTCATGTCACCGATTTTTGAATAATAAATGATCCTTTTTTGTGTCTCTATGTAAATTAGATTGAAACCCATTATTTAAAAGATGATTGTGAAGCAAACGACCTTGGTTTTGAGTTCTCAATTCGATGCATAGTCGCAAAAGTTTTGAATACAAAGAATGGTCCTACTGAATCAAGGTAGAAAGAATGAGGTTTAAGGCATCTTGTATTTTCCAGAATCACAGAGTGATTGAACAATTTGATTCGCTGATGTAGCTTGGATAATTCCATTAAATTGGTTTACTATCTTCCAGCAAACTCTGTTCATTGTTTCTAGCCGATGACAAACTACATTATGTCAAATTTTTTCGATTCAAATCATACAGTATTTTACGTGGCTCATGGGTTCGTTCACGTCCCATTTGGTGGCTGAGATATCTTGCTACCCAAACCGAAGTTTTTATCCTCGCAAGCTCGAGGCCCATCTCCGGTCCCCTTCCTCGCCTTCTGCTAAGAAAACCCAAAATTTCGGTCAAGTAATCCCTGCTCTCATTGCCATGTCTTCCAATTTGAGACCATCCGACAATCCCCTAATCCGCCCCTTCGATTGCAAATTGTGATATAGTTCATATTTGGAAAATTACATTTTAGCCTTTGGATAAGCGCACGTGGGAGGCGCAGAGGCAACTTAATGACAATTCATTAACGACATCCATTAAAAGGACTAATCATGTGATTATTTAAAAATCATGGGATCAAATTGGTAAATTTTTTTGTTTAGGGACTAATAGCGAACACGACCATAGTCAAGGGACCAGTGATATTAGCTCATAATAATAATAATAAAGTCAATTATTTTTTTAATCTGAAAGATAACATTGTAAAGGTAAAAATAGGCATGACCTATTTTAATTTTGTTTCTCATTTCTTGGTCCCTAAGGTTAGACAATTTTGGGAACAAAATTTTCCTAAAGATTTAGTTTGACATTTTTGGAAACAAAAATTTTCCTAAAGATTTTTTGGTTTCTTGGTCCTAAATCTTAGGAGTTATTTTGGAAACAAAATCTATGTAAAAATCCTTCATAAATGCAGTGCCTTTAAGTCATTGACAATTTGGTAAGTGAATCTAGTAATTAAGGAAGTTGATTTAATTATTAATTCTAATCATTTTCTATATTGAAGTTTGTTTCCTTCTTTATGTGTAGATCTCCTTCACATATAATTAGAGGACATGGGCGGAATCTTTGAACACACGAACACGAGAGAATTCGAAAGGCGAGAAAAGATCAAATCCGAGCTGTTTGATTCCGGCGTTGTGCGATTTTGATTGTAACCGCCGAATGTTATAACATTCGAAGCTACATTAATCTTCAGTCTTTGCTTTGTCTTCCTAGCTGTTTTAGGAAGCTGTTTGTTTCTTCCCACGTTTGCTGTACCTATTTTTCTGTGGGCTTTTTACTCTCCAAGACTTGTTGTCTTGTGAGAGTGTTTTGTTTGGTGATTTCACATAGTTTTTATAAAACAAATCATATTATTTAGTGAAATCTTTTTGGCCATGAGACTAGATCTACAAGTATAGACTTGTAGATTGTTTGGTAAACCTTTGTGTTTAATTTCTTGCCTTATAATCAAGTCTTCCGCAGTTTTTACTTTTTCTGACCATTGTGACTTCCATTGTAGCTTCATCAGAAGCTATATTAAAAACTACATTGATTGTTTTAAGAATCATAGCTACAATTGTTCTTTCAAACATTAATTTTGGGATGGAACTAGTAGTTTATTATTCACCTTAACAAATTGAAGCTTTAAAAAAAAAAAGGTGTTTTGAAAAAACTGCACCAAGTGGCCCAATAAAAAGGTTAAAATTAAAATGCTTCTTAGAACTTCAAACTCATATGTAAATAGTTGTGGTAGGCATCTCAAATATAAATTAGAACTGAATATGCCAAGGAATTAAAGTGCATCATTAATTTTCTAAAAAAAGTAATTAATTGAAGTATACATGAATTTTCTTAGAAGTTAAAACTAATTTTTTCATTTCACTCAAAGTGCCTGTTTTTTTTAAAACTCTAAATAAAGGAATACATAAATAGTATCACATTTGTTCTTAAATGATTGTCTTGTTTGATTGGGTACTCACATTAAGAAAAACTAATTGATATTATTATAAATATTTATATAATATGTAACTTCCTTCATAGCACACGTGGGGTCATTATTAAAATCGAAAGAAAACGTAATGGTAAAAGTAGTTTTTTTAGAAGAAAGTTTAGAAATAAAACAAATATTTTGGATGGACGAGAATGAAAAAAAAGAGAATATAATTTATAAAGAGGGAAGTATTAAAAATGTTCATGATTGAAAAAAATGATAAGCATAACGAGTTGTTTTATAATATAGTTGAAGATAAAATTAGATATTTATTGAATATATAAGCATTAGTATATTCAAAAATAAATTTTTTAAATAAAACAATAATCCAGCGGTTCTTAAGAAAGATCTCATCTATTCTTTTTACATTATTCTAAAAAGTGTCAATTTTTAAAAATTTCTCCATTTACTAATTTATCTTTGATTTAATTCTTATTTTTAATCTATTTCCTTCACTCCCACATAAAAATAATCATATTTTTGATTGTCAAATACTCTCTTTGTTCCGATCAAATAGTTCCCGTTTAAAAGTTAAACTTTTTAAAAAATATACATTTTTAGTAGCCTATTAATTATAAAATATTAACATTTTTATGTTTTAATTTTTAAAAATAAGATTTTTTAAATAAAACATTCCAAATAAAAACAGTGGCCTCTTTATTTGGGAGAGGGAGTAAAGAAATGAATTTATGGAGGAGTAATCACTTTACCAAAATATTATTTGTACTGGCCGAGTATGCCAAATTAGAAAAAAGCAGAATGATTAAGGAGGAAAGAAAGACGGAATGTGAGAAACTGTCCCTTTCTGGGCTCTGACTACTAGAACAAGGAATAGAGAGCGGGCCCAGTGTAGCCGCATGCGTGCACGCCGCGTGGACCCCCCACACGTTGACTTTAATTTACATAAAAAAAAATCACAAAAAAAGGTCAAAACGAGCCGGGGAGGGTCGTTTCCCATCCGGCCGCCGCACTCCACCTGCCGGCTCCTTCCTCTTCATCCACTAAAGTGGATTGACATTCTATATTTTGTTTTGTGTATGGACATTTTCGGTGTTTCCGTAATTAATATTAATAGCATAAAAAACATTTATTCTCTAAGCACTAATTTATGGTACTTGTCTAGTACGTATTTATAAATTCGCAAAAGACAAAATCAATTCTTGGTATATTTGGTGATGATTTCACCAACTACAAATACCAAAGCCGTCACTCTCACCCTTGTCTTGATCAACGGACAATTTTAGTGGGAGTAAATTTTTGTGTAAAATCGTTTCATAGTTATTAATTAGTAAGATGGAGTTTCATTTTTTACGGTTCAGTTTATTAATATGCAATGAATCGAATAAAGAAGCTATGTCTTATAAAAATTGACCGTAAATTCATCATACCTAATTTTTTGCATTTCATTGGACGTGAGCCAATCAAGTGTGGGCTTGAGCATAACTTTAAAAAGATTTCGCAATTCGTTGTCTTGATATCCAATTATACATGAAAATGTCTGTAAGTTTGTTTAAAATTTGATCCATCGTATGTCTACAGGTAAGTTTCAAGTGAGTTGATCGATTGAGTTTAAGAAGACTTAAGGATTCTTGTCTTTTCACTTCAAATTAGTTGTTGTTTTTTGTAAGTGTTTCTTGGAATATGAAGTCATAACATGAGTTGAAAGCTGATTAAGGAAATCATACCATGTTGCAATCATTCAATTCTTTGAAATAATTCATTCTTGAGAGAATGAGTCCAAGAAATAAAAATTTCTTGTATGAAAAGTTGGTCAGTATCATCTCACTATAAAACATGCATAATGCAATTGTGGTCCTAAATGAATCTTTGGCATAATCAATGACCAAACATCAATTATATAGTTTGGCTCCTTTTCCTAATTTCATTTTGATTCACATGTTCATTCTCAACTCATTTACTTTGAAAGATACAAGTCAATGTACAATCTTAAAAATTTAGTAATTAATTAATTCATTTTGACCCTATCATATATTAAACCAACAAAACTTCAAACTATAAGCTCGATACGATGTTTGTTTTGCTATCTCTGTTTGGAACAACATTTTTAAAATACAATATTTTCAAAAATCTCTAATTTATAGAGGTGAAAACAAAGAGTTCGTTTTGATAGTTCAACTTATTTTTAAAACAGTGCATATAAATATATTGTAATTATAAAAGTTACCTTGTTTTCTTAAAACTCAGGACCAAAAAGACTCTTAATTGTAATAATACTAATTTTTATTTTGGACTTAGAGGGGAATATATTCTTATTTATTTATTTTTGAAAATATTCTTAGTTGCTCGAGAATTATCATCATTTGTTTACGGTCTCGGTATGTGTAACACGTTTAATTGATAGAACAAAATGAGGTGCAAAATATTCAGTCATGCGTAACTTTTATAATTGTGAGCTACTTGTAATATCCATCCATTCTACCCGAATAGTCTCTATTTGAAAAGTCTAATTATTAAGGAAATATATTAATATTATTTGAACTAATCATAATTACAAAAATATTTAAGCACAAACAATGTTCTTACAACATAAGTGTAAGGTAATATGAAATGTTATATAAGTGATAAGCATAATTTTTTAAAGTGTACGATTAAAATGAAACATTCTAAAATAATATAGTGAATTTTTTACTTAGAACGGATGGAGTACAAAATTACTATAATATACTCTCTCCTTACTTGAAAAAGAGTTCATTATTCTTATTTCGGCCTTATAAAAAAATGTCTATTTTATAGCTTTATTTGTCAACGTGTTATTTTCATCATTTTACTTTAGATTTGCTTTCTCCTAAAAGAATGGTCTTACTCCTTATAGAGTCTCGTTTGTTGTAGCTTATGACTTATGACTTATGACTTATAGCTGATAGGTTAAATTGATGACTGAATA
The DNA here is from genome assembly GCA_013146195.2 of Codonopsis lanceolata. Lineage (NCBI taxonomy): Eukaryota > Viridiplantae > Streptophyta > Magnoliopsida > Asterales > Campanulaceae > Codonopsis > Codonopsis lanceolata. Next base: position 80,794,079 of record CM028380.1, on the reverse strand, counting down.
ACTTTTGGTTGATTGCATGATAGAGTGTTTGTTACAGATGTTGAAAAGCTGCTTTTGAGTTGTTATAATTATTTGTTAAAAACATTTCAAAATTAGCATTCATATTTTATGTATATCTCATAAAAGGATGAAATGAGGATAATCAAATATTTATTAATGAATAGTTGTCTTCATCTTTTGAAAAAAAATCAAAAAAGCTTTAAAATTTGACTTTTTGGCTTTGACTTTTTAATGCATAAAGAGTATTGTACCTTACTTATTGGCTTTTGGCTTATAAGCTGAAACAAACACTCTAAATATGGTTTTTCAAAAGCCAAAAACCAAAAGTCACTCCAAATAAGCTGCTACAAACGAGCACTAGATAACATTAGACGATTATTTGAAAACAGAGGGAATGCTATTTTTTTTTACAAAACAATGAAGTAATTACTTAGAATATCTCCAACAATAAAAATTTAAAGAGTTTATCCATCATGCCACATCATTAATTCATAAACATTTTCTCTATAAAGTACAGATAAACCAACAAAAGCTTTAAAACTTGGACCCACTCCTAATTATTTTATTATTTATATACTCGTTATCTACCTTTTGTCAAACTTAATAAAAAGAAAAAAGAAATATACCGTGACAGACATAAATTCTACGATATTTTTCAAATCTTGAAGTGATGACTTGATATTTCACTATGACCATAATCCTATCGAAGGTTTTATAAAGCTTTTAAAAGTATCAACATTGAGATGCTAGTTAGAACCATCGTCTGGTAAGTACGGAAGCAACCTATAATTTTCCCTAAAAGAGGAAGGACTTGCGATGCTTGAGAAAATATTTAGAGATCAGGGCCATTCCTGGGCATAGTCTAGAGGGGCGACCGTCTAGTGCGCAAAAATATTAGGGGCCCAATATATATATATATATATATATATATGTATGTATATATATTACTCCCTTTGTCCCTAAATTATCATTTTAGTGGACTCGGTGTACGATTTAAGAAACACATTTACTGGATTATTACTATTAGTTTAATATGTAGTTTACATTAAAGCTCATATATATGTGACCCATAATTAAAGTATCATGAAAAAGAAAGAGTGAAGTGGTAAACGTGTTTTCCTAAAAAAGAAAGTTTCAAATAAGACAATTATTTTGGGATAGACGAAAAAGGAAAAGAAGACAATAATTTAGGGACAGAGGGAATAAAAGGGATGGAAAATTGCCAATTGGAAACGATTTAGTTGTGAAGACGACATGATACAATAGCCGGAAGACGATTAGACGAAAGGGCGCTTAGGGCGGACAGTCGGACAAAAGGATGAAATGATCAACGGTAACCCTCGACCTCGAGATTCTCAATCTCTTTAGTCTTCCTTATCTTATGGCCACCAGATTTTCTACTCCACCTTCAGTTCGACTTTTGATAGTTTCTCTTCCCGCAATTCAATTGACAAAAACTTTGTTAGTAGACGAGAGTTTTGAACTGAAATTCAATGTTTTTATAGAGATTTATAAAATAAAAAGTCAATATATTTTGTTTAATGCATTAAGAAATTTATTTGGAAATTAAAAGTTTCATTTGTTATTGGTATTTACAACTACACAATTATGTATTATCGATTCGTTGAGATCCTTATTTGTTATTTTGCCCCAAATATTTGAAATGTCAAGAACGACTCCATCAATACTTCATTTTACTTGTACAAAAGACTTCACAAACTATATTTTGAAGTAACCATCGGTGTATATATATTTTTTATACAAGTGACTCTTGTATCATAACACATGTCAATCACGATATTTGTCTTTGTTTTTTTAGATTTTGATTGACTATGTGTCATGATTCAATGACAAATTGTATAAAAAAAATTATACCGTCGATGAATGAAAATTTAATTATTAACTATAAAAAAGAAAAGAAATGCTAATAGTCCCCCCCTCCCCCAATTTATATATATATATATATATATTTTGGAATTTTGAAATAAATCAATCAAATACTATAAAGAACATGAATGACGGGTCCGCTGGCGCTCTAATGCATAATTCACACGTAAGGTTAAAATATTTTTATGGATATTATATTCTTTTTAAAATAGTGTCCATCTGAACATTTTAGAATGTTTAGCAAATGATGAAGGAACAACTCTTGATATTAAAATCTGATTTATTATATTTGGTTAACTTTATATATATATATATATATATATATATATATATATATATATATATATATATATAGAGGATAGTATAGCAATTTTTGGATTTATAATTTATAGGATAGTATAGTTATATTTTGAGGTAGGTTTAATCATCTACTAGGTGTATTTAAGTTACTCTATAGGTTTGGCTAGTCTTTAGGAAGTCTTAACGTGTTCCAAACTTTATGAATCTTATAAATATAGGCTTCTTCCGAATTTAACTTTGAATTTTATGAGAAACAATTCTATTTCTTTCAATTTTCAATTTTCTTTTGAATCAACAAAATTATCGTTGCTTTTCTACAACTTCCGCTACATTAGTGAACTTCTACTAGTTCTAGACCATTACATTTTCGGCCTGCAATATGCTCCACTCCAATTTATAAATACTCAATTTGTTCCTAAATTATCGTTTTGTTTGATCCGACAAATGGACTAAGAAAAAAAAAATAATTGACTCGATTATTGCATGCATATATGAATTTTTTTTATAGTATTAAGAAAGTGATCATAAAATAGTACACATATTTTTCTAAACAGGATTACAAAGAAGATAATTTATTAGGAAGGACCAAAAAGGAATACATGATAATAATTTAGGAGGAAGGAGAATGAAGATAGTTTGAAAAGAAAAACAAAAGAAATAAGGAAAAATTGCAGTAACCTAAAGTAGTGTTGCTATGAGCTGTAACCTTTTGTCTTACGCTCTAATTAGTATATTGGCTCAATATTGTCACATAAAGCTTATTATTACCTCTATATATATATAAAAACAATGATTCTACTACACATTCCTAGTTGAGTTTTATAGCCAAAAAAGGGGAACAAAAAGAAAGAAAAAGAAAAAAGAAAGCACTACTGTTTCTGTTCAAGAAAAATAAAAACTTAAGTTAGTTTCAAGAAAACTTTTCCACCCTTGTCTAATCACTCCCCTTTGAATTGAAAGTCAACCGAATTCTGGTCATTTTCTTCTGGTTCTCCCCACAATAGTTTCAACCCCTCACTACATATCATTAGATATAAATACCATTAGGCACCCAACCTATTTCATTTCATTTTTTATTAAACTGAGCTAGCTAGCAACCAAGTTCAAGATCATCAAGAGAAGTCGAAATTGAGTGTGTGTGTGTACGAGAAGCCATGGCAGATAATTGGTGGGATTCAGTATCATCATCATCATCATCAAGAAACAGGTTAGAGAGTGGAGTAGTGTCTCCGTCATCGTCGACTGTTGCACTAAATAGCAGCACTACAAGCTTCGGGTGGCCGACAGAAATAGGTGACACCAAAGAAGCTAGGTCTTGTATGGATTCTGTTTCTTCGGCTTCGGGTAACTCTTCCATCAACAATCTTTTTCAAGATAATACCCACAAGCTAGGCCAACTCCTCACTGATCATGATCATTCCACCACCACCACCGACGGTGGTGGTGCTGGAAGAGGCAGCAGCATATTAGCATCAGATCCCAACTTACAAATGATGGGTTTAGGCCTTTCATCTCAAGTCTCCTTGGATTGGAATCAAACTTTATTGTAAGTCCCACTACTTTTAATTTTCTCCATCAATTATTTTCGTAACCTAAAATGATTAACGTACCAATTTACTTATCTATTTATTGTTTTGCTTCTTTATTCATGATAAATGTATTTGTAAATTACAAGTAGATTGATGTGTTTTATTTTTAATACCCTTGTTATATAGCCCTGGTGATCAAAATAGAGATAGCAATTTTCGTTCCATGATTCAAGAAGATCACTTGAGCTCAAGCGCAAATACTTTGCAGCAAGAATCCGGCATGTCATCGTCACAAGACCAGTGGAGATCACAGAAAATATATCCTGGAAGCTCTGAAGGTTCAACGATAAACCGGGGTTTTTCATTGGATCATCAACCAGTACAACAACAATATGGCGATAATAGTTCTATTATTACATGCCAAGGGTTGCCTAGTAGCTTTCATATGGATTCGTATGGAAGTCCTACGACTATGTTGCAAACTCTATTGGGCTCGGAAAATCAACCACAACAACAATCGAATTATTCTTATAATCCAACAAGCTATGGGATAAATGCATCCGGTGACCAATTATCATCTTCTAATTGGTCCAAATTCCCTCAGTTTCTAAGAAACTCACCTCCAAAGCAGCAACCTAACAACCAACTACACTTCTCCAATAATGCACCGTTTTGGAATGCATCTGCAGCTCCCATGAACGATGCTAGATCAAATTTCTTTCCAATGTTGCAAATGCAATTGCCTCCTACAAACTTTGATGACAAACCAAAGGTAAAAAACATATATTTCCAAGACTTGTAACTGTTTTTCTTTAATTTTTACTTGAAGATTTTATGTTTGTTTTATATTTCAGCAGAATACATCAGAAGTGGTGAAAAAGAGCAGCACCGAATCATCAAACAAGAGGCCCCGGAATGATTATCCTTCACCTTTGCCAGCTTTCAAGGTACTACTCAACTACATCTTCAATAGTGGTTTACTCCTATTTTATTTCATTTTTTTAAAAAAAACAAAACAAGATTTTGATCTTAAAGATTTTTGAAATTTTGTTTTGTCCTAGCCAAAGAAATGAATATGGTTATTCTGATTTTATTAGGTGAGGAAAGAGAAGTTGGGGGACAGAATCACTGCACTCCAACAAATAGTTTCACCTTTTGGAAAGGTAAACGTATGGATTTTCTAATTACTTTTGCATAAAAACTATCTTCCCATTTTTCGATCATTTGTTTCTGAATTTGTGAAAGCCCACTTTCTTCGGTTCATGATAATGCTTTCATTTTTCCAGACCGATACAGCCTCCGTACTCTCTGATGCTATTGAATACATCAAATTCCTCCATGATCAAGTTAGTGTAAGTCTCATTATAAGTCCCTTCGATCATTACTCTACAATTTCCTTGTGCTTAAAATAAAATATATAACCCTTTTTATGAGCGAAATTTATGTAGCTAGGCTTCTCTTGGTTTCGAATATATTCTTTCCTTTTCTGCATAAATTATCAGCTTTTAAGTACCCCTTACATGAAACACACACACTCACACTTATTTTAATATATAAAACACAATGCAAACAACATTTAAAAAAATGTTTGAAACCTCAAGGCTCAAGCATGCATTTCTACTGATCAATTGTGTGTCGTGTAAATATCAGGCTTTAAGTACCCCCTACATGAAAAATGGAGCTCCCGTTGTGCAACACCAGGTATAAATTTAAAGTTCGTTCTTGTATAATACTCCGTAATATTGAAAGATTCTAGAGAACTACAGTGTAGGATATAAGCTAGTGTTATTATTAAAACTCACTCACTATTTCTGGCATTATTTTTCCGCTTAAATAATTCATAGGGAAAATATTCGTAACGCAGATACTGGAAAAATCAAGTGAAGGGCCAAAGCAAGATCTAAGAAATCGAGGGCTATGCCTAGTACCAGTCACAAGCACATTTCCGGTCACTCATGAAACACCAGTAGACTTTTGGACCCCTACATTCGGAGGAGCTTTCAGATGATAAAAGATGAAGACAGCCAAATTTGGGCAAATGGAATTCATCCTGTGCGTTAAACTACAAATAAGTATCTTATCAAAACCCTAGCTAGCCCAGCCAAGCCAAGTGGGGAACAATATAACAGAAACCAATGGACCCGTATAATTCAGCGATGGATAGATGAAAAGGTAAGCGGAAAAAGAATGCTGAAAGAGAAAGAAATGGATATGAATCTTTGAGCGAAATGTGATATATATAGAGTGTTGGCCCAGCCAGAGAGGCAAAATGATGCAGCTTTGCCCAAGATTTGGGACCATCTATCTTGTACAAGAATATTAAGTCTTGAAATAATTTTTAGAATAGGTGCTAAACCCTATTAAAATGTAGTGTAGCTTATTAATTTTAGGGTTTTAATTTTGTTTCAACGAGATTTCATTTTATCAGAGGGAAGTAGAACAAACAATGTAATATGGTACTTGTTCTGACAAAATAAAATCTTGTTACGATTAAATAGTTTGCTTGAAATAATGTAGCTCAAGGGGCAGGGAGGAACTAAAGAAGGTTTTATTGCTAAATTTATTATTTAAAAATAAATAAATGAATAATGACATTGAGATGCAAAGAAAGAATTAAAGGAGAAGAATAATTGAGGTCATGCTGAGGATAAATTGGTTGGGAGATATCTCACTTTTGATTTCTTTATATGTTGGGAATATATGTTAGTGGGAGTAAGAAAGTTGGCCCATACATACTTTCCTCTTTTTAGGGTTTTTATATAAATCTAAATATGTTCCTATAATAAGAAATGGAAGGATGTAGGTGAAGGAGGCATCACCCATGCCTTTGTGCTTTTCATCGAATGGTCACCTTGATGTGTTTCCATTGGTCTCTGTTACCACCGTTATCTTTTGTTGCACAAGTATATATAGTATATACCATGGATGATTTTAAGATTTTTTTTTCTAAATATTTGGATACAAAGTATATATTAGTATTTTTTTTATAAATAAATAAAATATTTTTTTTATAAATAGATCTTGATTAAAGTTTGATCATATAGACAAAAAAGAATTGAAAGAAAATGAAGTCAAGGTGAGATTATTGTTTAGAACGAAATGAGAAGATGCATCAAGTCTAGACATGCACATATATGCGGTTTAAATTGGAACCGTCTTTCCAGCGAATCGGAGGTTCACTTAAGGTTTGAGTGTTTAATTTTTGGTGAACTGGCGGTTCTGAACCGTTCGAGTGAACAGTGAACCACCGGTTTCACGGTTCCAACGGTAAAATTAAAAAAAAAAAGACCGTTAAAATCTCAAATGGACGACCCAGATTGATTGTGGAGGTGCATAACGGTTTTAATTTAGATAGTTTTTTTTTTTAAAAAAACCCAAAAATGCAAAAAAATAAAAATATATTTTTTGAAACTTTGGAACCGTGAACCGGATGTAACGTTCACGGTTCAAATCCGGTTCACCATACCCTTTGTCAAGAACCGACGGTTCCGAAACCGGAACCGTAAACCGTATGGACATGTCTAATCAAGTCTAGTGCTAATATCCTAACTCCACAACGAATTACAGACATCTATATCCTAATCTTTAACATCTATATCCTAATCTTTAAGATAACAGTCAATACTAATGAAGGAGTCTTAATTTTAAAAAAATATTCCTCAAAAAGAAAAATTTCCTCAGATTATTTTAATAAAAAATTAGAAACCAATGGATGCTTAATTACTTCTAATTTAGGGTAAGTAATGAATACCTTACGATAAAAACTTAGACAATGACTCACTGTATGTTGGTAAATTGAGTTGTAATAGAGTGAGCTGTGTTTTAGGAATTAAGATCCATAAGGTCATCGACTTATTTATATCTTATCAGCTTGAAAAATGTTGTAGAATAAGATATTGAAAGTTACATGAACCTTTTACCATCAAGTACTTGAGACTTTGATATACTTGAATTTCTTGAAAAAGCATTAACTTTACTTGCAAGCATAATAGAATTTCAAAGAAAAGCATCTACACTTTTATTATGATTATGATTGTTTAGATGTTGTTCCCGATTCCAATCTTATTGTATATCAAAGTAGCTTTTCTTTTCTTTTCTTTTTTTACACTGCAAATTAACTCTGATGCTAGAAAGTTGATGCTAAACATAACCGATATTAATTTGTCTTTTTTTTCATTGATAAAGTTACTCTTGATTCTAATCATTTTTACGATATTTAATTTCCTTTTAATGTATAACGCAACTAGAATCAAAATTTAAAGTTCAGATCAATGATATAATCATGCAATATACAAAAAAAAAAAAAAACTTTATTTTAGTTGGGAAATAAAGGTCTAAAATTTCTAAACAAAAATGTTAACTTTCATTTGGAAGGGAAAAAAAAGGTTTTAAAGAAAGGTTGAGAGAGTTCAACAAAAATACACCAAATTAACAATTCTACTGATGAGGTGCGATCTAAAACAATATGTGTCGACTTTCAATTAGAGAGAGAGAGAGAGAGAGAGAGAGAGAGAGGTAGAAGGGAATGTGGTTCGTCTTTGTGTACAAATTCAATGGGTGCAAAGACGTACTTATGGAGAGAATGCAAAATTATGCTAATACCCATGAGTGACAATGCAAAATTATTTTAATAATAGCATGTGCAACCCACATTGGGAATTAATGGTACTTATCGCAATGGTACCCATTAAATGGATAAGGCCAAAATACAAATTACCCCCAAGGTTTGTGTCAAATTTATGCCTAGTATTACAAATTGTCTCATTTTGTACCCTAACCCTAACGGGCGTTAGAAAACTAACAAAAAGTTAATATATGCATCTCACATGCAAGGGTAATTTAGTCATTTTATTCAATTATTTTCTTTAATTCATCTTTTCTGCCCGAACATGGTCCACCTCCGATGGCTCCCCACTCCAGGAATTTTAGGGCCACTGCCTCGGCATCTCCAACCTCGTCTTATCCTCCTATATAGTCGCTTTTCACCATTGCCTCCGAAAACAAGACCCTCTATCTCTTTCAAGTTTTACTACCACTGACACAGATCTTGATGAGTGAAAACCAGATATGGTCGCAAGAGAGAGAGAGAGAGAGAGAGATATGCTCCACATCCATAATCAATTCTTAAAACTTTTCCATAAAAAAAGAAGCTAAAAGTAACAGACTACTCCACTTCCACAATCGATAGTGTGGAATTGAAAATCATAGATTCGTAGTTTTAGGGCAAGGATAAATCAAGGTTAGAGGTGGGTTGTTGATTTATTAATGATCTGCGGATGGTAAAAAGAAGAAGTGAGGAGGAAGACGTGGCCTAAGACGAGAGGATACATAAGAGTAATCAATTAATTCTCCACCTCTTCGATAATCGATGTCCTCATCAATTCAGCTTGCCCGACAATCTCCTCCATTGAACCCACTGTCAACATCTTCAACCCGATTGTTTCTCATCTCTTCTTCTCTCCTCATTTCCTCTCTTTACCATCCGCAGATCACCAATAAATCAACAACCCACCTCTAACCTTGATTTATCCTTGCCCTAAAACTACGAATCTATGATTTTCAATCCCACACTACCGACTCAAGAAAGCTAAATTTGTAAAAGTACTAAATTACCCATGCATGTGAGATGCATATGCCAACTTTCTATTAGTTTTCTAACACCTAATAGGGTTAGGGTGCAAAATGGGATAATTTGAAATGTCAAGCATAAGTTTGATACAAATTTTAGGTTGGATATCACTTTAGGATTGAGTGGAAACCTTGAAAGTAATTCATATTTTGACCGATGGATAAACACGGGATCACTGGAACCACAAACACTTGGAAGCAAACATTTTCCAAAGGACTAGTGCCGCTTTTAGATTTTGGGGGCTACGTGAACTTAGAAAATGAGGCCCAACTATTTACATGTAAAAATAATTACAAAAAATTGATAATTCTTATATCGTAGTAATTAAAAAGAAGAATTAACGATTTAAAGATTATCAAGTTTCATTTAACATCTTTTATAAATCTATAATAATTAAAATGTAAAAGAAACGATGTGAAAACAAAAAAATCCAACGAAAATGAAATTTTCATTTACTTGAATGTGGCGCCATACTCAGATGGTAGATCTCACGGTGATATGACCTTTCAAAGAGGTCTTATATTAATACCTTATGTTTGGTTTGGGCCTAATTATTAGACTTGGGCTTTAAAATGAGATGTATGATACTCATAATGAACCGAAAACACGTTGCAGATTACTCACTCAGTGCATTATGATGTATCAATTTTACTCTGCGATGCATCAATTTAAATTACATCAATTTTAGCACCGTCAATTTAAATTATCTAATTCAATTTTGCATTGTGATGCATCAATTTTATCCACTGTGATGCATCAATTTAAATTATCTTATCCAATTTATGCATCACGCTGCATCAATTTATGCACGCGATGCATAAATTTATAAATTACTTAATCTAATTGATGCATCGCGCTACAAATCACTATGAAACCAAACCTTCTTTTACATTCTTTCTACTACACAATCAACAAATAATTCAAATTTATATACATCTTTCATGTATCTCAAATCCAAATTAATGCATTGTGATTCAAAATTAATGCATCCAAATTTTAAAATGTGTCCAATAACGAAGAAGATATGAAGAAAATATGAAGAAGAAGAAGAAAAAGGATATGAAGAAGAAGATATGAATAAGTAAAAGAGTGAGAAATAGAGTAATGATGAAACAGTTATGTAGTAACTATTGTTCTTTTTCAGTTTTCACCACCGAACTCCCTATTCTGTTTCCTCTTTATACTTTCTTTGGGCGAACGAATTCAATGACGAGTGGGGAGAAGAAGGGAGAGGAAGAAAAATATTACAGCGTATTTTAAGAACAATATTTTGAAAGTAGAACTTTAGCGGTTGAAAAAAAAAAGGGGGGAGTGGAACAAATAAATGTTTTGTAAAGTATACCAACCCGCAATTTCTCCTACAATTTATTTAGGACAAATGAATGGTTTTGGGAGATTTTTAACTTGTTTAGTACTTTTTTTGAAAAGAAAAAAACGCATAAGACCAATTTCGTTAAATTCTTTTTCAAATGTCCCTCCGCTTGTCAAGCTAGTTTCGTAATCTATTCATCGGATATATAGCGAGAGACTTGGTCTTCCAAAAAGTCATGTAATCAATGTCAAAAAGAGAGACTAATGTTGGCAATGTGTTGTCTTTACTTGGAGAATTCCATCCAATATAACACCAATTCATATAAAAGTATACAAGTTGACTTTTTTTGTTTTGTTTTTTGTGTGCGTTTGTTTGTTTGTGTGATTCAAAATATTTTTATTTTGTATATATTGTTATACATATAAACCGTTCGATAAAATGTTAAAATAAGAACTTGTTGGTTATTGGATATCTTTTTGAATCATGAAGCATCAATTTTTGAACGCGATGCATCGATTTTGGTATCACGATTCATCACTATGTTACACAATTTTAAATCATGCATCGATGTGCACACATTCGGGATGTATATAATCATTTATCCGGATTAAATTTTGTGCATTTCGATTTATGAGCAGAAACTTGTAAAGGCGCCAATGTGAAATTTTACCGGTTAAAAATTGACGGGGGTGGACCAACCCAAATTTCACCCATTTATTTATAAGGTGGGAACCTGGTCAGTCCCCTCTGTCATTTTTAACCGATAAACACCCCAACATTTCTTTAAATTGGTAAAAGACACTTTTCGTGTAAAAATACAAGTATACTCTTAATGAACCGAATGCACGCACACAATGCTTCACTTCATGTATCGCGATACACACAATTTAATAGCGATGTATGATTTTGATACATGATTATATGCATTGTGATTCATAATTTGTGAATGATACATTAAGATTTGGCTCGTGATAAACTCATAGTCGACCTGAAAGCTAAAATGAGCGAAGCTTAAAATTCAATTGTTGAAGCTTGATCGATATCATTTGATGTGTTGAGAAAAGATCAATTTTCTTTTTCATATATAGCAAATAACAAACTCAGAGATGGAAGCCAACCTAATGCTATTTTTTTTAAACTTTAATAAAAGACATTATCTATAAGAGTGATTCTAAACGTAACACTAAAATCTCTAAATGTAACATCATTTAATATATAAAATGATACAAATACCTCTTTTAACATTGAATCGATACTCGTGGTATACATTTATGGATGTTTTATAAAACATCCGCTACGCCCTAGCCTATGTTTGACAAAACATCCGCAGGTGTGTAGCGGATGTTTTATAAAACATCCACAAGTGTGTAGCAAATGTTTTGTTCGAAATCGAAAAAAAATAATAGAAATCAACGATTTTTTGTTCGTAATTAAAAAGAAAAAATAAACCGAATCAAAATCAATCCAATTAACATTCGATATCATGTCTTAATAATTGAAATCGAATCAACAATGATACGTAATCAAAATTACGTGAAGGGGGGAGAGGGAGGTGGTAGTATAGTTTAAATATGGAGAGGGGTAGTGAAGTAATTTTACCTTTTAAATTGTGTTATATTGAGGGATTTTTGTGTTACGTTAAGATATTCTGTATCTATAATCATCATTTGACCCATATACTACTGAGATTACAAATATCACTTTCTTACTTTTAATTAAGTTATAAATATGACCTAAATAGGTAATACTCATTGACCCTAAGGGGTGGTTCAATGACATAGATGATGCTTCACAATATGTGAGGTCTCAGTTTCGATCCTTTCTCATGTCCCTTTATGAGGGAAAAAAGAAGAAGGTAATACTCGTTTGGTAGTATGTACTAGACTCTGCTAATGTAAAATTTGTAGGTGCCCCCCTTAGGAGGAAAAAAAGAAGAAGGTAACACTCGTTTGGTAATATTTACTAGACTATGCTAATGTAAAATTTGTAGGTGTCATTTGAAAGTATACACTAAAAATAAATTATACGATAATAATTTTTAATAAAGTATACAATTTGCATTATTTTGCTCTTATTGTACTTTTTATTAGAGAATATCATGTATAAATTCACAATTGATAGGAATAACGACATCGTCTTTCCATTGAATGAATCACCTATTTATATAGAGAGTTACAATTAGGATTACACTAAGAGTGTGGTATAAGAAACCTTTACAAAGTAAGGAATCATAATAAAGAAAGAACTATTCAAGGAAATGAACTATATAGGTAGTTACTACTAGAGTAATGATATGTGTATCTAATGAGTACCTAAAATATTACACCTAATGATGTGGAATCTGATTTGGTATTGATGGACCCCATTTTTACTTAATTACTAACTCAATGTTTAACTAACATTGGTTAAATTTCAATAATAAAAGGTTTTGTTTTAAAAAAGAAAAGAATGAGTAAAACAATAAAAAGCTAGGGCTTCTGTCCAAACAGGCAAACACAAGTCGTTCTGCAACAGCATTAATAAAGCAGATCTGCACTCCGAGAGGATACCACTGAAATGCGGGGAAGACAAATGCTTATTTGTTTCCATGAAAGAACTAGGAGTGAGTTTCTCCAACATCATATTGTATTTAAATCCTCTAGGAGTACATGGATCCATTGATTTTCTACTTTGAATGTATTTTGCGGTAACATAAATGGATAACATTATAAGATCAAGTAATAGAAAAAGATGTCATCATCATTGTCGGTTGCCGACGCCGATGAAGAAGCAGAAAAACAGGATGTCATCGTCAGTTGCCGACACCGGTGAAGAAGCAGAAACAGAATGGTGAAGAAGCATAATCAAAACGACTTGTGTTTGGACAGAGATCGCAGCCCTAGCTCTTTACTGTTTTACGCTTTCTTTTCTTTTGTAAAAAAAAAACTTTTAGGGCTTGTTTGGTAGTCAGACAAGGATAATCAGTATTATTACTCCCAGTACTATTAGTGCCCTCGCTATTAATCCTCACTTGTATATCGGGGGTAATTTTGAGATTACAAATGTTAATCCTAATTTTTTTTAGTGAGGGCGCTAATAATACCACCCTCTTCCTTGGTATTAATAGTGAGGCAATAATGGCTTAATCCGGATAACTCGTGTTATTAGTCCCGACCACCTATTGCGTACCAAACATCAGGTAACTCGGCTTATTAATCCTATCTGCCTTTAACCCTGGCTACCAAACGACACCTTAGGATTGAAATTTAACCAATGTTAGTTAAACATTGAGTTAGTAATTAAGTAAAAAATGGGGTCCATCAATGCCACATCAGATTCCAAATCATTAGGTGTATTATTTTAGGTACTCATTAGGTACCCATATCATTACACTCTTACTACTAAACACTAATTACAATAAATAAAGTAATAATTAATAAATATATTATTCTTTAATATGTCCTTGTAAGATGGACACCCAAGAGGAGAGACCAATCTTGTGAAGTAAATGATGGAAGCGTTGGCGAGAAAATGGCTTGGTAAGGGCATCGACTAACTAATCAGTCGAGGACCTGTAATAGCCCGTCTTGAACCTGTTGCCGGATGATGTGAAAATCCAGGGCCACATGTTTCATGTGAGTATGGAAGACTGGGTTGGAGCAAAGGCTAGTGACACCCACATTGTCACAATAAATGACAGATTGAGTCGAGGAGGTGATATCATGTTTGCCGACGAGAGACGCAATCCATCGAACTTCAGCAGCAATAGTAGCCACAACTTGTTATTCATCTTTAGTGAGGAGCGAGCAACATTACGTTGTTTCTTGGAGCTCCAGGAGATCGGGTTGCTACCAAGATAGGCAATGTAGACACTGGTGGATGTGTAGTCATCTTTGTTGCCTGCCCAGTCAGCATTAGTGAACGTATGGAGAGCTGGAGGAGATTGACAATGAAGATATCATCAGTGAACACATGGAGAACTGGAGGAGACTGACGATGAAGAAGAATGCCCATATCAATAGAACCGCAGAGATAATAAGAACACACTTAACCTCATTCTAGTGCTCGGTAATCGGCCTATGCATGAACTGAGAGAGTTCTTTGACGGCATAGGCGACATCAGGGAGAGTAAGGGACATACACTAAAGACTTTCGACCATTGCCCGAAACTCTATAGGATCCGTGAGAGCAGTGCCCGACTGAAGGGTCAAAGTTGGCGAGGTGGCGAGGGGAGTAGCAACTGGCGAGCATATGTCATGCCCGTACGAGCAAGGAGATCATCAATGTATTCGCACTGGGAGAGCAGGAGACCACTTGGTCGCTTAACAACTTCAACACCAAGGAAATAGTGAAGATCACCAAGGACCTTGAGCGAGAAGCGACTAGAGAGATAAAGGTTTGAACTGTAGCGGGTTGGTTTCCAGTGAAGATGATGTCATCCACATAGACAAGGAGATAGATGATGGTGCCCCCTTTACGAAGTATGAACAGTGACGTGTTGGCCACTGAATTTTTTAAGCCGGAGGCAAGAAAAAACTGTCGCAGTTCGTTGTACCATGCTCGAGGAGTCTGCTTGAGTCCATAGATGACCTTGTGACGCCGACATACATGCTGAGGGTTGTCCTTGTCGATGAATCCTAGAGGTTGAGTCATGAATACTTCCTCAAATAGAATACCTTGGAGAAAGACATTGTTCACATCGAGCTGTCGAAGAGCCTATCCTCGGCAGACGGCCAAGGAGAGAACTAGTTTCACTGTAGTGGGTTTAACAACCGATCTGAAGGTCTCATGATAATCAACACCTGGTCTCTGGTGAAACCCCTTAGCAACTAGGCGAGATTTGTAGCGATTAATGGTGCGATCAGCATGATGTTTGATACGGAATATCCATTTGCAGCCAACAACATTGCAAGCACTTATCGAGGGAACCAAATCCCAAGTACCATTGCGAGTCAATGCATCATACTCCTCAAACATGGCCTGGCGCCACTTGACATTTTTGAGAGTCTATGTGACACAAGTTGTTTCGATGTCCGCTACTAGGTTAGCCAAGACTGAGTTTGGTGAAGGGCTTGTAAACATTGTTCTTGGAGAGAGTAACAATAGACGAGGTACCAGCAGCAGCGGGCACGAGATTGACCTCGGGTGCAACGGGCACTGGAGTAATGGGCACAGTGCTTTCCTTGGGCGAGGAGCTTGGTGCTGGGAAGGAGCCTGTAGTGGGCATAAAGCTGTCCTCGGGCAATGTGCTGGGTACTGAGGAGGGTTGAGCAGTATGTACAGGGATGGTAGTGAGCATAGTACTTATTGAGTGAGGTTGGTGTGTGGAAGAGCTGAGATCTACAAAGGTCTGATTAGTGCTAGAAGCAACTAGTGTGGAGTCACTGGAGCAGGTAGCAGACGGTGTGTATGAAACCGAAAGAATATCATGAGGTAACTAGGTAGTACGTATAAAGTTAGTGGGCCGAGGAAGATATAACTCGAGGTTGGATATAGGGAACTCGGACTCGACAAACCGAACATGACAGGAAAAAAATAGTTTAGTGGTGGCCGGATCAAAGCATAGGCAGGCACTTTGGGTGAGCGAGTAACCAAGGAAGAGACACGAGGTGGAGTGAGTAGCGAGCTTGTGGGCGGAGTATGGGTGGAGCCAAGGGTAGTAGAGGCATCCAAATGCACGAAGTTAGGAGTAGTAGGGCGGAGACCCGAACAGTTTTTATTAGAGAGATAACTGTTGAAGGGTTGGTGTTGGTAACCAATTTATGAGGTATGTCGATGTTTGGAAGGCAAACGACTAGAAGGCTAGTGGAAGAAATGCTTTGGAAAGCAGAGAGAGACTTATTTCAATAATATGGCGATGGCGACGTTTCGAGAACCCAGTGTGTTCCGGAGTGTGAGGCGGTGAGGTGAGATGAGAGATGTCGTTGGCAAACAAGTAGGCAGCCAAGCCAATGTCCCGGGTAAGACTAGTGTGTACCCGCCCCCATTGTTCGAGTAAAGGGTGACAATGTTCGTTTGGAAATTTCCACAAGGGCTTTGAAGCGAGGAAAGATGGTGGCAACATCAGACTTTCATCTGAGAGGGTAAAGCCAGATATAATATGTGTAGTGATCAACAAAAATCACATAATACTTGAACCCATCAAAAGAATGAAGAGGGGATGTCAATCAAAGTAAATAGTTTGAAGCGGGGAGGTAGACACAACAGACAACAGTAGATTGATAAAAAAAAAGAATTTTATGACTTTTATTACATAAACAATCATTACAATGGGTTTGTTTAATGCGAGTAGTGTCTAAAGCTAAGCCAAAACTAGATAGAATCTAACGTTGGATGGGGTCAAACGGATGACCAAGCCGATGATGCCAATCTTGGTGAGAGACTTTAAATCCTACACAGACAGAGGGGCGATGAGAGGGAGCAATGGTCAGCCATTCATATACACCATCTTTAGATTGCTCGTTCAACATTATACTCCATGTCAGTAGATTCTTCATATGAAAAGACAATGGTAATAACTCAATAGATGTATTATTGGAGATGCAGAATTGAGATATGGATATGAGATTTTTTTTATGTTAGGAACAAAAAGAACATTATGCAGGGAAAAAGTGTGTGATGGTGTATGAAGTGGGGAGGTACCAGATTTGGAGATAGTTAACCTAGTACCATCACCAATGACCATGTCATCTGTGCCCATGTAGGTGGAGTGTAGAGAGAGGTTGTCAAGGTCACCAGTGACATGGTGAGAAACACAATTGTCAAGAAGCCAACTCAGTGTCCATGTATCGGCTGTGGTTGCTAGGTGTGTCCGTGGTTGCCACTTGGAGCCATTGGCCGAGTTGGGAGCAACAGGCAGAGGTATGGTGGCAACTAGTTGATAGTTGGGGCAGCGAGAAACCATGTGTCCTTGTTGGCGACATCCTTGACACTTTCCAAGATACGGTCGCTGTTGGCGAGGACTGGGAAGGTTGTCGAGGTTACGAGGATGGTTGCCGAGTAGACGAGTTGTTGGTCTTCGAGGTACCAGGATTGGCCGAAGCAAGATGCGAGAAGGACGCGGTCTGTGACTATTTGAGAAACAGCTCGTGGTTGATAAGTTTTTCATGAAGCTCATCGAACGAAATATGAGTGTCACGGCCTTTGACCACATCAACAATGTGGTAGTAGTCATCATCCAAACCCCTGAGGATGATCTCAATGAGGTCCTCGTGTTCGAGTGGTTTTCCAAGAGCAGCGAGCTCATGATCACGACCTTTGATGGACTGCATGTAGCCGGTGATCGACTGAGTGCCTTTGGACGCTCGTTTCGGATAGTCTTTGATCTGCTTGATATTTCCGCGAGTTGGGCGAACATAAGTGTGAGCAAGGGTTTGCCATACATCGCGTGTAGTGGCAGCCTGTTCGATCAAGGGTACCAAAAGAGCAGGAAGGAAGCCGACAAGGGCACCTAACAAAAGTTTGTCCTGCCGAATCCAAGGTTAGTAGTATGGGTCGGGTGTTGAAACGTCGTTGGATGTTTGAGCATCCTTAGCGAGGACGATGTGAGGCAGACATGGGTATGAGCTATCTACAAATTTGAAGAGGTCATAGTCAATGAGGGTTGCCTCAACTTGGAGTTTCCAAGCGATGTAGTTGGTGGAGGTGAATTGGTGATGTTATGGTGAGAGATGTTTATGAGGTCGAAGGTTTGAGTTGGATCAATGAGGTTTTTGATGGTGAGAGTTTGGTTGCCGGTAGCCATGGAGGTAGAAGTGTTTGGGTGGCGGCGATGGCAAGAGGAAGAAGGTGATACCATGTAGAAATTCACAATTAATAGGAATAACGGCGTAGTCTTTCTATTGATTGAATCACCTATTTATATATAGAATTATAATTATGATTACACTAGGAATGTGATATAAGAAACCTTTACAAACGAAGAAATCATAATAATGAAAGAACTATACAAGTAAAAGAACTATAGACGATAATTACTACTAAACACTAATTATAAGAAATAAACAAATAATTAATAAAAATATTATTTTATAATACTTTTCTTATTACCTTTTTTCGGATAATAACTAAACAAAAAGTGAATTACAATAACCTTCTCTTTGGTACGAGGGTTATCATATTTTAAGTTTTATTTGTCTTCAGGTGATTTATTTTTTTTGCGCCCCAAAACTTGAGCGAGATTCCAGATTGTTCCAAAGAGAAGATTATTATTTTTTACATCACTTTTTATTAAATTATTATTTAAAAAAGAAGGTTAAAAATAGAAAATATTAAAAGGAAAAGGAAATTGTTATCTTATTATTTAATTCTACCTAAGCTTTCAAATGACTTTTACATATATTATTTCAACCCTTTAAATAACAAACAACCGAGATCAATTTATGCAAATGCTACATTTACAGTATGTAGTTCCAAAGTCAAATTGATGATCCCTAAATCGTACGACATACCAAAAAAGTAATTAACTCTACTTTTATTGTAGTTTACATTTCTTATAAAACATCCTCTATTTAAATTATTCTCCAGTTTGAGTAAACACATTAATCAAGAAAAATTAATTGATTATATTATAAATATATATTTAATATATAATATTTTTAAAGTTTATGTGCTTGTGAGACCGATATTAAAGTATAATAAGGGTAAAATGATAAAAATGTTTTTTTAAAAAAAGTTTAAAAACATGACAATAATACAAACAAAAAAGGAAAGTAATTCAATTATTTGAGAACATATGAAGTTGTTTTATTTTTTTGAATAAAATAAAGATACCTAAAAAATCAACTTTAAATTTATTTAAATTGGGTGAAAATGTTTAAAGAGTAATTTGAAAAGGGACGAAAGGAGTAATTCTGAATAGTTATTAGGCTGGCGATTGGGTGGGTTGAGTCGGGTATAGTTAGGTCGAAACGAGTAACGAGTTAAAATAAGTTTTGACCTGTTATAACCAAAAATTAAACGAGTTAAAATAGGTTGTGTCGAAATAGGTCGACCCGTTTTGACCCACACTTTTTCATTAAAAAAAAACTTATATCTATATAGCAAAAAACGGGTCGAAATGGGTAACGAGTTCGACCCGCTTTAACCTGACCTAAATCAACCCGTTAATTTTTTTGAATCGAAATAAATAACGTATTTCGACCCAAAAAATAACGGATCAGGTTAGATGAATTAACGGGTTTTGGGCTATAATCGCAAAGCATACTTATTTGATTATGATAAAACCAAAATAAAGTTAAAGAAAAGAGGAACAAGGAACCAACTACCACTACAATATAGAGAGATGATGAGGAAGGCAAGTGGAGAAGAAAAGTAGACATTCCACCATCTCATGTTTTTTGTCAACGCATGGTGGAGGCGGGCGGTGGCAGTTCAGATGTTTTACCTGTTTGGTCAACGACGATGGACTGATGGAGGATGGAGGGTGAGCGTTGCCACAATAGTTTAAGATTTTCCAATCTGCTGCTGTTGTGTTTGTCTTCGGCGCCATACGCTGGCAGACCAATATCAGTTTTGTGTTTGCCAAATTATGAGCTTGATACCATTTTAAATAACCTGTTCATCTAAAAGTCTTAAAACTTTAAGCTGTTTTAGAGAGTACCAACGATTTGTATACCATCCTTTATCTTTAACACATTGATTCATGTAATCTTCTTTTAGCCTTGATTCAGGTTATGTTACCGGACAACATGCTTTCAAGTTTCAACCCCTTCTCGACCCTTTCTGTTCGTTTTCTTGTTCAAAGATTATATTTTATCAAATAATTAGGAAATTCGAGTTTGGACCAAGATACAGCCTCCACAATGCGGCAGATCTCAGACTAACAATTCGTGAGCTTCACAATCTACTTTGCCAAAATAAGGGTGGATTCCACAGTAAATTCAAGAAAGAAACGTTTCACTATATTACATACTAGTAGACTTCCCTTCCAAAGATTTCAAGCGTATGTATATTACAAATTAACTTTTTATCATTGATAAAAACCACTATAGTTGAGATGAACACATAAAAATCATGTATTTAAGGCAAGAATGAAGCTCTTACAATCACACAAGTACAAGGTAGAAACACCCTAGAGGAAACAAATTGAAAGAGAACTGTATTCGTTCAGATGTATGATATTGAATACAAATCAGGCAGCACCCTTGAGTTTCTTGGTGATAGTAGCAATGTATTCACCTTGGTGGTGAGCCTGCTTCAACTCGAGGTCAGATGGCTGTCTAGAGCCATCCCCAGCAAAAGTTCCTGCACCATATGGACTTCCACCTTTCACTTGCTCCATTTCAAACATGCCAGCACCAAATGTGTATCCAATGGGTACAAAGATCATCCCATGGTGAACCAGCTGAGTGATGGCTGTCAACCTGCAATGTATTGTTGGGGCAACCATGATTGGTTAGCGATCTTTGCTCCCTCAACGAACTAGGTTACTAATTTAATTTCTTATAATTCACATGCACACACACGCACACAAACATGGTTGGTACTTCTTCTACGACTGTCCTAACGTAATACTGATAAAAGCAACATAAACAATCGGGATAGGAAAAAGAAAACATTAGATAACAAGAATGCTAACCAAATCAAGTAATGCAAGGGTTCCTGAAAAAATAGTCTAACTTTGGACTGCCACATGACATGCAAATAAGAAGACTATTAGTTTCATGAATAGCAGGAGCTTACGCGGTAGTTTCTTGTCCACCACCTTGAGATCCGGTGCTGTAGAAGATACCAGCAGGTTTCCCAGCAAGCTGCTGTGTTCTCCAAAGGCCTCCAGTTGCATCAAGAAATGCTTTGAATTGAGCAGCCATCATCCCAAATCTAGTGGGGAAGCCAAAAACAAATCCATCAGCCTCAGCAAGTTCATTAGGAGTGATAATTGGTACATCACTCTTTGGAGGTGCACTCATTTTCCCAAGCACCTCTTCTTGCAGCGTTTCAGGTACCTGTGGCCCACGGAACATAGTATTTCAGTAAGCCAGAGTATCAGGATACTTTTTTATTTTGAGAAAAATGGGTTATAATGAGGCAGAAAACACGAGCTCCAGCCCTACTGGGTCAAATGTCAGAAAATTCCAGTAGTAATTTTGAGACTCTGCCCTACTGAGTCAAATGTCAGAAGATTCCATAGCAGCAGACTTACTTTGTCATAATGTAAGGCAACGTTCTGAACATGCTCAAATAAGAACAACATTGGTTATTTGTAGGAAGGCAACAGCACAGAATGCCAAGACATCAACAAAATAGAACCTATACTTTTAACATAGAAGAAGCCTGAGGGGAAACTTTTCAAGATTAGTAGCAGCCTTTGCAACTAGTTTATATAACAACGTTTTGCTTCGTTTTCAGAACCATACAGATGCAAAAATAACAAAATGAAAGAGGATATAAGAAAACATCAACCTGCCACAGTTTGGCTTCAACTCCTTCAACAGATGCAGCCCCTTTTTTTATCTCTTCAGCTAGCTTCTCTACATGTCCATACATAGAGTAGTACCTGTGTGAATAAGGTGAAGGTTGGTCATTGGCAATTAGATACTTCTAAGCTGTTTTGGATGCTATCTATTATTTCTCAGAAAGAAAGTATATTAAAAAAAAAGATGAACAAGAGGAATTATTCAAGTTCCTTTTGCAAGTAAAATTGGGACCACAGGAGCAAGTATTATTGTGTAGAGGAACAAAATAAAAATTATCCAATCAATGGTCAGAAAATTGCTTCCGAAGCATGCAAGATCAATCAAGCAAACAATTGTATGTATTATGGTGCAGGCATGTGTGCAAAAAAATAACGTTAGTTACAAACATAGCAATTGCTTCATACGATGGTAAAAGCCAGGGATCCCAAGCATAAGAGTACACATTGTCCTTCCTTCGGCCACTCGATGAAACAAAGCTTGACGCAAGGTCTATGTCCAGTTCACCCCCTGACAGGAGAGACAATTGGCTGCCACACAGGCCATTTCCGTCTACAGGAACAGCACTAAAGCGTTTACTTAATAGGTGGTATTGAGTTCAAAGTAACTGTGAAACAAGTAAATCATTGTGAGTTCACTAAATAGAGCATATTTGAGCTAACTAACCCATAGAGTACATTTGCCTAGATATCTGGCAACTCTAGGGAAGCTTGAGTTCGTTCACGCACATGATGCCCCTCTCCCTCTCAGAGCAGGGACTTGGGGAATACATATTCTTTTCCCATTCAATCTAAGATAATGTAGGCATCTGGTAAAACTATGCCACCGTGCACGGTGGGTTGGTTTCTTTAACAGTGGCACCAATACTGCTCTAAGCTAACCTTTAAACAACGCAATACAGGATTTTGGTCCAATCATATGCACAGTGACAAAATCATTTCAGTATTAATAAAGGAGTGTGATAGACTAACTGTCACGAGCTGAACCTGAGAGCCCAGCCTGTAATGGAGACGCCTAATGATAACAAATGGCACTTGTAAATATGGAATAAAGACACTAATACAGGCAACTAAATGCACTTCATATATCGTCTGTAATTGCAGGAAATGATAATTGGTACAAAATGCCAGTATAGACACCTAGAAATATCATCCTTTCTCCTAAAGGTTGCTCAAGCTCTCTCTTTCCTTGTGAAAAAAATGGAACACAGCAGGTCTAATAATCAAAATAGCTTCTTTTTTTTTTCTCTTTCAACCATAATATTACAAATATGAACAGCCACTCTACCTTTGTTCCCACTATTTATTTCTTGAACTTATGAGTCTTTTTCAAATCTGAAACATTAGCCTATTCATTACATCACATATGTCAAGGTAGTGTATGTTTGCTTGTAGTGTATGTTTCCACAGAAATATTGCATACATCATATATGTTTAAGCTTTGACTTTGAAATGTAGACTTATAAAATTTATTTGATATTTTAACACATAATAAACAGCTTTGTTATGTGTTAAAATATCAAATAAATTAAGGAAGTCTACATTTCAAAGTCAAAGTTTAAGTATGATATTTTAACACATAATAAACAGCATATTTGTAGCAACAGGAACATGAAATTGAAGCTTTCCTTGAAGATGCCACAAAATTCAGAATAACTGCTTTAATAAAGCAAAGTGTGTGTTATCCAGTCCAAGCCATTCTGTAATATTCACAATAAGATTGCAGGCTTTGTAGCCTAACACAAAAATACATCCTAATTCTGTTTCTTTATACATTAGCATCAGTCATCATCCATATCACATCACGAATATCGATAAAAATCCTCCAGTAAGCTTCCCTATTATGCCTTGAGAAGGAAACGGAGGTCTTATTTACTTTCATAATGATTTGGAACAACAATGCTGGTTACATAAACTAGTAACACTCTCTCTTCAGTTGCAAATCAAACAGAGGTTGAACAATTGTGTAATATGCTTTTCCACAGAGGAAACGGCAATTAAGGACTAGCAGTAATAATCAATATTCAGTCATGAAAATAGAAAAGAATAACTACGAATTCAAAGCTGTCAAAAGATCCAAATTATTCAAGATATATCATTCGGTCACCGGATCCGATATCTTCATGCAGAATAAAAACTCAAAAATAAAAGCGGATCATTCGACCGCATAGAAACCTAATTAGACAAAATAAAATAGCGCACAAAAAAGAAGAATCAAACACAGCAAAGTAATCAACAGAGTAACAAATCGAGAGAGTGAGAGTGAATAGAACTTACACAATATACACTTTGGTCGCCATTGATCCCGGTGACGTGTTGAAGCAGCTTCGCCGAATGTCTGTGGGCTGGGGCAACTAATAGGCGGTGACGACTGAGAGCGAAGGGGAATGAATGTCTGTATTTATAGCACTGAGCGTATTTTCGGATTAGTTAAGTAAAGAGATGGCAAAATCAGAAATTAGTTAGTGGGATCTTTTCCGTTCCTTGTTTGGTTTCTGGATGGTGGCGGCGTCGTTTTTGAAGGGATAGTACTAGCGAAGGGAAGGGAAGGGAAAGTGAAAGGGAAGAAGGATGACTTTGTTTGAAGGAAATGAAATTTGGCCGGCCCGTATGGGGTTGATGATGATGATATGTTGTTGTCACGCCCATCATCATTTTTCATTGCACCGGACGACTCCTGTCTCTCTCTCTCTCTCTCTCCCTAATAATTATAATTCTCCAGTCCCCACTCATAATCTTCTCTCTCTCTTATAATTCATATTATTCGGGGACAAACTTAATTTACAATTTCATCGATCTCAAGCGATTATGTACCAACTTTCTTTGTTCAAGATTTGAAATTCGCGTTTGTTAAAAGGCAAGGCAGTAGTGATTTATGGTGGTGATTAGGTTGCTGTTTGCAAAAAAATAATAATAATAAAATAAAAATTATTCCTATTGCGTAGCCTATGATCTGTGTTCTAAAACTCTCCGCCTAGAACCGCCTAAGTATTAGACGCCTCTCCACCGCCGCGAGTTTTTTAGTCGCCGCCTAATCGGCCAAGTCGACGCCTACGCCAAATCCCGTCGACCTTACTTTATGTTTGTAACTTTGATTCTGTGACGTGCGGTGATCGGAGAAGGAAGGAGGTGAACTGGAGAAGGAAGGGGAAGTGGTAATGGTGAGGAAGAGAGTGAGGTAGAAAGAAAATGAATTTGTTTTTGTGGATATTCGGTGGGCTGAGAGATGAGATAGATTAATGGTAAGATTTAGAAGGAAATAGATTGAAGGATGAAAAAAATGAAGAGAGGCGATCTGCCGAAGAGATGGAAGAAAAAAAAGAAAGGAAGAAAAAGATGTTATCGGTCTGTCAGATAGAGAAGAAAAAAAGATGGAAGAACAAGGGGGCTGTCTCGGGACTTAGAATTTAGAATGAGGAGAGACTAGAGAGGATAGGTTAGACTGTGGGTTGTAGGGGCAGTAGGTAGGTGGAATGATATTTTTTTGTCTTTAGTTCTAAACTTCGCATGTTTATTGTTTTGGAGTTATTGGGAATTGAGATTAGTAGTAGATTTGTATATTTTTGTTCATTTTACAAATATAGACAAGTGTTTGATAAAATAACAAATATAAAAAAATTAAATTTGTAGTCAATATGTTTGATATTTGATGTAAATTATCAAAACAAATTGTAATTATGCCTTAATTCTAGGTCTCGGTTACGTCCCGACTAGTCCCCTAGGCACTAGTGTACCGCCTATCGACCGCTTAACGATTTTTAGAACCTTGCCTATGATTATATTATTAGGTAAAATTTTGGCCGGTTCTTTTTTCAAAGTTCGTAATCCCAAAATTTCACAGTTTTTTTTTCAACTGCAAAAATCAATTTTTCGAAATATTATTCTGAAAATATCATCGTCTCCTTCAACAGTTCCGACAAACATATTGAATTCAAAAATCACCATTGTTGCGCAACGAAACAGGGATCGACCTTGTAATAAATACGACATTGTAATAAATCTATGCTGGGTTGTGATTTTTCGATGAGACGAAGACGAAGGAGGAGGGAGAAGATGACTTATAAATAGAGCTGTCAAATAGGGCAAAAGCCCGTGGGCATGCCCGCCCCGCCACCTATTAGGGGCGGTTTGGACTGAGATATTCAATAACCGCTAGGATGCGGGCTTTTTGGGCTTTGCCCGTGCAGGTTGCGGGCTTTCGCGGGTTGGGGCAAGTCGGGCAGCGGGCAGCCCACATATTCATCCATAATCAAAATTCAAAATTCAAAGCGGCCCAGGCCCATTTACTATTTAACTTTAAGGGAGTAACCTGTAACTGTTAGCCTAAAGCCTATAAGGGTTAGGGAATTAGGGTTCGTCTACAGTCTACACAGTGAGTCCGTCACACACTCTCATTCTCATCTCAATTTTCTCAAGTCTCACAGTCTCAGTCTCTCAGATCTCACTCCGTCACTCATCTCAGCCGTCTTCATCTCAGCCTTCAGTGAAGAATGAAGAGTGATCAAGTCTTCAGTTCACGACGTACATCTCAAGATTCTCAACAGATCAGCCGACAACCATTCATCGTTCACGTTTGCCAATCCTTCGACAGCCGTTCACGCTTTCCCTGCATCCAAATCCCGACGTCTGGAATAATGAATTGGAACCAGTTGAGACTGGCTGGATACAGAGGTCGAGACGTTAGTCTTGACTCCCTAATCTACTCCGTTGAGTCCAACTTCAGTCTCTTCTCTTCCACCTCCGCTAGCGTTGAACGTTGCTCCTCTACCTCCGACGTTCACGTTCACGATCACGACTCACTCTCTTCCGACATCTCTGCGGTAGATTTCACTCCATTTTCTGACGAAGCTTCCTCCGCATTTCCACTCGTCAATACATGCATTTTTCCTTTTCCCTGAATATTAGTGTAATTAATATGAGCTAATATCTTCGAGTCTCATTATGATGATGCTTCGTGAAACGTCGATTTAGATAGCAAATTTACAAAATATATGTTGCTTTTGCATCATATTGAAGAAGAAGATGTTTGAACGGTAGAATTATTTCTGTGCTGTATTATTGTATATTGAGATATAGTGATCAATTTGGTTTTGTAGCATTGAATTTGGCAACGCCCGTGAATGATTAGAGTTTTCTTTTGGATGATGAAATCTAGAACTTTAATTTTGATTATTTCTATTTGGAGGAGTTCAAATCCTAAAATGTTTGATTTTGAACCAGCATTTGGCAGGACATGATTTCCGTGAGGGTTTGCGGGGTCCAAATCCAGATCTAAACCATAGCACCTGTAAGTCCAGTTGGCAACTGACAAGGCTAGAGGGGGGGTGAATAGACTTTTAAAAACTTTGAGGATTGACTTGTAAAACTTTGAAAGTTAGCAGCGAAAATTGGATTTTTGTTAGTCAGCTGACTGATGCTTTTAAAGAAACTTAAGCTAATGAATATTGGTCAGCTGGCTGACACGACAGTTTTTCAAAAAAATGGCTTTTAAGATAGATCACTGAATACAAAGAAGGAACTGAAGAACAATTGAATAGTTTCAGAACCAAGTATGTCAGCTGACTGGTCAGCTATGACAGGATTTGGATTGTCAACTGACTGGAAGTTGTCAGCCTGCTGAAGCTCATTTTGAATGTCTAACGTTACAGCTAGAGGAATGAAAGATGAGGGATTATTTTGAGTTGAACTATCATTGTTTCCTGTCTCAAAAATCTCAAAATTGTTAGTAACATCAGGAGCCTTAGTAGACTCAAGTAAATTAAATTCATTAAAAGTAACATGCATAGATAAAACAATTGTTTGAGTTTTTCTATTGTAAACTCTATAAGATTTACTATGCTTGACATAACCAATAAAAATACCTTCATAAACTTTTTCATCAAATTTACCTCTGTAATCACCACCATTGTAGTGAATGAAGCATTTGCATCCAAAAATTTTAAAGTAAGCAATGTTGGGTGTTCTTCCTCTCCATAATTCATAGGGAGTCTTACCATGAAACTTGTTTATGAGAAATTTGTTTTGAGTGAAACAGGCCGTGTTGACAGCTTCTGCCCAAAAATATTTTGGCAATTTTGCTTCAGCTAGCATTGTTTTGCCTGCTTCAATCAGTGTCCTGTTCTTCCTTTCAGCTATACCATTTTGCTGAGGTGTTCTAACTGTTGAGAAATTATGATCAATGCTATGATCATCACAGTATGTATCCATGCCAAGGTTTTTGAATTTTGTACCATTATCAGATCTAACACTCATGATTTCACATTCTTTTTGAGTTTGAAGATTTTTGAATAGAGAAGTGAGAATACCATAAGTTTCATCCTTGGATTGCATCATTTCAACCTCATGTATACCTTGAGTAATCATCCAAAACAACCAAAGTATATATGTTTCCTCCCAAACTTGCAGTTGTAATGGGACCAAATAAATCCATATGAAGTAGTTCAAGAATCCTTTTAGTTGAAAGACATGGTTTAGGTTTGAAAGAAGCTTTTGTTATTTTTCCTAAAATGCAAGCATCACACTTTTTATCAGTAAGAAAATTTATGGATGGCAAACCTTTCACCAAATTACCTTTTGAAAGTTTTAAAAGATATTTAAAGTTCAAATGTGAAAGTCTTTTGTGCCAAAGCCACGAAGTTTTTGAAGTATTATTTGCTACTAAAAAAATTTGAGTACAGTTGTTTAAAGAAAGAAAATCAATAGCAAAAACATTCCTTTTTTCAGAACCGGTAAGTAAAACTTCATTTGTAATGTTGTTTTTGATAAAAAAAAAGGTGAGTAGAAGAGAAGGAGCAGCTCATACCTTTATCACATAATTGTGAGATCCTTAAGAGATTATGTTTCAAACCTTGTACCAATGAGACATTTTCAATTTTTACAGATCCTCTGATAATGGAACATAACCTATAGTCTTTCCTTTTGAGTTGTCTCCAAAAATGACAGAAGGTTCTTTGGCTGAAATAACGTCAGTAAGAAGTTCAGCTGACCCAGTCATGTGTTTGGAGCATATACTGTCTAATATCCATATGTCAGTTGATAGATCATCTGCCATTAAGCATACTTGAAATATGAATATTTAAATCATGGTACCCTTTATACTTTTGGGTCCTAAGGGTTAGTTTTCTTTGGTAGCCAAACTTGCCTAAAATTAGGCATCGTGACTCTGTCAGTAGGTTTAAATCTAAACAAACATTCATGAGACTGATGACCAAAAGTAAAACAAATATTGCATTTGTGATAACCAGGTTTATCAGTCATTTGAGGTGAATTATTTGATTCCTTTTGACTCAATTAGAGGTCTTAGAAACAAAATTTATAGGCTTGAACTTGTCAGGAGTCTTTCTTCTGAATCCTCCTCTTTTGTCACCGGTCGACATTTGTCGGCCCATTGGTCGACGTTTTTGAGGCTTGTAACCAGAAGACTAACAACTATCGTTGTTCAGCTTATCCCTTTTGTTAATGGACTTCTTAAGCTAATTCATGTTTTTGAGATATTTGAAAGGTACAACATTATAGACTAATCCCTTGTTCTTTTTGAGCAGGATTTTAGATTCACCATTTGACTATCTGATCTCACATTTTCCATCATTTTGTGAATATCCAAGACCATGTTGGCCTTCATGATTCTTTTGTTGATTAATGATGGTCTCAACAACAACTTTTGACTTTGAGTAAGTATCAACAACATTGGTCAGTCGAAGATTTCTTTCTACAAGGTCAGCAATCTGGGCATCTGAGATTTTTGCTTGAATCTTATGTTTTTCATTGATGCTTTTAAGTTGCAGCAATTCATTTTGCTGTATTTTATAAAGCTCGTTGATCTTTTGAAGCTCATAGTTTTCTTCAGAAATTCTTTTGAAATCACCAGATAAAGAAACATGAATTCTTTTTAGTGTTTCAAACTTGGAATACATTTCTTGCATTTGTTCCAGTAGATCATCAACACTTGAGTCAGTAACCTTCTCCTCTTGCCTTTTTGACATATTGCTTATTTTGATGTCAGCAGTCCTTGGAGAAGTTGACTTGACTTTTCTTTCAGGCTGACTTATGATTCCTTGTCTGTAAAAACCATTTCCTATTTTCTTAACCACAAACTAATCAGGTTTGATGACCTTTGTCAGCTTGGGGTTTTTAATAGGTGATCTTGGCAGCTCATTATCAGACTCATTTGAATATTTTGGACTAAGAAAATTATTTTCTGAATCATATATGACTTATTATGCAACAAGACACATATTTGCTTCTTGCACAAAATCAGCAGATTCATCCTCAGAATCTGTCTCAATCCATGTTGCAAGATTTTGATCTTCAGCAACCAAACCCTTTTGTTTTTCAAAATTTCGGGGAGCTCTTTTGTAATATTCATTTTTGGTAAAAGGACAGTTTGAAGCAAAGTGACCAGGTTTTCTACAATTAAAGCACAACAAATTTTCTTTCTCGTCCTTGTCTTCATTTGTTTTGAAGTAAGGCTTTTGAAAGTTTGAAGTAGAAAGTCTTTGAAAGCTTGAGGAAGGTTTTTGAGGATTTGAGGATTTGAGGAAGATTTTTGAAAGTTTGCAGAAGGTTTTTGGAAGTTTCTTTTAAAAGATTTAAACTTTCTAAATTGTCTAGTAAAAGCAGCAAATTCATCTTCATCAAAGTCATCATCTGACAGAGATGTAGAAGTTTTAGGTGTCTCTTCTTCAGCTTGAAGAGAGATACCTTTAAAATTTTTCTCAATTTCTTGAGTTTTGAGAACTTCCTTTTCATAAATTTTTAGACTTGCAACAAGACTACGTATATGAGTTTTGTTCAAGTCTCTTGCTTCTTTTATGGCAGTGACCTTAACATGCCATCTACTTCCCAAGCTACTAAGAAAACGCATATTCAAATCTTTCATACTATAGACTTTACCAAGAGAGGAACATCTATTACTTACCTCGAAAAATCTGTTGTAGGCACTCTTTAATGATTCTTTTGGGTCCTTCTTGAAGGCATCAAACTCTTGTATACATGCATAAAGTTTGTTGTCCTTGGTGTTTTGGTCTTCTTCAACATATTCAACAAGAGCATCCCAAATTTCTTTGGCAGTAACACAGTCATATATTTGTTTGTAGTTTTCATCAGGAACATCACTTGATAGAATGTGTACAACTCTAGCATCCAGTCCATCAATAATTTTATCTTCCTTAGTCCATTCTGATTGGGGCTTGAGGACATATTCTTCAACATCGGGAGTAAGAGGATTTATGGTGTCATCATCTGCAGTAGAAGATTTACCAACTTTAGTATTAATTTCATTGGTTGCATAGGACCACCTCTTAGACATTTCATTAATCGTTTATCTATGTTGTTCATATATCTTGTAATTCTTTCCTTCCAAATATCAAAGTGATCTTCATCAAAAATAGGTACTTGAGTAACATTGTTTGATTGAAAAGCTTTTAAGGTTACCATGATCAAGCTTTCAAGTTGTTAAACTTGGAAAAATAATTTTTCAAAAAGGCAAGCTCTAATACCAATTGTAAGTCCATTTGGCAACTGACAAGGCTAGAAGGAAGGAGGTGAATAGCCTTTTAAAAACTTTGAGGATTGACTTGTAGAACTTTGAAAGTTAGCAGCAGAAATTGGATTTTTGTCAGTCAGCTGATATTGGTCAGCTGGCTGACACAACGGTTATTCAAAAAAATGGCTTTTAAGATTGATTACTGAATACAAAGAAGGAACTGAAGAACAATTTATCAAAACTGATAATTAAACAATTAATGTAAGTAGTTGACTGACACTTAAGTAGATTAAGACTTCTTAAGTGTTAGATCTGTTTGTAAGAGCTAATGAAATAGCTGACAAGAGAGTTGAAGTGGTTCACAGTAAAACTGCTACGTCCACTACCAAGTTGGTCAAACTTGGATTTTTGAAATGCACTAATTTTATTAAAAATCTAATTGATCTCTAATGGATCAGTGTATAACAAAAAGACCAGTGTTTATGGAGAATGATTGAATAACAATCAAATTCGTGAGACAAACTAACTGATTTCTAAAGAGTATGAAATGAATCACTCAGTGTTTGTCTAAACAATAACTATAAATAAATATTCAAAGAAGAGTATCTAGCTAAAGTTTTTCAAGAAGACTAAGGCACAAAGAGAATTTCTTTGAGATTAGAATGCTTCAGACTTCTATCTTTTCAAAGTGCTTCCTGTGGGTATTTATAGGAGTTCTTGAAGAGTAACCCGTTAGGAACACATTTGAATTTGAAATGTGTTTGGCAATGTATACGTATCTTCACAAAATCACAGGATCCTGTTGGGAAGATATCTTACAAAATATCTACCAAAAACACAAAATGAGAAAGTGTCAGTACAAAGAAGTGTTCAAGTAAATGAGGTAAACAAGCTGACACTAAAACAATATGGTCAGCTAAAACAAGTAACTGACAAAGAATTTAAATCACAAGCTGACCAAAATGAAATAACCTAAAAGTTCTTGGCTGACAACAACTGGAATGATTTTAAGCAAATTTTGTTTTAAGGCAAGATTCAATAGCACCATACACACGAATAGTCACCTGACCCGAAAAGTTGAAAAAGTACAAGGTTATCACGCACTCTCCGCTCATAGCCTTCTCAAAAAGTAAATAAACTCATTTTTTGCGGAGGGTATACTTAATACAGCACTTTTTAAAAATGGTTGACCAAAATACCCTTTACATAATTAATTTTTTTGTTTTTTTATTAAATTTAATTTAACAAATTTTATATTTAAAAATATTTTAAACACAATTAATTTACTAATTAATTTTATTTAGTTACTAAATACAATTAAATTACTAACCAAATTTTTTTTTTAGGGTTTAGGACTGGTTTGATAGCAGTCCTAACCAAATTTTTTTTTTTTTAGGTTTTGGACTGGTTTGGCAGCAGTCCTAAAAAAAAAAAATTTAAGGTTTTGGACTGGTTTAGCAGCAGTCCTAACCAATTTTTTTTTTTTTAGGGTTTAGGACTGGTTTGGCAGCAGTCCTAACCAAAAAAATTTTTTTTTTAAAAAGATTTTGGACTGGTTTGGCAGCAGTCCTAACAAAATAATAATAATAATAATAATAATTTTTGGGTTTAGGACTGGTTTGGCAGCAGTCCTAACCAAATTTTTTTTTACTTTTTGTTTTAGAGCAATTGATCCACAATTTGATTTTAAATTAATTATTAAATTAAAATAAAAAAATTAACATTAATTTAAATTTAAAAAAAACAAAACATTAATTCAAATTTAACAAAAAATCAAAAAAATGAATTTACGTAAATGGTATTTTGGGAAAAGCATTTTAAAAAGTGCTGTATTAAGCATTTTATAGGTGCTGTATTAAGTACCGCTGTTTTGCGGACTGACCCGTTTTGCCCGCGGCCCTACACGGGGCGGATTGGGTTAGGAGTTTCTAGGACCGTTATGTTTGCAGGCTTTCCCGCCTCGCCCCGTTTCACAGCGGGCTTTTCATGCCCGCGGGTAAACCCACCCCGCTGACCCGTTTTGACAGCTCTACTTACAACGGAGGAGATTGAAGAAATAGATGGATGACGTAATTTGGTTCTTTATAATTTTGTATCGCGGTGCAAAAATATTTGATTAATGTATTGCGTTGCAAACATCGATGCATTGCGATGCAAATATAGACTAGTCAATTAAACTGATGAATCGCGGGTTTAACATTGATGTATCACGGTGTAGAAATAGACTAGTCAATTAAACTAATGAATCACGGTGTAAAATTAGACTAGACAATTAAACTGATGAATTATGGTGCAAAAATTAATTTAATAAAATTGATGCAATACGGTTCAATAGTCAATACACGACAATTTATTTTCATAGCATGTCTCATGTTCATTAAGGGGTATCATAGTCTTTTTGCCACAAAAATATCCTTTCCGGTTTAAAATATATACATATAACTGGAGCAATTGAAATCTTTGAAAAGTGGACCGGTCCGCAATTTTTCATATATTATTTTGTCCCTAAGGGTGTCGCTCAGTGGTAGAAATTGAGATTTACAAAGTGTGAAGTTTCAGGTTCGATCACATCTCACTCCCCCCTTAGTTGGAAAAAAAATTATACTCCATTCGTTCCGGACAAAGAATCAACTATTCAATTTTGAGATGTTTCATTTAAAAAGTCTACTTTCAAAAATTAAGGCTTAAAATTTGTCATTTTATTACTAATAAACTACTAAAAGTGATATTTTCTTTAAAAAGTTGGATTTTCAAACATAGAGACGATTACTATTTATCCGGAACAGAGGGATAATTATTTTTCTTCTTTCTCGAAAATAAAATAAAATAAAATAAGGATCAGTTACAAATTAACGTTACCTTTCTTTTGGTTTTCCTAATTAAGCTTCGCCCCTCCATATGTTGTTTATACCTCGTAAGTCGCAACCCCTTTTAAATCACTTGGTTACATTACATATAATTACAAATTTAGCTTATTCCTCTAATGTTTTTGATCAATTCGTTTGATGCTTTTTTTAAGTCGTACGATTTTCTTATTTGAAATTTTAAATGTTTGCATGACAACATCTATTCCTTTTATGGTTACATATAAGTTTAAATTTTAAATGTTTAAGATTGTAATTTTAAATGTTTACAGATTGTAGGTTCTATGACAAATGAATATTGAGTAGGTCTTATTTAAGACCATTTTACGAATCATAATTCGTAAAATGAGTTACTTTTTTATAATTCAATCCGTTAGCGTACGATGTGTTGAGTTAAGAAGATCCGCCTTATACTATGCTCCCGTAAAATGGTCTTTTTTAAGTTTTTATTTATCGTGGATATTTAACAATAAATACTACTTTTTGTATCCGTGCCTATGATACAGCGACAGTGTAAAATAATGTCAGTATTCAAATAAATCAAAATATGTTTTAAGCATATATCAAAAAGAGTTTCAAATTATTTCGGGTATGGTGACATACATGTACTATAGCCTAAAGTGTTTATGAATATTTAGTTTTGTAATTTTTTTTTATAAGGAACAGATGTGGTACTCTGCTAGATTTTATTAATAAAAATAAAATTACAAACTTAAGACAACCAGCCATGCCCTTATAGGAGGGAGGACGGAGGAGTCTGACCTAAAAAAATAGTAACAACTAATAAAAACTAAGAAATTTGAATCTAAGGTAAATCTTGAGCATTCATAATGATATTACCGTGTATCGAGCGAGGGTGATTAGATAAAGAAGAAAAATGACATTCATACTCGTGTCCCTAGCAAGACTAGCGAAATCAATAATCACATATTGTTAAAGAAAAATAAATAAATTTGACATCTAGAAATAATATTGTATTATTTTTTCTCAAGACAACTTAATGTTTTTCTGAAGGCTCTTGTTTTACAACAATGACTGGTTTTGAAACACAATAATAAATTTGTCTAATATTTCCACCTAAACGTGCGATAAAAAAGATTCAGACAGATTAATTGAACTATATTTTATATAGATAAGTGATTAATTAAAATATAAAAAAACATACCGCCTCATTTATAAAACTTGAATCTTCTCACATGTCATCATACAATATTATAGACATATGTTGAGATGAAATTTAAGATGTGGGTGGAGTGAGTGTCAGAGTTGGAGGTGGAGTTGGAGGGACCTATTTTGGAGAAATGTGTAAGATAAATAGTACTCCCTCCGTCCCAAAATTATCGTATGGGTTGACTTGGCCTACAGTTTAAGAAAAAACATTTGATTGGATTATTAATATTAGTTTGATGTGTAATTTAATTTAAAGTCCATACGTAAGTGGCTCATAATTAAAGTATAATGAAAAAAAGTAAAAGTAACGTTGTGAAAATGTTGTTCTAAAAAGGAAAGTTTCAAACAAAAATAACTGGTTTTGAAATACGAGATGCAATAAATTTATCCAGTATTTCCACTTAAACGTGAGACAAAGAAGATTAATATTAAACAAATGTATTGAATTCTCCCACATATCTATACACACACACACACACACACACACACACACACACACACACACACACACATATATAGATAAATATAAAGAGGTGCGATTTTTGTAAAGTTTTTGCCAAAATTCACTTTCAAAAATGGTAACACTTATTTTGTCTAGTTGCATTTTTTTCTTTGGGAATTGAAACTTGCATTTTTTTTTTTTTTAATGAAAAATTTATATCGAACAAATGCATTAAACAAATATCCTCTCTTATAATATGAAGAGTTGTTAAGATTGACTTTCAAATGACTCCATTGAATATGAAAACACATTTAGTATATTTCGTGATCACGCATATATTTTATAATTTGGTAATTAAAACACAACGAGTGCATAATTTTGAACACTCAACAATATATAAAATAATATTTACATTCTTTAATAGAATTGGAATAACAGAATTTGAATAGATTTGATAAATTTACCCGTTTTTAAAATAAATGTCTGGAGTAATATGATTTATATCCTAAGGGCTCAAATGTTTCACGTATCATAAAAATCCAAAACTGACTAATGCAAAGTAAAAAATTGCCAAATCTACAATTATAATGATGAAATTTGACGGCTTAAATCATAATTTGGTCACCCTACTTTCACACTTTTTGCAATATGATAACTCTATTTTTTTCTTCAATTTAGTCATTGTACTTGGCTATATATCGCACATTCTTCACTCCATCCAATTTTTTGGATGGAAAGCGTTAAACTTTTGGAGAAACCCAAAAATATCCTTACCTATATCACGTGTTACTCAAGTGATTGTCTCTCTTTCACCTTCAATGTAAGCTTAAGATACATGTCTTCAGGCAAGGAGTTGAACGAGATAAGATTTTGCGACTTCAATCTATTCATGTGCATGGCATGTTCCTAACACCAAAGGACATTTATGTCTTTTTCGATCATTTTTATCTAACATAACTGACGGAAATGACTCTTGGTGATCAAAGTATGATATATAGCCAGCCAAATACAATGACTAAATTGAAAAATTAATAATAGAGTTACCTTATTGCAAAAAAAAAAAGTGAAAGTAGGTGACCAAATTGTGATTTAAGTAAAATTTGACAATAAAAGATTATTCGATAGAACATATACATGTTAAAAGACCTGAAGTGACGTAAAGAGGAGCTAAATCTGAAAAGTTTCCGCCAAAAATACACTTTTCAGATTTGAAAGCATTTCTCTTTTAAAATTAAATAACTATTTACTTGAAATAAACAGAATATAATGCAAAATATTCTAATAATCGAAACAATGTTATTTTATATAAAACAAATTCAGAATGGGATACAATTTATATATTTTAAATTGTATTTTTTAAAATAATTATCTTAGTTGCTCATATCTGATAAATACACGTCTCTAAGTTTAGATATGTATTTGTTATAAAAATATTAAAAATATATACTACAAAATACTTCATTATATTCTGACAGTTTCATGAATCAAAACACATCTAAGAGGTTCTATTTAAAATAAATTTTCCCCAATAATGGAAAGTCATTAAGCTTCAATAAAAGTTAATAAATTATACCATTAAACAATCACATAAATTTGACAAAGCACACACATTATTACCAATATCATCTAAATTCACCATTGTTGATAAACACACACACACACAACCATTATTCATTGAGACAAAACATTATAGATAATAAGAGCAGCAAAATAGATGAATTATATCAGTAACCCAAATTTGATATGTTGTAATATACTTAACAGTTTTTAATTAGCATCAAGAAAAACTAAGAAATTAAACCACTAAACAATCACGTAAATTTGACAAATTATACACCAAATTACCAACATCATCTAAATTAACCATTGTTGATAAATACACACACACCACCATTACTCATTGAAATAAAATTTCATATATATTTTGATTTGGCTTGACACAATTATAATTTGTTAATAATTGATGTATCCAAAATTATGCAGAAACACTAGGCTTTAACTATCGGATATCTAACTTTCAATCTATCCAAAACTTGAAGGCCCAAACCTGTCAAGAAACCAACAATAACCATGAATGGGCAGGTGCTTACCCTACAAATGCACTCCGACGTGACAATTAGCAAAGCAATTTGACAGAGTTTTTGCCTGAGTATTTTTCCACATACCTCTTCCTTCTGAAAAAGGAAAGTTTATATAGAGCCAGCCTTCAAGGCTAGGAACTAAACATTCAAAACAAGGGCATGAAAGGTGGGCACGTTCAGGGTCACGTCTTGAACGTGAGGGCGGGTTCCTCGGCATTAACTCCTCATGTTCAAGACGACCGTTACCAAGTAACTGAAGTGGATGAGCGTGCTCGCTTAGCTCTCCTGCCTGCTCGCTACATACTTGGGCCCCCAGACTTTAGGTAGACAGCTGCCTACTCGTTATGTCTGGGCATCCAGAAATATTTCCCTACTCGCTTCTGGGTTGAGGTCGAGCTATGATAAATGCACATGATTCGCTCGTGACCAAGGATACGGCGTGTTGGGCATGTGACCAATGCTCGAGATAGTTCAATAATCTATATGCATGTGGAGACCTAATATTTGCTGATATAGTTTTCAATCCAAAAGCATTTTTATTTGTGAGTGTGTTTTAGTTATTATAGATAATAAATGCAACTAAATAAATAATTCAGATGATAATGGATCTCCAGTAAAATTACAGACCTTATAAATACATATAAGCCATCAAGAACTAAGATGTAAAAATTACAAATATATATTTTAAACTATATTTTCTTAAATACAAATCTATAATTTAAAATTAATAACTTAAAAATTACAGATCTTGTATTTTAAAATTACAAATCTAATGTATTTTATTAAAAAATTAACAAACTTCAAAGACAAACATATTTGTATTTTAAATTAATAAATACATCTAAAAATTACAATTATATAATTTTTTTACAGATACAGTTCTAATAATTTCACAAATAAAATCTATCTCTCACTCCTCTCTCTCTCTCTCTCTCTCTCTCTCTCTATATATATATATATATATATATATATATATATATATCAGTAATTTCAAATGTGATAGTGGTAGTTA
Organism: Codonopsis lanceolata; assembly: GCA_013146195.2. NCBI lineage: Eukaryota > Viridiplantae > Streptophyta > Magnoliopsida > Asterales > Campanulaceae > Codonopsis > Codonopsis lanceolata. Next base: position 80,754,977 of record CM028380.1, on the reverse strand, counting down.
TAATAGTCGTACATGTTAATGACAAAATGTTGTATTTAAAGATGTATTCCAAATTTATAATAATTTTTTCAAATTTATGTGATTTTCTATCTTTAATTTTATTGTTTATTAATCTTTTTTTTATTAAAATTTTTAATTGTATATTATTCAACTTTAACTGAAGATATAATTTTACACCCATGTACAATGCACGTGAGCATCACTAGTCATCGTACAATAGTATAGGTATATGTTGAGGTGGAATTTGAGATGCGGGTGGAGGAGGTGTCAGAGTTGGAGGTAGAGTTGCAAGGACCTATTTTGGAGAAATGTGTAAGATAAATAGTACTCCCTCTGTCCAAAAATTATCGTATGGGTTGACTTGGCACACAGTTTAAGAAACACACATTTGATTGAATTATTAATATTAGTTTGATGTGCAGTTTACTTTAAAACTCATGTGTAAGTGACTCATAATTAAAATATGATGAAAATGTAAGGGTAAAGTGATGAAAGTGTTGTTCTTAAAAGGAAAGTTTCAAACAAGACAATTATTTTGGGACGGACGAAAAATGAAAGTAAGACAATAATTTTAGGACGGAGGGAGTATGTAATTGTAAAATTTGTATTATATATAATTATTAAAAGTTATCTAAGACTGAGTTGTCTGCTTAGTGCTTATAAATTCTTCTATATAATCTGAATCATAACAATCAGGTGGAGGGGGAGATAGGGGTGGAATCGGAACGGTAGCCGTCCTGATTAGCCTTATCCCGATCCCGTCCCGTTATAATTCGGGATTTTAATTTCCTTCCTGATCCCGTTCCCGATAAGTGTCGGGACCCGACATAAAAATCTCGTAATCCCGACAAAATAAAATTTAACAAGCATCATTAACAAAATAAACATTGTTTGAAAGATAAAATGTAAGTAATTTTAGCAAAATAAAATTTAACAAACATCATTAACAAAATAAAATTTAACAAACATTGTTTGAAAGATAACATCATTAAATAAAGTTAACTAACATCATTAACAAAATAAACATTGTTTGAAACATAATCTCTTGGGTTGGCAAATCATATATTCCACCAACAATCCTCTTGAGTCGTGGAATTTTCACTTGATTCACTTGAAAACACATTGACCTTCACTTAAGCAGTTAAGTCAGCTTGATTATATCCTTCATGTATAAGAGCAGTCAATCATAACAAATCAAAACATTTTTAATAAATTCTTCCGGTTCTCATCTTTTTCATATGGATTATGGAGTACTAATTATCATCTCTCTCTAATTTAATGATTCACATAAAAATTCAGGGGGTCATAAAACCTCCAATCACCATCACTATAGTTCTGATTCAACCAGTCCCATAGAAAACTACCCCTACTCAGAAATTTAGGGGGCCGACACTGGTCTGGGAAATTCAAAGCCCAATCTCCTTCCTTCTCCCCAAATCAGTTCAACCCCAAAATCGAATCTGAATTTTAATATCAAAAGTTAATGTAGAAGAGACTAAGAGAGAGAGAGAGAGAGAGAGAGATTGGATTAGGCAAAAGAAAGTAAGAAACAGATGGATCGAAGTCGAACTCAATGACCTAGCTTATTCAGTCGACTGGAAGAATTCCCTCCCCATTTTTTTAAATATTTTTGACCTTAAGAAGGTGCTGATTTCGGCTTTCAGGAGAAGTTTGCAGCTTCAAGCTATTAGAGGCCTCAACAGTGGACCTCTAAAACACACTCCAAAGTCCAAACACCTTGTTTTTCGTACGGTTGAACTCTTTCAACCCTAAAAATAAATCTACAATTAACACCCATTATACCACACACATTAAATTAAAAAAAATTGAAAAATAATTTAGAACAAAAATACAAAATAATCCAAGCAATGAACCTTAACAAAAAAAGAAAAAAAGAACATAAAAAAATAGGTAACTTTGATTGTTATTTCAGTCATCTTCTTGGCAAAAATAATCCAAGCAATGAACCTTAAATTTTATTTTCTAATTCCCAATTTGATGCACGAACTCAATTCGTTCAACGTTCATGCACTCAATTTGTTCTCAAAACATTGCAATTTTAACCCATTTCTTGAACCCTAGAAATCAGTGATGATATGATTTTTATGATCAAGAGCAATCGATTGGACAGTCCATATATAGCAGCAAGTTGGGGGGGGGGACTTAAACGAATATTGAGAGATAGAGCGCTACAACTCATGGCTGATGAGAGATTTTGCAAATAGCTTACAGCTTTTGACTTTCAGTGACCTAGCAAAAGATCGAGAGATGGAGATAGAGAAAGAGCGAGAGATCGAGAGAGAGACTTATAGTCAGAGAGAGATAGAGAAATGGCGGCTGGAGGAGACGATTGGCAATTCGCAGCGGAGTCGAAGTCAAAGTTGAGAGAGAAGAGGCAGGGAGAATTTGGGATTTCTAGGGCTTTTTTTTTAATGAAAGAGAGACCGAGAGACGCACGCATAGACAGGTAAGGGAAGTAAGGTTGGCAAAAAAAACACAGTACACACACATTTAGTCGAACAGGTCGGGAATCCCGACGGGATTGGAAATTGTAAGTCCAGTTAGAACTGACAAGGCTAGAGGGGGGGTGAATAGCATTTTAAAAAACTTTGAGGAAAGCTTTGAAACGCTTCAAAAATTGAAGCAGAAAGTGTAATTTTGTCAGTCAGCTGGCTGATGTTTCAAGGATGCTAAAGTTGTTATGTGAGAACCCAAAACCTACTTGTGTAACATGTCTTCTATACTTGTTTAACTTGATTAGAATGTGTGTTTAACATGCTAGTAGTATCCCTAACATGTTTGACTTGATTGTATTCCTTGGTCGAGTCATAATTGTCGTATTGAACTCTTATGCCTTGCATGCTCTAGTTTGGCTTGTTCTTGCTCGGGCCTTGATCTTTTTGGACTTAGCCAAGACCATGAGAGTCTTTTATCATTTTTAATTGACCCTTAGTACTCATTCTTATACTTCTTCAAGTTGTGTTTGCCTTGTGTGCGTTATACCTTCAATTCTGGACCTGTTTGACCCAACATTTGGCCTGAGAATTTGTTCTACTCTGCCACCCGAACAACTAGGGTAATGTTCGGCCCTATGAACCGAACAACAAGGGATAAGTTCGGCCCTATGAACCGAACAGTGAGGATTCCAGCATGACGGGATTTTTCTGCAATTCTGGTTGATTACTCTTGTACCCTTACTAAACCTATACCATTAGTGATCTTAATCAGTTGTGTTAGAACCTTATTAGTCTAACCTAAGTCTAAACAAGATTGTTAATCCTATTTCCCTCACTCTTCTTGTGACATGTGTACTCCACTCACGTTAATCAAGCTGATCTCTACTACTTCAGCTTTAGACATTCCCCTCTTCCATTCATTTCTTTTCTTCTTCTTCCTTTGTCTGGAGAGAGTTTGTGTGTGAGAGTCTTGGTGAGATAGTGTGGGAGGGTTTGGCTTCCAAGAGATTTCAAGACCCGTTTGCGATTCCGAGACAACCATTTTGAAGCCACCGTCGAGTAGATCGTTTATCTCCGATTAGTTTTCCTTGCTTTCATCTTTTGCTTGGCTTGAGGTAAGCTATTGATTTCCCTTAGGTTTTATGCTAGATATAACATGCTACCCCCTCTTTCTTCCATGTCTAAATCATGCTCTCCTTGACTTCTACCTTGTTAATAATATGTTTAGAGAGTTGTGAATTTCTGGAAATTATTGGGTATGAACTTAATTGTTTTGTTTTGATACTATGCCTAGAATTAAAAGTGTTCTATGCTATGTTAGAAATAACTATTGTTCTTGGATCATAGACTTTCGACTATTATTTGGAAATCGTGATTCTAGGGTTCCATAATTTGGGAACTTGCGTTTATTCTTAGCTATGGTTATTATTTGGATTAATGACCTAGTCTAATCGATTTGTTAACTTAGAAAAGAGTTTGGAATACAGCTAGTGTTTTAACTCTACTTGGTTGGATATATAGAAATGACTCAACAGAGTCGACATTAGTGAGCTATTGAACAATACCGGCTCAATGATCAATCCCTACGACGTTATTACATGCGTTCCACTAGAAAACTAGTTCTAGACTCTTGAATTGGATTGACCATTATTCTTGTACTTGTATGTCATATATAAAAATGCCTATTTGACATATTGAGTTTGCTCTTGTCGAGCTCAACCTTGCTTGGTTATTGATGAGAATTATATACTTGTCTTGAACGAGCTCGCTCTTGTCGAGCTTGTTCTATACTTGATTATTTGTTGAGTAAACATTACTTGGCATTTGCATGAGTCCAGCTAGCATACTTGCTCCCGCACACACGCCTCCACTTGTGTGGTGGGAAGTAACTCCTTCGCCAACCTATACGCGTTCATTGGGTGTCTATCCCGGGCATCTCCTCGGAAGGTCGATGTATTTTTCACACCCATCGACACCTCACATTCTCGAAAGTGTTTGCTTGCAGGAACTACGCAGCGGCCCGACTTTCCATATATCCTTATACTATGTGATTTACTTCCTAACACTTATGTGCATATAATGTGCATCTTGAATATATGATCTTTATGCTTGTGATATTGTCTTGCCTGGTGTGTTGCATTTTGTCATGTCATGCATGATTGATAACTTACGAGTCTTTATGACTTACCCTTTCCCCTTTACTGTTTTTAGATCCTAGTAGGACAGGTCCTTCTCGTTGAGGCTCGCGGTTCTCGTACTCCTTAGTTCTCTTTTGGTCGGCTTTTGCGAGTGAAGAGGTGGTTTAGATGTCCTCTTCTATTCTTTTGTATTTTGCAAGGATGATGGGTTTTAAAGCTAGTCAACTAGACTATGCTTGGGAATGTGTATAGACATTTTACTTGTGTTACTCTGTTAGCTACTTGTAGTTATAACTCTCTTGTAGTACTTATACTCTTTTTGATGCCGGCATTTGTGTTAGCCGTGCCTTGTATATCTTGTTGTTGTTCATTACGTATAGTCTTCCGCTGAGCATCCCATTAGCTCTTATTTATTTTCTTATTCTATTAACTGTTTAGCTTGGGTTCCGGCATGTAGTGTCGCCGAAGACTTGGTTTAATTCCTTAACTGTTTTATCAGGTGAAATGATTTTTAAAATACCGACCTTTTAGTGTCGAGTTTTGTTATGACTGAAATGTTGCGTCACGTCGGTTTTAATTTATTGAGTCCTTGCATGTTCGTAGTCTCTTGTTTCCCCCTATTTGGGCGGTCTGATCCGCGATCCCATCTCGGGTCCGGGTCGAGTCGCCACATGTTAAGAAATTGGTCAGCTGACTGACATAATTAATTATCTTTTAAAAATAGATCACTGAATATAAAGAAGAAGCTGAAGAACAATTTATCAAAACAAATAAGTAAACAATTTATGTAAGTAACTGACTGACACTTAAGTAGATCAAGACTTCTTAAGTATTAGATCAGTTTGTAGGAGCTGATGAAATAACTGACAGAGAAATTAAAGTGGTTCACAGTGAAACTACAACGTTCGTTATCAAGTTGGTCAAACTTGGATTTTTGTTTTTGTTTTTTTTTTAACTTGGATTTTTGAAGTGCATTAATTTTATTAAAAATCTAGGTGATCTCTAATGGACCAGTGTACAACAAAAGACCAATGTTTATGTAGTATGATTGAAAGACAATCACACTCGTGAGATAAACCAATTGATTTCTTAAAGAATATGAAAGAAGTAACTCAATGTTTGTCTAAACAATAACTAGAAATAAAATATCAGTGAAGGATATCTAGCTAGAGTTATAAAAGCTGAGGCACAAAGAAAATTGCTTTGAAAGTATGAATGCTTTAGATCCTTTCTTCAAGTGATTCCTGAGGGTATTTATAGATGAACTTGAAGTGCAGCCCGTTAGAAACACATTTGAATTTGAAATGTGTTAAGCAATACAGACGTATGTTCTCACAAGATCACAAGGATCCTGTTAAAGAGATAACGTACAAAAGATATAACAAAACACAAAATAGGAAAGTGTCAGTACTAGGAAATGTTTAAGCAAAAAAGGTAAAAAAGCTGAAACTTTTAAGACTAGGGTCAGCTGATTCTAACTGACTGACAAGAATAATTTGCAAGCTGACCAAAATAGTTAATAACTTTATAAGTTCTTGAATGACAAAAAGTAGAATGATTTTAATCAAATTTAATTAAGGTAAGATTCAACAATCTCCTCCTATTTGCTTAAAACCATTCACTTAAGGCAGACAACAATCATAGAGAACTTATATTCCTGCAAAATAGATGTTAGTGAGCCAAGCAGATAAGAGATAATTTTGAGCTGTAGGAAATTTAAAAAAAACATAAAGGAATTAATTGTCTACTACAAGTAAAACTGATGTCTTAAAAGAGATTCAAAAAGTTTTGAGAGAGAGTTTAGTTCATTCAGCTGTTGATGTGGATCCTTTAGTGGGCTTGTTAGCTTGAGCAGCAACTGATGGACCAACATCAGCTTTAGGTGCCTTTTCAGCATCAACTTCCTTTTTAGCTTCAGGCTCAGCATTTACAAACTGGGATGGTTTGAGACCCAGCCTTTGTCTGAGGATCTTGTTTTCAGCCAAGAATGCATCAGCTCTTGCTCTCTATTTCTTCTCCTCCTGAATGGTTTGAAGCATAACAACTTCAGCATTGAAGGTTTTGTTTGCCCACTCTTTCTGGTAAAGCAGAATGGATCTCCAATCATCCATATGAGCTTCCCTTAGTGCACCAGTTGCAATGGCAGTCTATACTTCTAGCTGTGATTACATGCGTAAGATTAGGAAGAAGAGATGCAACCTGTTATTGAAGGGTGGCAAGCTGATTGGTATGATGAGTGAAAGCTGCTTTCATCTGAAGGTGATGTACATAGAGCAGGTCTAATTAGGTTGAAATAGAGAGTGTCAGGCGGAGAAGGGTCAGCAGGTTCAGGAGCTGGTGATTAAGAAGAGCCTGGGGAATTAGTGAAGAGCTGAAAATTCTGAATGTCGTCATCTTCAGGGTCAGGTGGGAAGAAAATAGACATGAGATATGCAGGAGCAGGAGATGTGGGTTCAGGCTCAAACTCGGGAGACTCGTCAAAAAAGATAGTCTTTCTTCCTGTTAGGTTCTGAATGGCCTGAGAGATAATGGCTTGTTGCTTCTTAGCCATTCTGGAAGCCAATTGAGAGGGAGAGAAAAGAGATTCATCAATGGATGAGGATTGGGGGAGCTAGATGATGAAGCCATAGAAGAATCATCAGCAATTTTATCAGCTGAGTGATTATCAGATTCACTGGCTGAGGAGTGATCAGTCAGAGTTGCCTGATGTGTATGAATAGGACTGACAGACATAGGAATAGTAGAGTGAAGAGATAAGTCAGGCAAGATGATCAGAAGATAAGCTTGGTTTGGGTGAGCAGGTTGATCAATATCTTCAAAAGTTGAAAGTTCAAGGGAAGGAACCACAATGTCAACTGGAGCTGAGGGAGGAATAACATCAGCTGGGGGTTCAGTTGATAGCAGGGGAGTAGCTGACAGAGGAATGGTTGACACATAAGGTGGTACAGGAAGTGAGGTAGGAATTGGAGTGACTGAGGATGAGGCTTCAATGGTTGAGACAATCACAGGGGCTGTAATAGGTGGCATCATAGATATGTAAGTGGGCGATGGCTCAGCAGGAGTCACAGTTGGAATATCAACAGGAATGATAATTTGAGAAACAGTAAGAGTGGTAGAGGGAAGAGTTACCAAAGTAGAGGTTGAAGGGATCATATAAGTGATTAAAGGAGCGAGGATCAGTTGTGAAAGCATCATGAAAAGCTATAGAGGCAGAAGTTCCTCATTACATGGAAGCCATCTTTTGGTGGAGTTCAATATAAGCCAGATTTGCTGAATTAACAGCATCATGCACATACTTGTTGGTTGCTATCTGGATTCTAGTCAGTTTGGCTGGATCCACTGATGGTTGTTCCCAATCCTGATGCAACAGATCATCTTCTGGCAGTGCAGGTCTTCCAACCAAATAAGGGTCATTGTGGGGTAGTGCAGGTAGCTCATGTACTTTGTTGTATATGGTCCAGGTAAGAAATATGAGTTCATCTTGGACAAATCGGTCATTTGAAACATAAAAATGATTCCACATAAGAGGAAGTGGGTCAAAATACTTGCCATAGTTTGCAATAAGATCTATTTGCGTCAGGTTAGGAGTTACTGGGTACAAAACATAAGGTTTCCTCTTGAGATTGTGGTTAATATATTTGATTGGATTAACAGGGGGTTTATCATATTTCTTTTCTTCATGAAAAGAGATAAGAAATTGAACAAAATAAGGGAGGCGATCAATAGGAAATACCCAGTTTGAAGGAATATGGACTGGATTTGCCTGATGATAAGAGTGTTTTGGATGGAAGGTAGGATTCCTAATAGGAGGGAAAAATTTGATGGGAGCAGTATTTTGTGAAGGAGGATTTCAAGGAGGAGAGTGAGAAACATGATCAATGATATGAGTTTCTGGAGCAGGTGAGAATGGAACAAAATTACTTGTATTGAGATTAGGATTTCTTCTTTGTTTCTTGGAAAGAGGAGGCATTGAGGGAGAAGGTGCAGGCTGAGTAGGTTCATCTTCATCAGTTGTTATCAATCTTCTTCTTCTAGATCTTCTGGGCACAGGAATAGGAGAGATGTCAGTTGGTTGCACATCAACTGACTGACCAATGTCAGCTGGCTGACCACCTTTAATTTGCTAAGCAACTTCAGCTTGCTGACCAACTCCAGCTGGCTGATTGGTAGAAGTTGCAGTAAGAGCCTGGGTCCTGGTCCTTCGAGGTCTACGACCTGTTTGATCTGTGGAGATTTCCTGACCAAAGCGGTTGGATACATTAGCTCGCTTGATGTCTGCACTCATATATTTTTTGATTCTTACTAGCACCAAGTCTCCAATGGTAAGTAGACGATGTTGCAAAGCAGGAAGGGATCTAAGAAACTGGTTGATAATGAGATGGTGAGTGAGGCGTGGATTACCTGATTCCATATTGTCCTTGTACTTGGCTATGTTTGCTTTCACACTTTCCACCAGAGCAGCACCCCAGTTGATTTCATAGTTTTCAACAATTCCTTCCATCAGAAATAATTTTGGCTACATGATTTTATCATGCCCACCAGACTTGATTAAGAGACACTTATCCAAGACTGTAGCCAGTACATAGTGAAGAGGGGCAAACCTATTTTTGTGCCTATCAAAGGCAAGCTCAACTGGAACCTCTCCTCTCATAGTTATCCAACATATTGGTTGTGTTTCTTCTGGAATAGTGTAGGTAGTTGAACCATCGTCTGAAAGACTAGGAAAAGAAGTCGTAATAGTCTCTAAGTCAAAGACAATGGGTATGCCTCTGATAGACCCAATAAGAGAGAAAGGGTCAAAAGGGTTTTCAGCCATGGACATGAAGAATTCCTCAGTTAACTGGCAGCTATAAGTTCTAATGTTGAAGGTCAAAAGAGGAACCAGCCCAGACGCTGTTAAGAGATGGTGGAGTACAAGCCCTAACGGTTATGAGTTAAGGGATATGACATCCAAGCGGCATCCTAAAGCAGTGTTGTTAGCCATTTCCTAAAATAAACACATAAAAACAAAGTTAAAAACAGAGATGGAATAGAGAGAGAGAGAAAAAAACAAAAAGAATGAGTACCAGAAGATTGAGGTTAGGGTTTGAAGGAGAGAGAGAGTTTGAGGAAAAGTGAAGTATATATATATATATATATCATTATTGAGAGGTGATTTATGACAGGTGACAATTATCATTATTAAGAGCCGTTTTTGTGTAACCACATCACTTCAACCGCCAATGTTGGTGGGATAGTGGGGAAGACGTTTTGGCTTCTCAAGGAAGCTTCGCGAGTTCCAAGAAGGAATAAAAAGACAGGAAATAAATGAAGGAATTTATAAATATCTGAATTTAATATAAATCTTAGCTGAGATAGAATCATCTTTGATTAGGGATTAGAAGCTACCTGAATAGTGACTATAAGGTCAGTCACTGTGTTGTCAGCTGTTTGTCAGCTAAAAGATGGATAAGAAGTGTCAGCTGATGACTTTTGACAGCTGAGGGATGTCAGCTGATGATTGAAGAGTGTCAGCTGAGGGATGTATTCAAAGCTGAATCCCAAAAGGTTATATGAGACATGGTTGTCAGCTCTTAGCTGATAAAGTTTGTCAGCTAGAAGATGGTTGGCTGACAAATTTAGAGGTCAAGGTTGATTTTCTTTGTCAGCTGATCTATTTTACCTGCAAAGATTAGGGATATAAAATATCTTTCTATGACATTATAAGCATTCCCAATTCACCTCTAAGAAATTCAAATCTATCAGATTTTAGGGCTTTTGTAAATATATCAGCTAATTGAAATTTTGTAGGAACATACTCTAACTGAACATTACCTTTTTCAACATGATCTTTTAGGAAGTGATATCTTATATCTATATGCTTGGTTTTAGAATGCATAACATGATTTTTCTGAAACAGAAATAGCATAAGTATTATCACAATAAATAGGACATATTCCCATTTCCATTTCATAGTCCAATAGTTGTTGCTTCATCCAAAGAATTTGAGCACAAGCAAGCGCGCCAAGGTAAGAATGTATTCAACTTTTGTAGTTGAGGTGGAGGCCGATGCTGCGCTTTTTGCATGCCAGATATCAGCCTATTATCAAGAAACTGATATGTTCCACTGGTGCTTTTTCTGTTTACTCTACAAGCTGCAAGGTCAGCATCTAAATATCCAATTAAATTAAAGGAAGAGTCTCTTGGATACCAAATAGCAAATTTCTCAGTATCAATCAAATATCTGATAATTCTTTTTGCAGCAATCATGTGAGATTCCTTTAGATTAG
>CM028380.1:80396380-80744014 GCA_013146195.2 Codonopsis lanceolata | reverse complement strand
ACTGTCGGTAGCCTGTGCATCCGGTCTAGCTTGTTTACGGTGACATTTCCTTCTTCATCTCTTTTGTTTAAAAACCCACTTGGTGCCGATGGCTGGATGATCGTCGGTCTTTTGAACTAAGCTCCACACCTTCTTTCAAAGCGGATTCAACTCTTCTTGCATAGCTTCAATCCGTTATGATCTTGATAGCTTCATCAATCTTCTTTGGTTCGATTTAGATACAATGCATAAGCAAACATAGTTTCTTCTCGAACTTTATTTCTCAAATGCGAACTCTGAGTTGAGATCACCAATGATTTGAGAAATGGGATGATCTCTTGCTTCAATAGGTTGGAGGAAGATCACTTAGGTGGGTTCTTCCCTTAAGAATTCCGGAGTAGTTTGAGAAGGAGATTCACCAAAATGCAGTTCGGAAGAATTAGGTTCTTCAAAACCTTCATTTTACGGTGAACAAGAAGGATGAGTGATCTGTAAAGGTGCTTGGGGAAAAAGAAGAGATGGGTTCGGGTCAATGAGAAGAGTTGTTATCGGTACCGGCGAGTTCTCGTCTAGGTGAAGGGTTAAGCGGAACTTGAGGGTCTGCGGTGCCGTTTTCGATGAGGAGTGGAAGTGGATGTTGTATTAGTACTGTCTCATCATTATCGGAATCATTAGCAGCGTTCGGAGCCTTTCTAGCTCTAACAAGTCATATTCATCAAAAGAATGCACGGATTCTAAAATTTTAAATTAGTTTTCTTGAAAATGCGAAATGCTTTTGAATGTTTGGAATACCCGAAAAATTCCTTCGTCGATTTTGCATCAAATTTTCCTCTATATTCTTTTCCATTATAAAGAATAAAACATTTACTGCCGAATTTTAAGAAATCTATGTTTGGGGATCTTCCTCTCCATATTTCATATGGAGTTTTTGTTATGAAACTTGTTTACCAGGGATCTTTTGGGTAAAACATGCGTGTTGGCTATACGCCAATACTTCGAAGTTTAGCTTGCGGCATTGTTCTTCTGCTTCAATCGATGTTATGTTCTTGGTTCAGCTACACCATTTTTGAGGAATGGGCGGCGGAAAGTTGTGGCGCGATCCGATGGGTAATCGCGATCTTTCTACACCATTGTTTTTGAATTGATGCCATTGTCGATCTTATGTCGCTTATGTCTTCAAGCTTTTGAGTTTGAAGTCTTCGAAAAAAGCGTGACTAGATCATACGTTTCATCTTTAGATGTCATAGTTTCAATCCAAGTGAATCTAGAGTAGTCATCAACTACCTGAGTGTATACTTGTCTCTGAAATCTTGGTGTTGTGATTGGTCCAAGAGATCCATATGCGAGAAGTTGAAGAGGTACGTTTGTAGACAATACGGACTTTCTTTTGAAGGAAGACTTGGAAAGTTTTCTAGTTGACAAGCTTTACAACTTCTGTTATGGTCGGCGGAACACCGTAGGTAGACCTTTGACAAGCCCATTTTTGGAGGCTTGGAGAGGTGCTCTGAAGTTGAGGTGAGCGGGCGGCTTGTGCCATAGCCAATTGTTGTCCACGAACATTGTTGGCTACTAGACACGGGTTTGAGAATCTCCCTAGAAGATTTAAGTCCACGACATAGGCGTTTCCTTGTCTATTGCGGTCGGTATTGTAGAGGAGGATTCTTGTCTTTGATGAGGCAGTTGGAGTTGAATTGGCATAGAAGTCGCTTGTCGCGAGATGAGATATTTTCAGATAGATGTGCTTTAAACCACTTACTAGAAACTTTGTTGATGGAGAGACTTCCTCTAATGATTGAGCCATATCCATTATTTTTCCTCTTGCATTATCTCGAAAATAACGGTGGGTCCTTTGCTTGACTATATACGTAAGAAGACTTGTTCCCGATCATATGTCTTGACGACGCGTCTAGGTACGGATGTCTTTGTTTTCGATTCTATAGCCATGAAGCATTCTGAAAGAAATTAAAGCAAACAAGGTACCCTTTATTTTCTTTTTGGGTCAGGATTAGCAACCTTTTGGAACCATACACTTGACCTTGAGAGAACTAGGTCTCTCGGATCTTGGAGTGAACCTTAGCAAGCATTTTGGTGCGAGATGGCTAAGCAATTGCAAGAGTGACATAAATGGAAAGTCCATAGAGAAGCTGTTAGTGACTTGGCGAAGAGTACTTATGATTATTCTTTTCTTGACATCCATTCTTGGTTCGACTTGCTTTGTTGATGGTAGACTTAATTGGTTTCTTTCGAATCTTCCTAGGTAGGTTACCAACAAACTTAGCTTTAGTTTTACGTTGATTACCTTTTCGGAAGGATTCGGTAGAATACCATTAAGTTTACCTTCAACGGAGTAAAGGCATTTTTGTTTCATAGACAAACTTGATAGTTACGGTAGAGGTTTAGTAGGTCTCACCGCCGGCCAGGACTTTGCCTTAGCATAGTTGTTGCCGGCAGACTTCACTTTTCTGAATTACCTTTTGGTTTCTCATTTGAGTCGATCATTTTGGCTTTTCCTTTCGAACTTTGGGGTAAGCGTAAGGGACACTTGAATAACCAGGCCTTGTTTCCCTATATTTCCAAATGTACGTTTGGAGAAAAGGTATATCATTAGCGGTCTCAGGATTCACCTTTCTCATGGTGAAGAGATTGTCGGAAGAGGCACATCCCCGAATATCTATGCCGATTATCATTACTAGATTTTTGGCTTGAAAGGATTTCTTCGAATGCATCCTCGAGTCGTTTCCAGAGTCAATTGTTTTTTGCAAACAATTTTCTCTAGGTCAAGTCCTGACATGGCCAGATAGACAATCAATTTTGTCATAAAGGAATTTGTTTTCTTCCTTCAGTTGATACTCTCTTGTTGGCAGCCTATTGAGAGTTTGAATCTCACCGCCATCATAGTTCTTGCCGCTTTAACATGGCTACTCTAAAGGAATTAAATTCTTCAAGCATATCCCGGTTATCCTTGAGAAGTTCTTCCCTAATGGGCTATCACGCTTGGTTTCACTTTTAAACAAGGGATTGGTGAAACTTTGACTTCATTTTCGTGAGTCATAGGTAGGACTGAATCATGAGCTATTACAGCGTTAGCTTGCTTTCACAATCCTCTTCCTCCTCTTCGAATCGCCTCAAACCATGTAGCAACCTCCGTTTGTCTTCTATATCTTCACCCAACATACCTTTTCGTTTTTAAATTTTCTAAAGGAGGGTTTTCGTATGCTTCAAATTTTGGCTTAGGACATTTTGAGGCAAAATAACTGTGTTTTACTGCTTATACACACAAGCTCTTCCTTAGATTTTGCCACCATTCTTCCTAAAAGGGTTTGGTGTGTGTTCTTCCTTCCATATTTTGCAAATTTTTGAAAACGCACAAACATGGCAAATTGTTCGTCTGATAAAAAAATCATTTTCACAGAAGAAGTGGAAGGTTTGTTTTCAACAATGATTTCTTCTGGACCATGGCCGCAAAGACACGTTCGAGCTGCTTTGTCTTGCTCTAGAGCTTGATTAACTTCAAGTTCATAAACCTTTAAACTTGCATAGAGACTACGAAGAGTCATCTCGTTTAAGTTCTTGGATTCTTTCATAGCCGTGGTCTTAACATGCCATAAGCTACCTAGAGAGCCTAGAAACCTCATGTTCATTTCCTTTTTGTCATACGTTTTACCTAGAGAAAAGCAACTATTAATTACCTCACTGAAGCGATCGTATGCTTGTCTCAAGGTTTCCTTAGGATCCTTTTTGAACGAATCAAATTGCTGGATGTATGTATATTTTCTGTTATCTCTTGTGTCTTGGTCTCCTTCCAAGTATTCCACAATAGCTTCCCACATCTCTTTTGCAGTTGTACATCGAATCACTTGCTGGTATGTGCTTGTGTCTAGCAGAGCGGTGATTATGTTGAATTGCTTTCTTTGTCAAGCTCTACCAGACTTTCTATCATCCTCTGTCCATTCGATTCTTCTTTAGGAACTTAAGGATTCTCAAAGGCAATGGAGGCTAGAAGATTTGCCTTCATTGGTACATGTTGACCAAAGAACACATTCATTAATAGAGTTCTTTATCCTTCCATACATCAAAATGTCCTTCGTCCAATATTGGGACGTGGTTAGCATTAGATGTAGGCAGCATGTAATGTGTTTGTGCCATTATATCGTATCTCTCAAGAGTTTAGTCTTGGAAAAACTTGTTTTCAAAGAGTAAGGCTCTGATACCAATTGTGGGTCCCAATGGGCACAATAATAAGCTAGAAGGGGGGGGGGGTTGAATAGCTTATTAAACACTTAAAACTTTTTGGTAAATACTTTGAAAGATATTTGCAATCTATCGAAAAGATTCAAGTAGCGGAAGACCTTCAAGGTAGTTGTTCTAGGTCTGCCGATAAGGACTACCGGTAGACCTTTACAAGTTACTTAAGTTCTGCTGTAAATGGATAAAGATATTCAAAGTAATTTTGCAGTTAAACTATCAGACAAACAGTAAGGAATAACACAAGTATTTTGGGATGGTTCACACTATAATGAGTGCTACGTCCACCACCAAGGCAGTCAACCTTGGATTTAAATTGTGCACTATGTTTTCCACTAGATCAATTACAAGGAATATCCCTAATGGATCATGTACAAAATATTGACTTGTGTTTGGGGTCTAGGGAATTAAATATCTCGTAAATCTGAGGATATTTAATTAGATGCGAAGTATAGTTAATGAAAGTAAACAACAAGAAGATAGAACAATAAATGTTGATGAGCGACTTCTTGTTGTTGACGAGGACTTCTAGATCCGTTGAGGATCTCTTGATTTGCACTTGGTAAGACTTGGAGTTATGGAATTTCAGAGCAATCCTTTAAGTGTTCGATTGATTCTGTACAGTGCATTTATTCCAGTCTTCAATGGCAGTATTTATAGCAGGTGCACTTCAAAAGATCCGTTGGAGAAGACGAATATTTCAACAACTCTTTTCATCAATGCATTAAATGCATGGGGCTGTCAGTCAAGGATTTTCTTCTTCATAGAAGTCTAGAGCAGGGAATGATTTCTGAGATCTTCAAAAAAAAAGGTGGGCGATTTAGGTGTCGATCGAGAGTTGTTGCGAAACTAGGGAGCGATGCGCTTTCACCTTTCATTCGGAGACGAAAAGTCTTCACTTTTCGGAAAGTTGCTTTCGGCGGCTTGACATGTCAGGGAATGTCTTGGATTAATTCAAATAAAGATTAGATTAGATTGAATTAATCCAATAAGTCATTGCTGGACAAGACACGTCAGAAGAAACTAGGTGGACACACGGTCTGCCGTTCTTTAAGCTTTGAGCAGGTCTTCCGATGAAGCTTGTGGAGAGGTCTTCCGCTGAACCTGTGAAGTCCTATAAAAACTATACTGGCAAAGTTCTATACACAGTTGTCACGCTAATCGATACGCAGCCCGATTAGCCACTGAAGTATAAAACTAATGTAATGTATTGAGCAGATATAAATCTAACATAAGAATCAACAATCTCCTCCTATTTATATTTGGTCATCATTACTACAAATGAGGGCTTTAAAACATACTATTTGATAGATAATAGCATGTCTGAGAAATTTATATATATAGTAACAGAAGACATGCCTCTATCAAACAGAATAACACCTCAAATGTAAAGGACTAATCTAAGTGCATACAAGGGTAAGAAAATCATAGAACATCACACAGATTAGCAGCAGTTCAAATAAATTTAAACTGATTGTTTAAATTCTAAACAGCTAAGAATATAAAGCAACAAGAATTTAAACAAGACAATTTTGAAAAGCAAATTATCTTCTGTATTTATAAACAAGATGTTTACATATCACAGAGTTTTCAAAAAGATAAGATAAATACAAAGGTAAGGGAAGAAAAGATACATAAACTACCAAGGTCTTTTCCCTTTGCCTTTGTCTGCAGCCTCCTTTTCTCTTCGTTCTCGCTCAAGCTCTTCCATTCTTCGTTCGTATTCGTCATCTCGCATCGGTCGGAGGTCGGTGGAGCGAGAGCGGTAGTCCGGTTCTTCACGAAGGCGGTTGTTCTCTTCCATCGCATTCGTTGATTGACCTCATTTGCTTCTCCTCCGTGATGGCGGATCACGATCACGGTTGGCATTCATGACGTTGTGGCGAGTCGCGAGCAATGCGGTTGAGCTCTAGAAACGGAGGGCGGCCGTTGCCGAGATGGAGAGTGATGGCATGGAATAGCTCGTAGAAAGTGAGGAGCGATACGACACACTCATCTCGTTGAGCTTCAACGTTGATCTTGACATCGGTAAAGTCGTGTCGTATCTCGTCCAAAGAGTCGAGTCCGTACATCCTCTTGGAATTGTCGTAGAGGGGCGGCGATTCGGTCATTGGCTTTTGAAGCGGCGGTGCTATTTCGGCGGTAGCGTAGTGATGCTTGTAAGGGCGCCCAGCCGTTCATATATAGCATCCAAGTGACAAAATTTCACTATTGGTAGGCGATGAGAAGAGGTTGGCGCCAATATGAATGATCTTGCGGTAGAGTCTCGGCTCGGCATCGCGGTTACTCTCGGCACGAGCCTACAGTGTTTAGCACGTTACGCTCCCCTAGCGTCCATCATGCTTTCATTAGCATTTGCGGCTACACTCGGCATGAGCTTCATATTGTGCTCCAGCTCGGCATCACAGTTACTCTCGGCATGAGCTTCTACGAGTGTTTAGCACGTTACGCTCCCCTAGCATCTATCATGCTTTCATCAGCATTTGCGGCTACACTCGGCATGAGCTTCATATTGTGCTCCAGCTCAGCATCACTACTACGCTCGGCACGAGCTTCTATGAGTGTTTAGCACATTACGCTCCCCTAGCGTCCATCATGTTTTCATCAGCATTTGCAGCTACGCTCGGCATGAGCTTCATATCGCAGTTCAAGGTCACTTTATTTGGGGTATCTAATGCCTCATACCTATCCTCCTTGAGAGGCCAGGCTCTAATGCCTCATACCTATCCTCCTTGAGAGGCCAGGCTCTAATGCCTCATACCTATTTCCCTCCTCGGGACGTCGAGGAGAGGCCGGGCTCCTAGCGCCTCATGCATATCCTCCTTGAGAGGCCAGACTCTAATGCCTCTAAATACCTATTGCATCCACATGAGCATTTCATACATATTTACAAGTTACTGAACACATGCATCCTCCATTCATCATTGCATAAACATAAAAACATGCTCCTATTTCCTCTCTTAGTACCTTGCGGTTCAAGGTCACTTTCTTACAGTGCCTTGCGGTTTATGGCCTTATGGCTCAAGTCTCTTAAAGGTCCTCACCACGCCGAGGATAAATCTTATTATGACCTTATGGCTCAATTCTCTGGAAGGTCCTCGCCACGCTGATGATAAATTTTATTATGGCTTTATGCTGAAGACTACATATCTTATTTTCATGCCTATACTTGCCGGTTGAGGTCTAATTCGCCAATCAAGGATCAATTATATACAAAGTTCACCCGCCAAGGCTCAAAAGACAGCTACATAAACTCTTCTGGAATTCAAAGCAAAATCTCAAAACCCTCAGCATCACAAGAAGCAACTACAAGCAGATTATACTCCTTACCCTCGATGTTAGCCTCGAGAGATAAGGAGTAGAGGGCTACTGAAGTGCACCAAAATAAACGGCCCGAACAGGTAACCCAAGAGTGTACTCCGAAATTATACTTAGAAGATTGGGCCAAGCCCGTACCCGGAAGAAGGGCCCAAGCCCAATCACATACTAAAGCCCAGCACGGAAAGACACATTTCTATAAATAGTAGGACAACATTACTATGAAGAGGTGAGGGACTATTTTTCCTCTCTATTTTACTGATTATTGAGAATACACATTACAAATATTGATTATCACAGGAGGATTGTGGGACACCCCACCCACTCACGATGCTTTATTTTGCGAGATAAAAACATGCGGATATCCCACCACGGCGACCAGATCGGACAACGGCCCAGACGATCCCGGCGTCACCATCACACCGGCACACGGACACGACACGACAAGATCACCACATTTTTGGCGTGATCACTAATAATAATAATAATAATAATAATAATAATAATATTAATATTAATATTAATATTAAATAATAATAGTAATAATAATAATAATATTATTATTATTATTATTATTATTATTATTATTAATATTACTATTAATAATATTATTATTATTAATATTATTTTATTTCAGCACTATTTCAACTTATTAATCAAACACACACACACACTAACTTATGAAAGCTAATAAGCACTTTTAAAAAGCTAAATCAAACAGCAACAGTCATTAGTCATCAGTCATAAGTCATAAGTAATAAGTCATCAGCACATATCAATAAGTTAAATCAAACGGGCCCATAGTTTATAGGACCTCACTTTGTCTTAGACAGTTTAATGGGTAACTTGAAGATTCTTACAAATTGTAGTCTGCTTCTTAGACAGTTGAGCCAAAATAATTGCTACCTGGGTTTCTATTGTTGATTAGAACAGAAATTAGAAACCAAGTAAATGTGTTTCGGCAACGGCTCTATATATAGTTTTAAAATATGCCAACGTGTTGTTTCCTATCCGCCGCTTTTGCCCTACAAGGATCCACCCTCCTGTGATCTGATCACAAAAAAGCCAAATAGTAAAAAAAAAAAGTCAATAGAATATGTTTATACTCAACTCAATCGAATGAATTGAGAAAATGAAGCGCACAAATCACAACAAAGAAACAGTAAAAGATTCAGAGCATAGACTTTGTGGTTGTTGTTCGAAGAGAACTTGCATCACTTCCATTATTAGGTTTAGTCAAAAAGGATGGCAAAACCATAGTATTATGATCGGAGACATGCCAATCAAACAACAGACTCTCTTCATTTTTTCGGACACTTTTTTTCATCTTAATTTGATAAATTACTTCACACTACCTCATGTTGTTTTTCCACCACTACCCACTACCTTGCTAACAAAAATAAGCACAACTGAGCAACTCATCCATTAGCACATAATCATAGTTGCATAACAACAAGTATGAGTGACAAATACTGAACAAATAAAACATATCCAGCAGACACTATGAAGGATGATGCAACAACTCATTCAAAATTCAATTTTTTCATGACATCCAGACAAAAATACTGCTTATTTGTGGCAAGAAGAGGAAACCGAGGTGGATCCATACAATCCAGAGCTCACACTCTTGTCTTGATGTGAAAATATATTCTTCTCACCGCTTCCAATATAAATGAGCGTCTTCTCTTTTTTTCACTGTGGGTCCCAATGGCCACAATAATAAGCTAGAAGGGGGGGGTTGAATAGCTTATTATACACTTAAAACTTTTTAATAATTTCTTTGAAGGGTACTTGCAATCTATTGAAAAGATAGAAGTAGCGGAAGACCTTCAAGATAGTTGTTCAGTGCAGATAAGGACTAGGTAGACCTTTTACAAGTTACTTAAGTTACGCGTAAAGCGGATAAAGATAATCAAAGTACTAAACAGTTCAAATAGCAGACAAACAGTAAAGAAATAACACAAGTATTTTGGGATGGTTCACACTATAAAGAGTGCTACGTCCACCACCAAGGCAGTCAACCTTGGATTTAAATAGTGCACTATGTTTTCCACTAGATCTATTACAAAGAATATTCCTAATGGATCGTGTACAAAATATTGACTTGTGTTTAGGGTCTAGGGAATTAAATATCTGTAAATACAAGATATTTAATTTGTGCAGAAGTATAGTTAATGAATGTAAACAACAAGAAGTTAAAACAATACGTGTTGATGAGCGACTTCTTGTTGTTGTCGAGGACTTCTAGATGCATTGAGGATCTCTTGATTGCTTGGTGTAAGACTTGGAGTTATGGAGTTTCAGAGCAATCCTTTAAGTGTTCGATTCTGTACAATGTTGTATCTTTCTCCAGTCTTCAATGACAACATTTATAGCAGGTGCATTTCAAAAGATCCGTTGGAGAAGACAAATACTTCAACAGCTCTTTTATGAATGCATTAAATGCATGGGGTTGTCAGTCAAGGAATTTCGTCTTCACAGATATCTAGAGCAGAGAATGATTTCTGAGATCTTTGAAAAGTGGGCAATCTAGATGTCAGATCTGAGAGTTGTTGCGAGTAGTGATGACTTCTTTTCTGCTTTTACTGTTCAAGACGAAAAGTCTTCCTGCTTTTCGGAAAGCTGCTTTCGGCGGCTTGATGTGTCAGGGAATGTCTCAGGTTAAATTCAAAACAGTGATGAGATAAATTTAAACAGATCCATTTAATCATTGAAGGATAGGACACGTCATGGTAGACTAGGTGGACATAAGGTCTGCCGTTGTAAGCGTTGAGCAGGTCTTCCGGTGAAGCTGTGTGTGAAGATGTCTTCCGCTGAACCTGTAAAGTCCTATAAAAACTATACTAGACAAAGTTCTATACACAGTTGCCACGCTAATCGATCGCATCCGATTAGCCAGCAAGTATAAAACTAATGTAATGTCTTGAGCAGATATAAATCTAACATAAGAATCAACAATCTCCTCTATTTATATCTGGTCATCATTACTACAAATGAGGGCTATAGCCGACTATGTGATAGATAATAGCATGTCTAAGGGATTTATATATATGGTAGCGGAAGACATGCCTCTATCAAATAGAAGAGCATCTCAAGTGTAAGGAACTAATCTAAGTGCATACAAGAATAAGGAAATCATAGAATAGCACACAGATTAGTAGCAAAAGCAGTTCAAATATGGATTTAAACTGAGTGTTTAAATTCTAAGCAGATATAGAAAATGAAGTAACAAGAATTTAAACAAGACAATTTTGAAGAACAAATAATCTTCTGTATTATAAACAAGATGTTTACATTTTACAGAGTTTTCAAAATTTAAGATAGATACAAAGGTAAAGGGAAGAAAAGATACAAAAATTACCAAGGTCTTTTCCCTTTGCCTTTGTCTGCCTTCCTTTCCCTTCGTTCTCTCTAGCTCTTCCATTCTACGTACTCATCATGCATCGGTGGAGCATCGGTGGGAGGTGCGGTGGAGCGAGGCGGTAGTCAAGTTCTTCGACGAGGCGATTGTTCTCTTCCATCGGCATTACGTTGATTGACCTCATTGCTTCTCCTCGGTGATGGCGGATCACGATCACGATGGGCATTCATAATGTTGTGAGCAGAGTCTCGAGCTATGTTGTTGAGCTCTAGAACAGGAGGGTGACCGCTGCCGAGATGGAGAGTGATGGCATGGAATAACTCGTAGAAGAGGGAGGAGCAGATACAAACACACTCGTCTCGTTGAGCTTCAATGTTGATCTTGACGTCTGTGAAGTCGTGTCGTATCTGTCCAAAGCGAGTCCAGACATCCTCTTGAAATTGTCGAAGAAGAGCGGCAGTTCGGTCATTTGCCTTGGAAGCGGCAGTGGCTATTTCGGCGGATAGCGGTAGTGATCTTTGGTAAACTTCGCTAGCCGTTCGTATATGGCGTCGATCTTGACAAAATTTCATCATTGGCGGTGAGGGAGTTGATGCGGCCAATGTGAATAGTGGCTTCAGGAGATCTGGTAGGAAGGGTTGTTGGGGTCGAGGAGGATAGGAGTCGGAAGAGGAAGAATCGAAAGATATGGTTTGAGGTGGAGGGGGAGGAGGGGTTGGAGGGGAATCAATCTCAATGTCAGTGTCAGAATTGTCACTGGCATAGGATGATTCGGGTAAGGGGTCGGTAGAGAACCAAAAATAGGGGGCATGGTAGAAAAGGGATTTTGGTTTGCGAAAGGAAGGCTGAGGAGGTTGTTGGTCAGAGGTGAATAGCTCGGCTACTGAAGACAGTTCGAAAAGGAACTTGGCAGCAGCAGAGTCTATTGGCTTTGTGGGAAGGATTGGAGTTGGTTGTGGTGTGGTTGATGAAGTTGGTTGTGATTGGTGAGGTGAGGAAGGGGTAGAAGGGTCAGGTGAGTAGTTGAAGGGTGAAGGAGGAGGAGGAGTGGGTGTTCTGGCTGGCTCCTCCTGAGGGATAGGCTCCTCCGGAGGTGGTGAATTCCTCTGAGTAGATGACTCAGGAGGAATGGGTTGTTGGTTGGGTGTGGCGGTAGAGGGTTGGCTAGAGGTAGTGGGTTAGGCATCGGTAGTGGGTTGGCTAGAGGTAGTGGTAGTTGGTTGGGTGTTGGTGGTTGGTTGGGCGTCGGTAGAGGGTTGGGCGTCGGTAGTTGGTTGGCTGGCGGTAGGGGCTTGAGAGCAGGATCTCCTTTCTTCCTTAGCGGTGAATAGGAGACTTCGGTACGCTTCATCGGTAGGGGCAGGAGTGTCTGCTGGTGGTTGGTCCTTGAAGGTTTTACGAAGTCTCCTTCGTT
Source organism: Codonopsis lanceolata (assembly GCA_013146195.2). NCBI lineage: Eukaryota > Viridiplantae > Streptophyta > Magnoliopsida > Asterales > Campanulaceae > Codonopsis > Codonopsis lanceolata. The sequence continues at coordinate 80,731,697 of CM028380.1, read as the reverse complement.
TTGGTTTAGGGGTAGGTGCAGGTGAGGGTGAGGGTGGTTGTTTGGTTTGAGTAGATGGCTGAAAAGAAGAGGTTTGTTGAGTTTGAGAGGATGGTTGTGCTTGTGAGGTTTGGGCTGGGGAAGGTGAAGGAGTTGGTCTGGCTGGAGGATGGTCCTTTTGGCCTTCCTTCATCTCTTTCCTAATCCATTTGGCCTGCTCTTCTTCAGTAGGCACTGCACCTGCAGGCCTTGTCTTCTTGCCTTTGCCTTTCATCTTGGCTCTTAGCAGCTGCGCTGCCTCATCAGCCAGGTCTTTGGCTTTTTGATGGAGGGACGTGGCCACTTGTTCATCAAACTTTGCGAGAGGCCTTTTTGAAGGTTACTGGCGCGCGTCATGTGCTTCCATGTTGAGCGACTTACCAAGATCGATCAGGCTTAGCCACTTTGTTTATGGAGGCAGGCGGTAGACCACTGCGATCTTCGCTTGTTCTCATATTGAGTATTTCTTTGAAGCGAGCGATTAGCTGCTTCTCCTTAGCCACCACGATTAGTTCATCTTCCTTGAGGAAGAGTTGACATTGCATCGTCTACGAGAAGGGCATTGATCGACCTTACGAAGGCGGTTTGCAAGTGGGGTTGTTCTTTGCTTTCTCCACCCACTGCTTTAATTCATTGAAAATGATGGCCCCCCAGTTGAGACGGAGCTGAAGGAATACGGCACTAGTTAAGTTTATCTAGTTGAGCGGTAAACATGTCATGTGCTCCACTTTTGAATAGAAGCCCCTTGTCAATAAGGTGGCTTGAAGCGATAAACGTCGGAGGAAGAGATTTGGAAGCATTTTCCCTTGTGGTTCTCTGTAGGTATCTACTCCCCTCATTGCTTCCCAGGCATGTACAGCCTCAGCAATGGTTGCTTCAAGAAGTCCACCAAAGTGCACGCCGATGATGGTGGAAATTGTCTTGGCGATAATGGAGATTGGACGGCCTCTAATCCATCCTCTTAGAGCGTTCGGCCTCATGAGTTCCATTCTTTGATAAAATTCTTCTGCAAGAAAGATGTTGTAATCTTTGTCGTTAAGGCAGAAGAGAGGAAGTATGCCAGAGGCATTCATATCCTCGCATGCTTTGACACCGAAGGCTATCGGCGGCGAAAGGTCAATGCACATCCACGGAATATCTGAGTTTGGGTCTAGGGCCACTATGATGTCATGAGAGGCGGGAAAGGTTGGATATCCCGGAAGGTTGACATCCGTACTTGGAGGAATGTCGGTTTCTGGGTTCAGTTTCTTTCCGCTGTCACGCTTCGATTTTGAAGTTTTTGCCTGAAAGAAATACAAATAAAAATTAGGGCTTTTCACCTCAAGAACTAAACGACTAGAAATTGCAAAGTTTTCTAAAATTATTTGAAATTTTTGAAATGAAAACTTGAAACCCTAGAATGTTTAGAGTATCCACACCAGAGAAATGTATAACAGAAGTTTTTAAGAGGATAAACATTGAAAGCATATAAAACGACTGTTAGTTTCTAGGTTTTTAAGAACAACAATGGCGGAAACTGTATGAAACTCGAAAGTGACCTTTTGAATTCCAAAATGATTTTTAGGTCATGAAATGAAATGCAAAACAGTAAACAGTAAGTTTCAAGTAGTAGAGAAGAACATACCATTGTCGTTGATGAGAAGAAGAAGAAACAAGAAAGATTTGGGAATTGCAGAAAGCAGTTACACAGAGAGAGTATGAATAGAGAGAGAAATAATTTGTCAAAGGGGTTCCGTAAAGTTTTGCAAAAGGCGGTTCAAGGTCTATTTAAAGGCGAGAAAATTTTAGTGCTAAAAGCGGGAACTTAATATTTTCTTATACCAAATTTCTTAAGTACCAAATTTTATCCTTGACCCCCTTTATTGCTTTAGAAACCTCTTTAAAAAAATAGACTAAGAATACTAACCTTTAAGTCTTCCGGTAAAGGAGAACTTACGTCTTCCGGTCAGCCTAAAACTAAGTCTACCGGTATGAAAGAAACATTACTAAAAACTTTGAAATTAAGCAGTAGGATCAATCATACCAAGATTTCTCCTTAAATAAGCAAACCTGGTGGCATCCAGTGGTTTTGTGAGAATGTCATCCAATTGATGCTCAGTTGGAACATATTCCAAACTGATGTTACCTTTCTCCACATGATCTTTGAGGAAGTGATAACGGATATCAATGTTCTTTGTCTTGGAGTGCTTCATTTGGATTTTTGGAGGCGAAATTGGCGATGTGTTGTCACACATGATTGGACAATTTGCGGTCATGATGTTGTAGTCCACTAGTTGTTGCTTCATCCATAGGAGTTGAGGCAGTACTTGCGCGCAATGTATTCGGCTTTGTGGTTGAGTTTGCAAGCGATCCTTGTTTCTTGCAAGACCATGAGACAAGTCTATTTCAAGGAATTGACAAGTCCCAGGTACTTCTTACGCTCACTTTGCGGCTGCGTAATCTGCATCGAGTATCCAACTAGATTGAAATTGTTGTCTTTGGAATACCGGATGCCTAGATTTGTTGTTCTTGAAACATATCGATGATACGTTTGGCGCAAGCAAGCAAATGTGATTCCTTTGGATGCACTGAAATCTTGCACAAACACAAACAACAAACATAATATCGGGTCTACTTAGCGATAAGGTAAAGAAGTGAACCTATGATTCCTTGGTACTTGGTCATGTTCTCTTGTTTTCCTTCTCATCTTTGTCAAGATGGCGGTCGGTAGACATTGGAGTCTCGAATCCTTTAGAATCAAGACCAAATTTCTTGATTAGTTCCTTTGCATATTTGGTTTGGTGATGAAGATTCCGTCGGAATGTTGAATCTGCATCTAGAAAGTAGGTAAGTTCACCCATCATGCTCATCTCGAACTTGCTTTGCATCGGCTTCTTGAATCTTTTACAGAGGCTTTGGTTAGTTGATCCAAGATGATGTAGATCCACATAGATTTGTACCGAGAAGAGAATGGCCTTTGTGCTTGAGGATGAATAAAGTAGTGTCTATCATTCCTCTCACGAATCCTTGTTACGTTAAGAACTTGGATAGAGTTTTATACCAAGCTCGGGAGCTTGCTTCGGTAGTAGAGAGCTTTCTTGAGTCGGTAGGCGTGATCGGTTTGTGCTGTAATGACAAATCACGGAGAGGCTGCTCACGTATCTGATTTCTTGAAGGTCACCATTCAGAAAGGCACTTTTTACATCCATCTGATACACTTTGAAGTCCATGAACGAGGCATAGGCTAGAAAGAGTCTGATTGCCTCTAGTCTAGCAACAGGAGCAAAAGTTTCATCAAAGTCAATTCCTTCTTCTGTCGGTAGCCTTGTGCAACAGGTCTAGCTTTGTTTAAAGTGACATTTCCATCTTCATCTCTTTTTGTTTAGAAAACCCATTTGGTGCCGATATTTGGATGATCGATCGGCCTTTGAACTAAGCTCCACACTTGCATCTTTCAAGCTGGTTCAGCTCTTCTTGCATAGCTTCAATCCAGTTATGATCCAAAATAGCTTCATCAATCTTCTTTGGCTCGAGTTCAGATACAAATGCATAAGCAAACATAGTCTCCTCTCGAACTTTATTTCTCATACGAACTCATGTGTTGAGATCACCAATGATTTGAGAAATAGGATGATCTCTTGATTCAATAATGGTTGGAGGAAGATCACTTCTGGTGGTTTCTTCCCTTAAGAATTCCGGAGTAAGTTGAGAAGGAGATTTACCAAAATCTGGTTCAGAAGAGATAGAATCTTCAAAACTTTCATTTTACGGTGAACAAGAAGGATGAGTGATGCAAAGGTGCTTGGGGTAAGGCGAAGAGATGGGTTCGAGGTCACAGAAGAGTTGGAATCGTGCTGGCGAGTTTACATCTATAGAGGGTTAAGCGGTACTTGAGAGTGCAGGTTGCCGTTTTCGATGAGGAGTGGAAGTAGATGTTGTATTCGTACCTGTCTCATCATTATCAGAATCATTAGCAACGTTCGGAGCCTTTTTAGGCTCTAACAAGTCATATTCATCAAAAGAAACATGCACAGATTCTAAAATTTTTAAATGAGTTTTATTGAAAATGCGAAATGCTTTTGAATGTTTGGAATACCCAGAAAAATTCCTTAAATGCGATTTTGCATCAAATTTTCCTCTATATTCTTTTCCATTATGAAGAATAAAACATTCTGAGAAGATTTTAAGAAATCCTATGTTGGGGATCTTCCTCTCCATATTTCATATGAAGTTTTGTTATGAAACTTGTTTACCGGGGATACGTGCAGGTAAAACATGCGATTGACACGCGAAATACTTCGGAAGTTTAGCTTACCGGCATTGTTCTTCTTTGCTTCAATCGGTGTTCTGTTCTTGGTTCGGCTACACCATTTTGTTGAGGAATGCCGTGCGGCGAGAAGTTGTGGCGATCCGTGGTCATCGCGATTTTCACACCATTGTTCTTGAATTCAGTGTCATTGTCGATCTTATGTCACTAATGTCTTCAAGCTTTTGAGTTTGAAGTCTTACGAAAAAAAGTGACTAGATCATATGTTTCATCTTTAGATGTCATTGTTTCAATCCAAGTGAATCTAGAGTAGTCGTCAACTACTACAAGTGTATACTTGTCTCGAAATACTAATTTGTTGTGATTGGTCCAAAGAGATCCATATGCGAGAAGTTGAAGAGGTACGTTTGTTGACAAGACAGACTTTCTTTTGAAGGAAGACTTGGAAAGTTTTCTAGTTGACAAGCTTTACAACTGTCATGATCGGGCACAGTAGGTAGACCTTTGACAAGCCCATCTTTTGAGAGCTTGGAGAGGTGCTTGAAGTTGAGGTGGTGAGGCAGCTTGTGCCATAGCCAGCTGTTGTCCTGACGTTGTTAGCTACTAGGCAAAGGCTTGAGAATCTCCTAGAAGATTTAAGTCCACGACATAGGCGTTTCCTTGTCTATTGCCGTCGGTATTGTAGAAGCGAGGATTCACTATCTTTGATGAGGCCTTGGTTGGAGTTGAATTGGCATAGCAGGTCCTTTGTCGCAAAATTGGGATATGCTCAGCAGATTGTGCTTTAGGCCACTCACTAGAAAACTTTGTTGATGGAAAGACTTCCTCAGTGATTGAGCCATATCCAATTGTTTTCCTCTTGCATTGTCTCAGAAAATAACGGTGGGTCCTTTTGCTTGACTATATACGTAAGAAGACTTACGTTCCTGTCATGTGTCTTGGCGACCCTTGTCAGTACCGAGATGTCTTTGTTTTCTGATTCTATAGGCATGAAGCATTCCTGAAATAGAATTAAAGCAACAAGGTCCCATTTATTTTCTTTTGGTTCCTAAGGATTAGCAACCTTTTGGAACCCATACCTACTTGACCTTGAGAGAACTAGGTCTCTCATATCTTGGAGTGAACCTTAGCAGGCATTCTGGGGCCAGATGGCCTAGGCAATTGCAAGAATGACATAAATGGAAATTCCATAGAGAACTGTTAGTGTCTTTAACTGAAGAGTGCTTATGATCATTCCTTTTCTTGACATCCATTCTTGGTTCAGCTTGCTTGTTGATGGTAGACTTAATTGGTTTCTTTTGAATCTTCCTAGGTAGGCTACCATCAGACTTAGCTTTAGCTTTTCTGTTGATTACCTTTTTAGGAGGATTTGGTAGAAGACCTTTAAGTTTACTTTCAACAGGTAAGGAGCCTTGCCCGTTTCATAGACAAACTTGATAGTTACCGGTAGAGGTTTAGTAGGTCTACCGCCAGCAGACTTTGCCTTAGCAGAGTTATTGCCGGCAGACTTCACTCTCTCTACCGTTACCTTTTCCAGTTTCTCATTTGAATCAGTCATCTTGGCTTTTCCTTTCTGAACTTTGGGGTAAACGTAAGGAACACTTGAATAGCCAAGGCCTTGTTTCCCTATATTTCGGAATGTCTGTTTAGAGAAATATATCATTAGCAGTCTCGGAGGATTCACCTTTCTCTATGACTGAAGAGATTGTCGAAAGAGGCACATCTGAATATCCTAAGCCAGTTTTATCATTACTAGATTTTTGGCTTGAAAGGATTTCTTTGAAGGCATCCTTGGAGCTGTTCCAGGAGTCAATTGTCTTTTGCAAGACAATTTTCTCTAGGTCAAGTCCTTTGATGTGCTCTGAAAGACAATCAATTCTGTCATAAAGGAATTTGTTTTCTTCCTTCAGTTTGATACTTTCTTGTTGACAACTATTGAGAGTTTGAATCTCAGCTGCCATCATAGATTTCTCATTAGTAAGTTTCTCACAGTTCTTGGCTAGTTTAACATATGCTACTCTAAAGGAATTAAATTCTTCAAGCATATCTTGATTATCCTTGAGAAGTTCTTCCTTACTGAAGCTGTCACTGTTGGTTTCACTTTTATCCAAGGGACTAGGTGAAACTTCGACTTCATTTTCAGAGTCATAGGTAGGACCTGAATCATGAGCTATTAAGCATATATTAGCTTGCTCACAATCATCCTCCTCCTCTTCTGAATCAGTCTCAAACCATGTAGCAACATGTTTGTCTTCTATATCTTCAGCCAACATACCCTTTTGTTTTTGAAATTTTCTAAATGAGGGTTTTCGGTATGCTTCAAATTTTGGCTTAGGACATTTTGAGGCAAAATGACCAGGTTTTCTACAGTTGTAACACACAAGCTCTTCCTTAGATGAGCTTTCACCATTTTTCTTAAAAGGTTGTTGGTGTGTGTTCTTCCTTCCATATTTTGCAAATTTTTAAAAACGTTTTACAAACATAGCAAATTGTTCATCTGATAAAAAATCATTTTCACAGGAAGAAATGGAAGGTTTGTTTTCAACAGTGATTTCTTCTTGGACCATGGTAGCAAGGACACGGTTACGGCTGTTTGTCTTGCTCTAGAGCTTGATTTACTTCAAGTTCATAAACCTTCAAACTTGCGTAGAGACTACGGAGAGTCATCTCGTTTAAGTTCTTGGATTCTTTCATAGCCGTGGTCTTAACATGCCATAAGATACCTAGAGAGCCTAGAAACCTCATGTTCATTTCCTTTTTGTCATACGTTTTACCAAGAGAAAAACAACTATTTATTACCTCACTGAAGCGATCGTATGCTTGTCTCAAGGTTTCCTTAGGATCCTTTTGAAGGAATCAAAGCTATTTGGATGTATGTATATTTTATGTTATCTCTTGTGTCTTGGTCTCCTTCCAAGTATTCCACAAGAGCTTCCTACATCTCTTTTGCAGTTGTACATCGAATCACTTGCTGGTATGTGCTTGTGTCTAGAGAGCTGGTGATTATATTAATTTCTTTTCTGTCAAGCTCTACCAGTTTTCTATCATCCTCTGTCCATTCAGATTCTTCTTTGGATACTTCTGCAGGATTCCCAGCGATAGAGGCTAGAAGATTTGGCTTCATTGGTACATGTTGACCTGCAGTAACGCATTTCCATAATATGTTGTCAATAGAGTTCATAAATCTCATTACTTTATCCTTCCATACATCAAAATGACCTTCGTCCAATATTGGGACGTGGTTAGCATTAGATGTAGGCAGCATGTAGTGTGTTTGTGCCATTTGATCGTATCTCTCAAGAGTTTAATCTCGGAAAAACTTGTTTTCAAAGAGTAAGGCTCTGATACCAATTGTGGGTCCCAATGGCCACAATAATAAGCTAGAAGGGGGGGGTTGAATAGCTTATTGTACACTTAAAACTTTTTAGTAATTTCTTTGAAGGGTACTTGCAATCTATTGAAAAGATAGAAGTATCGGAAGACCTTCAAGATAGTTGTTCAGTGCGCTAATAAGGACTACTTGGTAGACCTTTTACAAGTTACTTAAGTTCTGCTGTAAAGCGGATAAAGATAATCAAAGTACTAAACGGTTCAATAGCGGACAAGCAAGAAAGAAATAACACAAGTATTTTGGGATGGTTCACACTATAAAGAGTGCTACGTCCACCACCAAGGCAGTCAACCTTGGATTTAAATAGTGCACTATGTTTTCCACTAGATCTATTACAAAGAATATTCCTAATGGATCGTGTACAAAATATTGACTTGTGTTTGGGGTCTAGGGAATTAAATATCTGTAAATACAAGATATTTAATTTGTGCAGAAGTATAGTTAATGAATGTAAACAACAAGAAGTTAAAACAATAAGTGTTGATGAACAGCTTCTTGTTGTTGTCGAGGACTTCTAGATTTGTTGAGGATCTCTTGATTGCACTGAGCTGTAAGACTTGGAGTTATGGAGTTTCAGAGCAATCCTTTAAGTGTTCGATTCTGTACAATGCTGTATCTTTCTCCAGTCTTCAATGGCAGCATTTATAGCAGGTGCATTTCAAAAGATCAGTTGGAGAAGACGAATACTTCAACAGCTCTTTTATGAATGCATTAAATGCATGGGGCTGTCAGTCAAGGAATTTCGTCTTCACAGATATCTAGAGCAGAGAATGATTTCTGAGATCTTTGGAAAGTGGGCAATCTAGATGTCAGATCTGAGAGTTGTTGCAGACAGTAGATGACAGTTTGCTTTTCTTGCTTTTACTGTTCAAGACGAAAAGTCTTCCTGCTTTTCGGAAAGCTGCTTTCGGCGGCTTGATGTGTCAGGGAATGTCTCAGGTTAAATTCAAAACAGTGATGAGATAAATTTAAACTGATCCATTTAATCATTGAAGGATGAAGGATAGGACACGTCATGGTAGACTAGGTGGACATAAGGTCTGCCGTTGTAAGCGTTGAGCAGGTCTTCCGGTGAAGCTGTGAAGATGTCTTCCGCTGAACCTGTAAAGTCCTATAAAAACTATACTAGGCAAAGTTCTATACACAGTTGTCACGCTAATCGATACGCAGCCCGATTAGCCACTGAAGTATAAAACTAATGTAATGTACTGAACAGATATAAATCTAACATAAGAATCAACATCACCCATCTATTTTCCATTTGATTATCACTTAAAGAAAATTAGGATATTATGTGTAGGTGTTTAATCTATTGCATGCGTGGGTGTATGTTAGTGCTTCTTCTTTTGGTGTTGTAAATTTCTAGTTTATGGGTGAGGGTGCATGCTCTATAATCATCTAACAATATTTAATTGTTCCTAAGCAAATTTTAAAAAATCCCCAGAAATAACTGGCCCCATAGAGGTTGAGCACAAGATTTTACTCAAATGAGTCTTGCTATAGTATGTTCCTAAACAGTTGAATGTAGGCAATATTCAAAAAGAGGGCAAGCATCAGAGACATACATATAGCCACTGGAAAGGGAAGGGGGAAAACGTAAAATAGTTAACATTTATTGTATATGGATCATATGGTAGTCTGATTTACCATAAGAGCAGCCATGCCAACATCAAGAACAGAAAGCCAAGAGATTTTATGGCCCGGTTCAATTAAGTCATGGATACAGTTGATTGTGCCAAAAGACCATGATCCTATAAGAATGAACGGATTGTAACCCCACTGGTTCAAAGCATGTAGAACGAAAGAAAACAAATAAATAGATAATTTTCCTGTAAACCTTACTATTAACTATTAAGGAATAGATGCCAATATTATGTGCTATCAGTGAAACTAAGGCCATACATCATAAATAAATAAATCCTACTGCTTTCAACAATGAACAAACATGCCAAAACAAACATGCCAAAACAAACGACAAACTAGACTGAAAGTCTGGCTGATCAGGACCTGTTTCTGAATCTGGCAGATTTCTGACCAATGTAGCTTCTAATGTAGCTGTATCCGGAGCTACATTTTGAGTCACATTCTCTGAACTGCCAGGACATGCAGGTTCTGTATGTTCTGGTGCTGGATCACTAATAGCAGATGCAGGTTCTGATGATTGTGATGCGGGAGCAAGGGTCCAAGATTCTAAGGGTCAAAGATGTTTGAAAGGAATGCATGAGTTTGATCTTTGGGGAGCAAGACAGTCATGTTTGATGGATAAAATCAGTGACACAAATGGGTTAAAGGGCCAAAGGACCAAGGATACAACAAGAGGGTTCAACCCACAAGTGAAATGGGAGTATTTCTTGGAAGGCAAGAGTGTCATGGGGCACGGCTCAAGGAGAATGGAAGAATGGTTTCGCGTGGATGCTTGGAAGGGTGGCATGGGCTTGGAAGGCCTTGCATGGCATTGCATGCAAGGAGGTGGACACGACTTGGCTTGGAAAGGGGGACGGCCACCATGAGGTCTACCACCTCAAGGAATGTTAGATTAGGATAAGATCTGCCATTAGTTATTAGTTATTTTATTTCCTAAATGAATTAGTTTCATTTTAATTGTTTTAGTTAGTTAGGAAGTCTTTTTTTTAGGAAACTAAAGGAAATCCTGTTTTTGGAAATAAGTCCTTTAAGGACTATGATTTAAGTTAGGTATTTTCCTATTTTAATTGTTAATTAGAGTCCCTTAAAGACTTAGAAGATGTTTTACTTTCCTTATAAAATTAAGATGTTTTTGTAAGCCTTTATAAGGCACTTTAATTCATGAAATAAGGCAGATCAGATTTTGGAGTGAAAACATTGCGAAGAACTAGTGTTTTTCTTTCTTTAAATCGTTTCAATTCAATCAAAGTTGAGTGAAGCCTAGATTAGTTGTGATGTCGGAATTCTTTACGTTAGACGAGTGAAGTCTAACCGGTGAGTCTGCCTATCATTTTATTTATGTTATTTTTGTTTTTATTTCTTGTTGACTTCGTGGCAGCCTAGTTAAGCATCAAGGGCGTGGCTGTTTGGGTTTTCCTTGGAGTTTTCGGCCAAGGGAAACTAGGGCAGATTGGTATGTTCTAAGGAGGAAGTTTTGGGCAGCTTAAGCATAAAAAACGTGGGCTGTTTTGAAGGCAGAATAGGCGTGATTTCTGCAAGTGTTTTGGGACAGCTTATGTGCGTGTTAGTTGCTGGAATTGTGAAGGTAGTTGAGCAGTCCATAACCTACATAAAAGCAGGCGTGTGAGAGATTGTTAGGTGGGGATTAGTTGTTAGTTGTTGGGTTATATTTGTAAGGGTAAAACCTATTAAAACAAATCAGGTTAAGGGAGTTTTTGTGGCTGATTTTGGAGGGATTTCGGGCTGTTTTGGAGAGTTTTGTTCAGCCATAGGGCTGTCCAAAAAAAGCTGGAACAAATTTGTTAGATCAAGCTTCCGCATACGTATCAAGTGGTATCAGAGCTCAGTTTTCACGAATCCTATTTCGTGGAACGTTCATGGATGTCACGAATCAAAGAGTGAAGGTTTTTCGGACACGGGGATTAGTCCAAGATCACGTTTGTGTGATTGCAATATATGGGGGAAGTTGCATCAACGGAATCGCAGCAACATTGGTTGAGAAGTTAGGGTTACCAACTACGACGCACCCTACACCTTACGATCTGTACGGTCTAAAGAAAAGCATGGAAGTAAAGGTAACGCTACAAGCCAAGATCTCGTTTTCAATTGCAAGTTATGAAGACAATATTATATGTGATGTTATTCCGATAGATACTTGTCACGTCTTGTTGGGACGTCCATGGAAATTTGACCAGGATGTTGTGCATTGTGGACGGGAGAACACTTACATGGTGAAATGAGAAAGGAGGAAATTTCTATTAAGACCGTCGTCCACTCTAAAGGATGATGGCCCTTTGGAAGACCCCCGGGCTGTTCAAAACGTGAAGAAAAGTAATCAAATGGAACAAAAAATTTTGACCAACAAACGAGAATGTGAAGAAGAGAAGCTTGCAAGGGAGAAACTCGAGAAAGAAAAAATTGAACAAGAAAGAGAAAAAGAAGAACGTGCTAGAGAAGAAGAGAGACTGAAGGCGGTTCATGAGGAATTGAAGCAAGCACACGTGTACAAAGATGTGTTTGACCTTGAAGTTTCAAATCCTTCTACATTAAGGATTCAAAATTCAGAATTTAAGATGACTTCATTAGAAGAAACGGCAGTCGATTTATTGCAAGAAAAACAGCCTAGTGTTGAAATTGTGGTCAAGAATGTGGGATTGCAACCCCATGAATTTTATTCTACTAAGGTATGTTGTTTCACAATTCAATTAATTGTTTGTAGGCAGATTTCTATGATGATTTGAATGGTTGGGAGTGGAAAACGAGATGCTATGTCAAGAGGGATCTCTTACGGGTTTAAACCACCTTGGAGAGTTGAATTGAAGGACAAGGGGAAAGGATTCAGATTCAGGTCTGATTCATGTTTAGCCAAAGAAGTTGGGGCTGCTTCAAGTAAAGACATGAAGCTTGGGGCTGCCTTACCACAAAAGAAATGCTACTTAAGGGAGACGAGTTTGCTTCCCAAAAGGTTGCTGGAAATTGCTAAAACAAAAGCAATCATATTGGGGTTCGAGTTAGTTGGGGAAAACGGCAAAGAAGACTCAAAGTGGGGAGAAGAAGAGGCAACAGAGGATCTGAAAGTTGAGAAGGATTATGGGGAACTCGATAAACAAGATCAGGATGATGATGTTTTTAAAGACAAAAGAAAGGGAGCTGTTTCAAACGAAGGTCTCGGCTGTGGAAAGAATTTGAAGAAAGAAAGGGGTGCACGGTTTGGGATGGTCCAAGAAGAAGACCATGCGATTGTTACTGATTTAAACAACAAGTTTTGGGCTAATTCAAATTTAGCCAACGGGATTAGAATTGTTTCAATAAACAGAAAACATGGGGCTGATTCTAAAAAGGAGCATAGGGCTGTTTCGATGGAAGGATTCGAGTTGGATAAGAAGTTGGAAGATGGCATCAAATGCAAGGTAGAAATTACCCAAAAAAAGCATAAACTAGTGAACGATGGAAGCAAGGTAAGGATTAAACAAAGTAAGGTTTCGGTTTTTGGGGGGAGTAAAATTTTGGGTAAGCTAGCAGCCCAAACTTTCAGCTATGAAAGCCACGGGTTCAAGTTCTCCTGCCACATGATCCTTGGAAAGAACGAAACCGAAGGTTGGGCATGGAAACTCTATGATGAATCAAAAGACGGTTCCCAAGTTATAAAGAAACACGTGGGCAACATGTTTGAAGAAGCAAGGATGAAAGCTAGAGTGTTGGGGTTCGATTTGCTCATGGAAGGATTAGAGAAAGAAGAAGCGACTAAGGGAATCGGGTTTGGCAAGCATACATCAAGTGGAGGTATCAACCCAAGGGGTACATGGACAACCCGCAAGGAAGATAAGAGACAAAGAAATGATCAAGTTATCGCAAGATAGGAAGAACCAAGGATTGAAGGCAATCCTTTTTCAAGAAGGGGAGTATGATGCGGGAGCAAGGGTCCAAGATTCTAAGGGTCAAAAATGTTTGAAAGGAATGCATGAGTTTGATATTTGGGGAGCAAGGCAGTCATGTTTGATGGATAAAATCAGTGACACAAATGGGTTAAAGGGCCAAAGGACCAAGGATACAACAAGAGGGTTCAACCCGCAAGTAAAATGGGAGTATTTCTTGGAAGGCAAGAGTGTCATGGGGCACGGCTCAAGGAGAATGGAATAATGGTTTCGCGTGGATGCTTGGAAGGGTGGCACGGGCTTAGAAGGCCTTGCATGGCATTGCATGCAAGGAGGTGTACACGGCTTGGCTTGGAAAGAGGGACGACCACCATGAGTTCTACCACCTCAAGGAATGTTATATTAGGATAAGATATGCCATTAGTTATTAGTTGTTTTATTTCCTAAATGAATTAGTTTCCTTTTAAATGTTTTAGTTGGTTAGGAAGTCTTTTTTTTTTTAGGAAACTAAAGGAAATCCCGTTTTTGGGAATAAGTCCTTTAAGGACTATGATTTAAGTTAGGTAGTTTCCTATTTTAATTGTTAATTAGAGTCCCTTAAGGACTTAGAAGTTGTTTTACTTTCCTTATAGAATTAGGATGTTTTTGTAAGCCATTATAAGGCACTTTAATTCATGAAATAATGCAGATCAGATTTTGGAGTGAAAACATTGCGAAGAACTAGTGTTATTCTTTCTTTAAATTGTTTCAATTCAATCAAAGGTGAGTGAAGCCTAGATTAGTTGTGACGTCAGAATTCTTTACGTTAGACGAGTGAAGTCTAACCGGTGAGTCCGCCTATCCTTTTATTTATGTTATTTTCGTTTTTATTTCTTGTTGACTTCGTGGCAGCCTAGTTATGCATCAAGGGCGTGGCTGTTTGGGTTTTCCTTGGAGTTTTCGGCCAAGGGAAACTAGGGCAGATTGGTATGTTCTAAGGAGGAAGTTTTGGGCAGCTTAAGCATAAAAAACGTGGGTTGTTTTAAAGGCAGAATAGGCGTGATTTCTGCAAGTGTTTTGGGACAGCTTATGTGCGTGTTAGTTTCTGGAATTGTGAAGGTAGTTGAGAAGTCCATAACCTACATAAAAGCAGGCGTGTGAGAGATTGTTAGGTGGGGATTAGTTGTTAGTTGTTTGGTTATATTTGTAAGGGTAAAACCTATTAAAATAAATCAGGTTAAGGGAGTTTTTGTGGCTGATTTTGGAGGGATTTCGGGCTGTTTTGGAGAGTTTTGTTCTGCCATAGGGCTGTCCAAAAAAGGCTGGAACAGATTTGTTAGATCAAGCTTCCGCGTACGTATCAGATTGTGCTGATGATTCATGATCTCCAAAGTCAAGCATACCTGAAACATCATCCTCAATGGTTTTGTGGCCAAGATCTGTTAGATCATCAACCACAATATTCATATACTCCATAATAGTTTTTGTCCTAAGATTAAAGACTCTATAAGCACGACTATTTATGGAGTATCCCATGAAAACACACTAGTCACTTTTTGAATCAAATTTTGTAATATGATCTATATCATTGAGAAGATAGCACACACACCCGAAAACATGAAAATATTTTAATGTAGGCTTCTTCCCTAGTAAAATTTCATAGGGTGTCATGGTGCTACCTGGTCTCAAAAAAACCCTATTTCCTATATAACAAGCAGTGTTCAATGTTTCTGCACAAAATCTTTTAGCCAAATTCTTAGAACTCAACATGACTCTAGCCATCTCTTGTAGTGTCCTATTCTTTCTTTCCGCCACTCCATTTTGTTATGGAGTTTTAGGAGCTGAGAATTCATGGGTTATGCCATTTGAGGCACAATAGCTAGAAAAGGAGGAATTTTCATATTCCGTGCCATGATCTGATCTAATTCTAGTAAGCTTTAGATCATACAAGTTCATAACACGGGTGTACCATATTTTAAAAGCCTCAAAAGTTTCAGATTTTTCCCTTAAGAAAACGACCCATGCGTATCTAGAAAAATCATCAACATGGACAAAGGTGTACTTTTTCTTTCCTAGACTCTCTACTTCAATAGGACCCATGAGATCTGTGTGAATCATCTCAAGGCATCTAGATGTGAAACACTGAGATATAAGAAGGTGAGAAGTCTTGGTTTGCTTACCTTTTTGACATGGTCCACATACCTTTGTGTAGTTCTTATCCAGACTAGGCAATTCTTTCACTGCATCATGCTTCACAAGCTCATTAAATTTGCGAAAACTCATGTGCCCTAGTTTTTGATGCCATAGATCTGTGATATCAAGACTAACATTGTGACAGGTTTGAGCATTGTTGAACATATAGCAATTGTCAGAGGATCTAGTACCTGTCAAAAGACACTTGTTAGATTGATCAAAAAATTCACAATAATTTTTATCAAACCTTACCTGTAGATCATCATCACACAACTGACTGATGCTAATCAGGTTGGTTTTGAGGCCTTCCACATGGTAGACATTGGTGAGATTAGGGAGACCATCTACATTCAAAGTTCCTTTGCCAATTATCTTACCTTTGGCTCCTCCTCCATATGTTACAGATCCACCATTGACACTCACATAGTCCTTCAAATTATCAATAAAACATGTCATGTGTCTAGAGCACCCACTATCAAAGTACCATGAACCAGCTATGTGAGACTTTAAAGATGTGAAATTTACATTGCATTGTTCATCATCAGACCACTTTGCACCGGGACATATGTCAAAAGGTTCACAATATTTAGCTTTATTATTCCTGTAGTTGCCTTTGGGAACCCACATCTTTTTAAACGTTTTTGGTTGATGTTTCTGTGAATGTGCCTTCTGATGTAGCTTCGAATGTAGCTTCCAATGTTGCTGCATTGGTTGCTGCATTCGATGTTGCATCTGATTACGAACTAAGAAGGCATGTCTCACTTCTTCCTCATAGACAACCTTTTTAAGGAAGCAGAATGGCTGAATGTGACCAAGTTTGTGACAATAGTGACACACAAAATTTTTCTTTCTTGTTTTGGGTTTTTCAAAGAAGTTTGGTTTTTGAAAATTTTGCGTGGGCTGTTGTGGTTCAGAAGTACCTTCACCTTCTCTAACAAACATCTTTGGCCTAAAACCAATTCCAGACTTACCTGAATTTCCAAAATTCAACATCTCATCCATTTTTTGTTGGCTTGAGTTCCATTTAGCCATGGTTTCATTGGCTTGGATGAGCTCTTCTTTCAGTTCTTCAATCTCCACATCTTTCTTGCTCAATAAACATTCTAGCCTTATGATGCATTCCTTCTGCTCTTCATTCACCTTCTTTAGCATATCATTTGTCTTTCCAAGCAAGGTAACTTGAAGAGCCCTCTTTTCCCAATCCTTATACAGCTCTTTATAACCTTCCAACAGGTCAAATTCTGATTCTCCACCGTCTTCTGTAACATATGAGTTAAAACAGCAAAGATCTTTGCAGCTTCTGTCCAATGTAGCTTCTGATGTAGTTTCTGAAGAAGCTACATTCTGAGGTACATTGGCCGAAGGACCTGCACAATCAGATTCAGAGTCGTATACAGCAGTGAGAGTGATGAGATCTCCTGGATCTTCACCATCACTATCACTCAAAGTTGCAGAAAAGTTCAAACCCTTCTTCCTCAAGGTATTTGCACGTTGATTTGCATAATGACCAAATCCTTGACACTCCCTACACTGGATGGAATCAATATTTTTTCCATTGTAAGAAGGTTTTGAAGTAAAAGGATTGGTAAAAGGTTTTTCTGGAGTTTGAAAAGAATTTTCCTTAGGTGCAAATTTACCAGAATAAGGTTTAAAGGAAGTTTTAAAGCTTGATGATATATTTCTGTTTTGGCTCTTGGTTTTCAATTTTTTTTAAAATTTAGTAGTCAACAGAGCCATGGAATCTTCTCCAAAATCAGATTCATCAATTTTGAAATCTCAGCAACATCTGTTGGAATTCCATGATATATCCTATAGGTACTAGTTTAACAATGGAATTTAATGAAGTTGTTAGATGCCATTTCATTTTCCATGACTATATGATTGCTACATTAAATGGATTCTTCAATTCTATGTTAACTAATAGTAATAATGATTGTAGGTAAAGAAATTTGGTCCCGACGTTGATTTTCTTGACGTATTTGTTAGCACGCACACCACTCAGGGTGCTCCTGGTCAACCTCGTCAGTGGGTTGATCAAACTGTCGAGTCTACATATGTAAGTATCAAAATTCTTAATGTATATCAAACTAGATCATATATCTATTATGTTTGATGTTTTATTAATTATTGTAGTTTTTTTAATGACAGAATGACTTTAAGATGATTGCAAATGAAGAGGCCACCCAGGGCCGCATGGAGAGTTCAGAGGGAACTCACGTTCCTGCTTCGTCAAAAATAGAATTATGGCAGAGAGATGCATCACAAGGACGAAAAAAAAGGGGAATAGACTTTACAGATTGGGGGACTATGGTGCCACTCTGCTTTCATCCACAGTCTCTTCTCCGAGTTTGTCGTCAACAGGAAGATCAAATGCTCCATTGGATGAAGCTTCGCAAGCCAAGATGGATGCATTGGAAGCTAGGGTGGTGCAGCAGGATGAAGCTATGGCTCGACGAGATGAACAAATGGCTGAGCAAGCACGTGAAATAGCAGAGATGCGCGCCCAGATGGCTGCTTTTATGCATGGATCTTCGTCCACTCCTCGTACTCAGTCCCCTAATTCCTTTACATAATTTCTTTGTGTCGAATATTCGATATAATCGTAATTAACAATAGATTTGGGAAACGAATTTGATGTAATAACATTTTGTTCTATTTAATGTTTTAGTTTTGTAGTGCAATTAATTTTTGTCATGAGCATATTATATATATTTATGATAAATCAGGTACCTAAAAAAATTTAATTTATATAAAAAAATTTTTTTTTTAATTTTACTGACGGAAATTATGTTCGTATAGCTAAAATTTTAAGCATTTTTTTAGCATTACTGATGGACATTCTGTTAGTATTTTTGCAATTACCGACGGAATATTCCGTTGGAAATTACTGACGGAATATTCCGTTGACACTACTGACGGAAATATATGTTACTGACGGTATTTTCTGTCGGAAATTACTAACGGAAATGGAAATTGCTAACGGATACGTTCGTCGGTATTACTGATGGAAATATATATTACCGACGGAGTAATCCGTCAGGAATTACTAACGGAAATGGAAATTGCTAACGGATACGTTCATCGGTATTACGGACGGAAATATATATTACCGACGGAGTAATCCGTTGGAAATCACTAACGGATATGAAAATTGCTAACAGAAACGTTCGTCGGTATTACTGACTGAAATATAAATTACTAACGGAGTAATCCGTCGGAAATCACTAACGGAGATGAAAATTGCTAACGGAAATGTTCGTCGGTATTACTGATGGAACTAACATTTACTGACGGAAATCTCCGACGGAAAGTTCTGTTAGCAAATACCGACGGAAACGAAATTCCGTTAGTAATTACTGACGGAATGAGTTTCGTTTGTGATTACCGACCAAATTTACCGACGAATTACTGACGGAACGGTTCCGTTGGGAAAGCCAGATTACCGACGGAAATTTTAAATTACTGACGGAAATTTCCGTCAGTAATTAGCTTTTTTCTAGTGTTCCTTTTGTAAAGCAAGCAAGTCAGAAGAGACATCAGTAGTAGAAGGCAAAACAATGTTTTTCACAAGAGGAGTAGAAGATGATGCACCTTTGCCCTTTTATTTGAGTTGATCATTTAGGTTTAATTCAAAATTTTGAAGTATACCAACCAATCTTTCAAAACTCATTTTGTCAATATCATGTGCTTCCTCAATAGCACAAATTTTTACATTAAACCTTTCAAGTAAAGTTCGCATCGTCTTGTTAACAAGACGATCATTAGTGAATAGGATCACCCAAAGTAAGAGCAGAGTTAGCATATCAAGAAGCCTACCATAATAAGACATGATATCTTCAGATTCATTCATTCTTGTGTTTTCAAATTGAGTGGTAAGCAATCTTAATTTAGAAGCACGAACACTGGCAGGACCTTCACACACGGTTTGAAGGGCCTCTCATACATCTTTAGTAGACTCATAATTAGCTATTACCCTAAAGGTGTTGGCATCTAAGGCTTTGTAAATGGCAGACAAGACTTTAGAGCTAAAAGAAGCAGTATTCCTATCTTCATTAGACCAATCATCCTATTTGGTGATCTTTACATCACCATCAGTATCAGTTGTTGTGGGAGGACTCCAACCATTTAGAACAGCAAGCCATGCTCTTTCATCAATTGATTTGATAAAGATACGCATCTTTACTTTCCAAATAGAATAATTCGCATTAGTTAAAGTTGGAGGACGAACAAAATTCTCATACTGAGAATCCATCACAGCTACAACCAGAATCTTCTCTTAGTGATATCAAAAGGAGGCTATGATACCAATTGTAAGAACAATAGGAGCTAGGATTCTAAAAATTACCAATGTAGTTTCCAATGTAGCTTCTGATGAAGCTACAATGGAAGTCACAATGGTCAGAAAAATTCAAGACATCGGAAGACTTAATATTAAAGCAGGATTTTAAGAACAAACTTTTACCAAACAATCTACAAGCCTATGCTTGTAGATCTAGCCTCAAGGCCAAAAAGATTTCACTAAAAGGAATTAATTGTTTTACAAAAACTATGTGAAATCACTAAATCAAACACTCTCACAAGACAACAAGTCTTGGAGAGCAAAAACCCATAGAAAAACAGATATAGAAAATGTGGGAAGAAACAAACAGCTTCCTAAAATCAGCTAGGAAGACAAAACAGCACCAGCTCTCAATGTAGCTTCCAATGTTGAAACATTCGAAGCTACAATCAAAACTTCTGCACGATGTTTGGAAACTGGAACTGCTTCACGAACTGAATTTTTATGCTTCTGAATTTTCTGTTCTTTCTCTCTTAATACGTCCCTTCAGCCGTTGCCCATGTCTTCTATTTATAATCAGGAGGAAACCTACACACAAAGAAGGAATCCATCTCCAAGAAGGGCAAGGATTAAAATTGGAAATAAAATCTATAACCTTAGATACTAGATTTTCTTACCATGTTAAAGAGGATTCAAGGGCACAGTTATTAGAAGGATTTGTCATATATTTTGTTACCAAAAACAACTCCTAAAATTTAGGTCCAAGAAACCAACAAATCTTTATGAAGATTTTGTTTCCAAAAATGCCAAAACTTGCCTAATCATAATTTCCAAGAAAGGAGAAACAAAAATAAAATAGGTCATGCCTATTTTACCCTTACAATGTGAACTAAATAAATGTTGTTAGGATTTTAACGATCCTTTACGTACTGACATATTCGAATAGACCATCCTTGGTTAAGTAATGTATAGATACCCTTATATTACATATTAACGTTAAAGTAAGTATGTTGTCTTTAGCTATTGCATTCCGAATGATATTGATATGTAACCTTTTAAATATAAATAGAAAATTTCTTATTAATTCATCTTCAAATAAACCACTACTATGAATAATTGCACATTCTTCTATTTCCCTTTATATGACTTACTATTAAATTTATTATACTACATAAATTGCAGACGCACGGACACACGCACACTCATACAAACACACACACACACACACACACACATAGAGCGAGATTGTAAAAGAGGAATGTTTTTTTCTTAAAAATTACAACTGTGAAAGTGAGTTATAAGGATAATCAACTTTACATCTTGAGGTAATTTTTCCAATGTGGTTAAAAAAACTATCGTGAAATTTTGCAATAGACATTACTAGAGGTATATTATTTTTTTAACTATACAAATGAATTTGTTAGTGAGTATCGAGATATTTTCTTCGTTCTAGTAAAAAAAGTTTATGCATGAAAAGTTTAATTATTAAGAGATCTATATAGTATTAAAGTTGGTTATAAGTACAATAATGTTTGAGTACAATCAATATGTTAATGTCAAATGTGAAGGGGAAAAGTTTTAAATGTTATGAAGATGATAAACATAATTTTTTGAAAGTGGACTATTAAAATGAAACATTCCAAAATAGTATAGTTGACTCTTTACATGAAGTGCATGGAGTATTACGTAAATCGGTGGCACGTTTAGTGATAATCAGTGAACAAACTAACAAAAACGAGTTACAAAAATGAACTATACTTCCAAGAAGACGAAGAAAAAGATGGAGAACCCAATTTCTAAAACCATGAATTTTGTTGAGAATAAAACTAAATTTTACAATTCACTACCTTGGTTGGACTTGTAATATCCCTAATTTTTGATAGTATTATTTTTTTGGAGTAAATGTATTTGGGCTGATATTTATGTTTTGACCTAATTTGAATGAAATTGATAATTTGGCCTATTTTAATTTAAGAACGAGCCCACTTAGTTTTGATACACAATTGAGTTATTTATTTGAGATTGGACTTGAGCCCAATCGATGGTCCAATAATAATAATAATAATAACAACAACAACAACAACAACAACAATAATAATAATAATAATAATAATAATAATAATAATAATAATAATAATAATAATAATAATAATAATACTAATACTAATACTAATACTAATACTAATACTAATACTAATACTAATACTAATACTAATACTAATAATAATGATGATAATAAAAACAACACTTATAACAAATTAAATTAATTGCTACAGTAATTACGGGGTAGTGAAGGGACAGTTCATGGAGCCGTTGAGAGGGGAAACGAGGAAGGTTTTAAGCCACAATGATGGTGGAAACTCAAGAGATTTTCTTCGGTGACTATTTAGGGGGGGCCGTTTCCCTTAGCTGAATCATTCACAGAAATCAAGAAAGAAGATTGAGAGGAGTGAGAGAAGGCGCACGGAGGAAGTCCCTTGGCGAAATATCGGAGTGGGAAACAACCGGCGACGCACCAAAATCTCCGGTGGGCAAGATCGAGTCTTTGATTGAGGTGAGATATTGATTCTTCATCTTGAGATTTCAGATAATTGTTTGTTTTACTAAGTGGGGTGTAAGAACTGAAAAGAAAAAAAAGATAGGAGATATTTTGGAGTGATGATTGTGTGCGTGCGTTTTATGTGTGTGTGCTGGAAAAAAAAAAGAAATGAATCGAGAAGAAGATGGAGGGATAGCTTTCTAGTTTCTGGGTAATAAGAGAGACGAGTATGTGGGTATGTGTGTGTAGTGAGGAGATAGGAAAGAAGGGATAAAAAAATCATAAAAAAAGAAATAGGGTTGTACGGGTGTAGTGGGGGAGGGAAGTTAACGAAAGGAAATTAAAAAAAAAAAGGAAAGGGGAGGTGACGTGTGGTTATGAGTAGAGCCGTCAAAATGGGTCAAACCCGTTGGGTTGGTCCGCCCCGCCTCTTAAAAAAGGTGGGTTGAGTTTCAAAAATATAACCCCGCTAGGAGGCGGGCTTAACTGTGTCCGTTTGGGTCGCGGTTTAGGCGGGCGGGCGGGCGGGCGGGTGACCCGCCATTTTGTATACAAATTGGAGTATTACTTAATAGTTAAGTAAAATGTTGATGTGCTGTGTGGATCTAGAGAGAACTAGAAAAGGAAAAAGGTTGAAATTTTAAAAACCTTTTCAGTTCACCCACGAGGATGGGAAGTCTCAAACAATAACTTTTTCTTTCTCTCTCAAAAGCCACTCATTCACTCAATGACTCAAACAACTCTCTCTCTCTCTCTCTCAAAAACCCCCAACATCGCCGACCTACCTCTTAGAAATTAGAATCGGTCATCGTCATCGTCGAACCTATTGGCTCTTTCCAAGTCCATCATCGATCTCTCTCTCCGTTTTCTCAGTCTGTATCGATCTATTTCTTTCAAAATCGGTCGGTCTCACTCTCTCTCTCTCTACATCCTTCGGCGTCCAAGCTCCGGCCAGACCACCGTTGCTCACAAACGTGGATAGCATTTTCTTTTTGAGGAAAGATTTGGGTTGCTTTGCATATATAATGAAAGATCTAGGCTGTTTTGTGGAAAGATTTTGGTTTCCATGTAGCTTGCTTAGAATGTATATGTTTTGAATTTTCATTACATAGTTATAGTTATAATATTATATACCATATTGAATCATTGATGTTCCTGGAATGATTTCTGCAATGCTTCTGTTCTAGTGTTCTGTTGCTGCTTAGAATACAGATTACAAAATATATATATTGGTCATTGGTCAAGCATTTCTTTTTTTTGGTGGGTTGGTCCGCCCCGTCCCGCAACCCAAGGTGGGTTGGGTTGGGTCAAAGTATTTTCCGCCCGCCCATTACACGGGTTGGTCCGCCCCGCCCCGCCAAGTGTCGGGGTCCGCCATTTTTTGGGTTGGTCCGCCCCGTTGGTCCGTTTTGACGGCTCTAGTTATGAGAGAGGAAGTTGGGTGAGGGAAATAAAGTTTATAATTTGGGTTGGATTTTCAATTAGTGAGTGATTGTAGTAAATTAGCTAAGTCAAAATTTTGGAATGATGTCACGGGTAGGGGGAAGTAAGGAAATTGGGTAATGGTGTACTGTGAGGGTGATGTTATGTTTGTTTATTAAAATTAGTTAGTTACTTAAATAGTAGAGAATGTAGGTTAAGTAATTTAGTTCTTTTTTTTATATATTGAATTTTTAAATTCGGGTAAGAGGAGTTAACGCTTCGTTCGAAGTTTGGAGATTGTGTTTCGTTACTTACAAGATAGCAAGGTAAAGGATTATACTTCTTAAATATTTTGATCATCCTTTTTATTCGGTAGGTTTCCATTATAAATTTTATTGCCTTTACGTTTTCTTGTAAACGCATGCTCGGCACTCGCCGATATTTACTTTGAACTCCGTCGAACCTATTTTGTTCATACTCCAAATTTTGATAACCCATGTTTGACTTCTTTGAAATATCAATCTGTTGGAAAAGTGGATTACATATATTTTTGGACATTTGACTTTATTTGAAACTCCCCCGTGATCACTAAGTAAAATAAATTGTTACGTGAAATATGTAACATTAGTGAAACAAAGAAATTATTTGATACCACTGGACATGTGGTGAGATTATCCGGATATACCTTTCGACCCGTTGGGGTAGTTAGTCAGGTCGAATTGACCACTTAAGTGATCATGGAATCTACGGGTGTTCCTTGTTTCCAACTGGTATGGGACGGTTGGCGGCAAGTGAATATCTCGTATTTGTTTTGAGCCTTATCTTTCACTTGGAATTCCTGATTTACATTTGTGTTTGGCTTTATAATCTCTACATCTGGATGATGCAATTTTTGGTCTTGTTAAGACTATTTGACTTTTTGGCAAAATATAATTTTTATGATCAACTCCTCCTTAGAAACCGGAGGGGTTGTATATGAACTTGCTGGGCATTGTTCGCTCACCCATTTCTATTTTTCTCCAGGTCGTAAGTAAGTTGTGATTTCTTTTGGGCTCGGGTGGACCATTTGAAGGGTGACTCGTGCAAGAATAAAATCCTTAGCTTTGACGGTTATTTTAAATGAACAATTATTTGTTTGAGATTAGTGGTGTTAATTACATCTTGGGATTTGTAACAGACAGTAATGTATTTTGGTTATGAAAATTATAATGTTTTATATTGGATATTTTATGGTTTAGTATTTAGTAATGGTGACGTGGCCAAATTGTGGAACCGCGGTGTCGGTACCGAGTTTGGGGCGTTACAGAGTGGTATCAGAGCTTAGGTTTCAGATCCGGATGATTTTAAGATTTGGAAACTACTAGAATTAAGAATTGATAGTAGTATTAGGATTATGCTTTTGTTATTGGCTATCCTATAACATTAAGTTATGATTGTAGCGTTAAGTTTATGAATATGTGTGTTAGCCTTACTATCAAATTTACTCCCTTGAGATTTAAGTATATAGGTAATTATGAGGTGGCATGATTGAAAAAAAAATCTTTGCCACCTTCGTTTTGTGTGCCAATGGAATGATTAAGTTTATGTTTTGAACTTGAGACATGATATTTGGGAAATCATTAATTGGTATATATGTGCCCCTTAAAATTTGATTTATGGCTTGATCTCTTTGGGTATTGATGTGTCGATCTCAATAAGAATATAAACTGTCAATTTTTGGTTGTCGCAATTGATTGACAAATGTTGTATTGGGTCATAAGATGCAGGTCGACATAAACTTATGTTATGAGCTTTTGTTGCAATTTTGGAATTCGATAAATTTAGTGTAATTTATGAGCCTAATTTAGTTATATAGTGGAGATGCTCATTTATTTAATTTATCGACTATTGGCTTCTATGGCGACCTCTAGATACCATATTAGAGAATGTTGATGAATGAGACATTAATGGACAAATTGGATCTAGAATTGGAGAGCTCAAGTAAGCACCTCTCGGAAATGATTGAATTTTAAAGTCAAAGAGATATAGTTATATTCTTTTAAGGAAATTATTTTATTACGTGTCACTTTTGAATTATGTCTTGGTTTGATGCGCACAAGGTATATATATTTGAGGTTGAGAATTAATAGAGGAGCCTTGTCCTACTATGTTATGATATGTGTGGAGAAAGTGCACCATTCTTATTTAGCAAGTGTTAGAAAACAAATTTGATTCCCTATTAAGTATCGTACCATCTCGTTACCCATGTATATTTAGGTGACCATGACGTGGTGTGGGAGGTCATGTCTTTTGCAATGATTAAGCTTTTATTAATTCTAGTGTTTCACATTTGATAATATTTGTCACACTTGCATGGATTATAAATGATTAATTCAAAAATTTGGAAGTTGATCATGTTATAGACACATTGACTATGGGTCCATTTTAATAACCTTAGTAATTGGATATTGGCCTTTAAGTTTGAGGGTAGAGAGAGGCCTACCGATTTGGTTCATTTAGGCCTTGAGGATTTTGAAGTAAATTTTGGGTATGGTAATTGGTTGTTTACTTTTAGGACAAAATAAAGACACTTGAGTTTCTAGTAGTGACTTTCGAATACCCTTGCTACATTTAAGGATTTAATGAATTAGGTCTTTAAAGAGTTTTTTTTTTTTGACCGGTGTGTGACTGTGTTCATTGTGGATGACTTGTTCTACTCCATGTTTTGGGAGGAGCTTGAACAAACATCTAAGAACATCATTTTGGTCTTTATAAAGAAAATATTGAGGAGATAACCTGGTTATGTGGGGAGTCAATTGTGGATTATTTTATTGACCATGGGATACTGATCTTGATAGTTGCTAGTGTTGTAAGACTACCACCTTAAGTTATCCTCTGAGATTTGGAATAACTTATTTTGCATTTAGAATGAATTGAGTTTGAGTATACCTTACGTTATAATATTTTGAGGTACCCATGTTTTACATAGTTATATTATGTGCATTTGAAGTTATTTTGGTGTGACAAGGATTTGTTTAATAAAACGTCTTACTGACGAGCCTATGTTAATTTATTCGGATAATTCAGTTTAGTTAGATATGCTACACAAATAAGGAGTTTCTTTCGATGGGATATAAAAACATTGTTGTCAAGAGTATTGGTGGAGAGTTTAGGTTATTATTTGGTGGAAACTTAAGGTTTGACGTTTTCATTTAGTGGATATCTCTTGGTAGTAATGGGTGACGTTAAGCGTTTCGCGTTGTGGCATGTTTGGAAATAGAACCGACGCACGCAGCCCAAGAACTTAAGAAGTCGAACAGTGGGAAGTTGAGCGGTGATCTTCGTGTCCTCGTATTCAGGCCTTGTATATGAGACTACACAAGTTTTTAAGCATTCATACTAGTAATATATTGTAAGACTGTAATTAGAAGACGCAACGGTAGAGTGTAAGTTCGACAAATTTGGAGGACCAAATTTTAAAAGGTGGGGAGAGTGTAAGATACCGAAATTTCGTTAATTCTAATTCTAATTCTAGTAATTATGTTTTATAATCGGGCTTGTGTAAGTTTATTTTTGAGCCAACTCTATTTGGGTATTACATTGATGTCTTTATAAGTTGGGCTTCGATTATTTAGAAAATGAGTGGTTGGGCTTTGCTTTCAATTGGGCTATTGAGTTAAGAATTTAGAATTTAAAATAATATGAATAATAATAGTAATTTATTGATTATTTACACATTCTTAGAAGACAAATCATAACCGGTATGGAAAGATAGAAGAATAGTTTGATCTTTTAAAGAATTTGTATGAACCGATAATAGTTGCTCGGTGATATGTAACAACAGGAGGAGCTAGGCAAAGCTATTGTTTTCATTGTGGAGACTTGAGGTGAGTATTATGAGTTTTGATTGATCGTGTACGAAAAGTTTAGAGGACTAAACTTATTTTAAAGGGGTGAGAGTGTAATATCCCTAGTTTTTTATAGTATTATTTTTTTGGAATAAATGTACTTGGGCGGGTATTTAGGTTTTGGCCTAATTTGAATGAAATTGATAATTTGGCCTATTTTAATTTAAGAGCGAGCCCACTTATTTTGGTACACAATTTGGTTATTTATTTGAGATTGGACTTGAACCCAATCGATGGTCCAATAATAATACTCCCTCCGTCCCTAAATTATCGTCTCACTTTCCTTTTTCGTCCGTCCCAAAATAATTGTCCACTTTGAAACTTACCTTTTTAGAACATCACTTTTACCACTTTACCCTTACTTTTTCAATCTACTTTAATTATGACATATGTATATTAATAAACTACACATTAAACCAATATAAATAATCCAAAATAGATTTTAAAAAAAATAAATTAGGGACGGAGGGAGTAATAACAATAATAATCATAATAATAATAATAATACTAATAATAATACTAATAATAATGATGATAACAAAAACAACACTTATAACAAATTAATTGCTACAGTAATTAGGGGTAGTGAATGGACGGTTCATGGAGCCATTGAGAGGGGAAACGGGGAAGGTTTTAAGCCACAATGATGGTGGAAACTCAAGAGATTTTCTTCGGTGACTATTTAAGGGGGGCCGATTCCCTTAGCTGAATCATTCACAGAAATCAAGAAAGGAGATTGAGAGGAGTGAGAGAAGGTGCACGGAGGAAGTCCCTTGGCGAAATATCGGAGTGGGAAACAACCGACGACGAACCAAAATCTCCGGCGAGCAAAATCGAGTCTTTGATTGAGGTGAGATATTGATTCTTCATCTTGAGATTTCAGATAATTGTTTGTTTTACTAAGTGGGGTGTAAGAACTGAAAAGAAAAAAAAAAGGGGGGGGGGTAGCTTTTGGAGTGATGATTGTGTGCGTGCGTTTTATGTGTGTGTGTGTGCTGGAAAAAAAAAGAAATGAATCGAGAAGAAGATGGAGGGATAGCTTTCTGGTTTCTGGGTAATAAGAGAGACGAGTATGTGGGTATGTCTGTGTAATGAGGAGATAGGAAAGAAAGGATAAAAAATCATAAAAAAAGAAAGAAGGTTGTACGGGTGTAGTGGGGGAGGGAAGTCAACAAAAGGAAATAAAAAAAGGAAAGGGAAGGTGACGTGTGGTTATGAGAGAGGAAGTTGGGTGAGGGAAATAAGGTTTATAATTTGGGTTGGATTTTTAATTAGTGAGTGATTGTTGTAAATTAGGCTAATTAGCTAAGTCAAAATTTTGGAATGATGTGACGGGTAGGGGAAATAAGAAAATTGGGTAATGGTGTACTGTGAGGGTGATGTTATATTTGTTTATTAAAATTAGTTAGTTACTTAAATAGTAGATAATGTTGGTTAAGTAATTTAGTTCTTTTTTATATATATTGAATTTTTAAATTCGGACAAGAGGAGTTAACGCTTCGTTCGAAGTTTAGAAATTGTGTTTCGTTACTTACAAGATAGCAATGTAAGAGATTATACTTTTTAAGTATTTTGATCATCCTATTTATTCGGTAGGTTTTTATTATAAATTTTATTGTCTTTACGTTTTCTTGTAAACGCATGCTCGACACTCGATGATATTTGCTTTGAACTCCGTCGAACCTATTTTGTTCATGCTCCAAATTTTGATAACCCATGTTTGACTTCTTTGAAATATCAATCTATTAGAAAAATGGATTACATATATTTTTGGACGTTTGACTTTATTTGGAACTCCCCGTGATCACCAAGTAAAATAAATTGTTACGTGAAATATGTAACATTAGTGAAACGAAGAAATTATTTGACACTACTGGACATGTGATGAGATTATCCGGATATACCTTCAGACCCGTTGCAGGTTTAGGCCCGGTGGGCTCAGGCTCATTGGGGCAGTTAGTTAGGTCGAATTGACCACTTAAGTGATCATGGAATCTACGGGTGTTCCTTGTTTCCAACTGATATGGGACGATTGGCGGCAAGTGAATATCTCGTATTTGTTTTGAGCCTTATCTTTCAATTGGAATTCCTGATTTACATTTGTATTTGGTTTTATAATCTCTACATCTGGATGATGCAATTTTTGGTCTTGTTAAGACTATTTGACTTTTTGGCGAAATATAATTTTTATGATCAACTCCTCCTTAGAAACCGGAGGGGTTGTATATGAACTTGCTGGGCATTGTTCGCTCACCATTTTTTGTTTTTCTCCAGGTCGTAAGTAAGTTGTGATTTCTTTTGGGCTCGGGTGGACCATTTGGAAGGGTGATTCGTGCAAGAATAAAATCCTTAGCTTTGATGGTTATTTTAAATGAACAATTATTTGTTTGGGATTAGTGGTGTTAATTACATCTTGGGATTTGTAACAGACAATAATGCATTTTGATTAAGAAAATTGTAATGTTTTATTTTGGATATTTTGTGGTTTAGTATTTAGTAATGGTGACATGGCCAAATTGTAGAACCGCGGTGTCAGTACCGAGTTTGGGGTATTACAGATTTACAAGATTACTAAAAATGGTCTGAACATCTAACATATTGATACCTAACAAACCCTTAATCAGTTAACTAAGTAACTATTATTCGAATTTCCAATATTCTTTTGATACTGAAATTTTGGATTAGACCCTCCTAGGTTCAAATGTATAAAAACATCTATATCACACATTAACGTTAACGTATAAGTACAATGTCTCTTATTATTTTATTTCGTAATATGACTATATAGAATATGCATTATTGACTAATATTATGAATGTTTACATTTTTCAAATTAAGGTCACGGAATTTGAAAATGACATTTTAATTTTGTTTTACTTTTATATAAAAAAATCTTTAATTATTTGATTTTGCAAGCTTTAGCTTTTTTTGCCTTCGGTACAAACACATGACTAGTTATTACTTTCTCCGTTTCAGACAAAAGTTCATTATATTATTTTAAAATATTTCATTTTAAGAATCAATTTTCAAAAATCATGCTTATAATTTTTATAAAATTTCATCTTTACCTTTTACTTGTGTTGTAAGAATATTGTTTGTGTTTAACTATTACTCCCTCCGTCCCTTAATAATCATCCTGCTTGATCCGGCGCACAGTTTAAGAAAAAACGATTGACTTGATTATTTATATTGGTTTAATGTGTAGTTTCCTTTAAAGTTCATGTGTATGTGGCTCATAATTAAAGTAGAGTGAAAAAGTAAGAGTAAAGTGGTAAAAAGATGTTCTAAAAAGGTAAGTTTCAAACTGGACAATTATTTTGGGACGAACGAAAAAGGAAAGAAACACGATAATTTAGGGACGGAGGGAGTATTTTAATTATAACTAACTTTAATGATATTAATATATTCCTTAATAATTAGATTTTTTAAATAGGACGGAAGGATTTATTGAAAAAATCAACGTTTACTTTTATGGCTTAAGCCAAGTCTCCTCGCGGTCACGACCTCAACCATTTCGTCACCCATTTCGTCCCCGCAAAAGGGATGGTAGGCCACTCATAATTTTACGCCGTTGTCAAGATGGCACGTAGCGAATTTGAATATTCAAACTAGATTGGCTAAATGTAAACGGAAGGGAGACTCTTAATTTTAGCAATTCCACTGACAGTTCCAATGAAATTTTCTTCATGTTAGTCCGCAAAAAACACTTTAGGGAGGAGAAAGTAGAGTAAAATGAATGGCCTAGTTACAAAATTGTTGTTTTGCTCAACTACTTTATTTTCAATCTTAACAATTTCCATAGCATTAGACACCATATCCACAAATCAAACCATCCGAGATGGTGAAACCCTTGTTTCAGTTGATGGTGGAAACTTCCAATTTGGTCTTTTCAGACCCAGCAATTTTTCGAATAATCGATACTTGGGGATATGGTACAAGAAGATTTCAGCAGGAAACGACGCAGTTGTATGGGTTGCCAACAGAGAAGCTCCGCTTACCGATGCATTTGGTATCATAAGACTCAACAGCGAGGGAGTTTTACAACTTATTAACAGCTCCAATAGCATTATTTGGTCATCAAACTCATCAAGATCCACAACTAGACCCGTGGCACAGCTTTTAGATTCCGGTAATCTTGTCATTAGGGATGAAAGTGCAAGTGGCAGTGCCAGCCCGAAAAATTTCATTTGGCAAAGTTTTGATTATCCTGGAGATACCATATTACCAGGTGTGAAATTCGGTAAGGACTTGGTAACAGGCATAGAGAGGTACATGTCGTCATGGAAGAGTGTAGACGATCCTTCCCCAGGCGAGTTTACAGTTTACTTCGACTTGAATGGATATCCACAGGTATTTCAGAGGAAAGGTTCACTTATAGAATATAGGCTCGGTGGATGGAATGGTCTTAGGTTTACAGGTATGCCTAGTATAAAGCCGAACCCAATTTATATGTTCGAGTTTGTCTTCAATCAGGAGGAGATATATTATAAATGGGACCTAATTAACAGTACAGTAATTTCAAAGGTAAAGCTGACTCCAGATGGTAGCCTAATA
The DNA here is from genome assembly GCA_013146195.2 of Codonopsis lanceolata. Lineage (NCBI taxonomy): Eukaryota > Viridiplantae > Streptophyta > Magnoliopsida > Asterales > Campanulaceae > Codonopsis > Codonopsis lanceolata. The sequence goes on along the minus strand of CM028380.1, from coordinate 80,699,670 downwards.
CGCTTGACCTGGAACGAGCGTACTCAAGATTGGTTCATGTATTCAACTCCAACCACAGATGCCTGTGCCCCTTATGCATTGTGTGGCCCCAATGGGAACTGTAACAGTAACAAATTCCCTCCCTGTGGATGTTTGGAAGGATTTGAACCGAAATTCCAAGAACAATGGAACAGAGCCGAGTGGTTTAGCGGGTGTAGAAGGAGGGTAGCTTTGGATTGTGCAAGTGACGAAGGGTTTCGGAGGTATTTCAATGTGAAACAGCCAGACACACGACAATCATGGTTCAACCAGAACATGAGCCTCGCAAAGTGTGAGACGATGTGCAACAACAACTGCTCCTGTACAGCTTATTCAAACTTGGATATCAGAGGAAGCGGGAGTGGATGCTTACTGTGGTTCGGTGACCTAATTGATATCAGAGAGTATTCAGAAAATGGCCAGGACATTTACATAAGAATGGCCGCCTCAGAATTAGGTACGTGCATCTTTAACATACAAATTTAAGAAAAGACTAGCGTTAAACTCTATAAATTTTACCTCGATTTTGTGATCAATAAAAATAATTAATTGGTGCAGCTTCCTTTCCAATTCTTCCGAATTAGTTCTATAAATAGTATACTTGGACCGAAAAGTTAAGGCACAAAAAATAAATGACTAGAAAATAAAAAAGCAAAATCATGCAAAGTTACTCAGTGTATGGCTTATGCAATTTTAGACATACAAATAGGAAAGGGCTGCTTGTTTTGGGTTGGCGACCTGATTGACATCAGACAGTAAACTACAGATTGTCAAGATTTCTACTTAAGGATGCTTTCCTTTGAGTTAGGTAAGACTCTATCGCAGATGTGTTAATGAATGGTTGATCTTGAAATCTATTTGAAATTTTTTTAACTGCTAAAACGATAAGATATGCCGGCGGTAGCATTCGGCTGCTCCCAACTGAAGTTCTTTCATTTATATAGCCGATTAAAATCAAGCTTCAATCATTTCTTGAGGTCTTTGATAATACACAGAGTGAAACATTCTAATGACTTTTTTTAAAATTAAATATTTTAATAAATTGGTGAGAAAAAAATAAACAAGGAGGGGGACAACAGGTGAAGCAACCAAGGAGACTTACCTCTAACAAAAAGACTGGAAATAAAAAATACTCGATAAAATGCCCAAAAGCAATTGCTCTAGAACGTAAAAGAGTAACACTACTCATCGTGGAGTTGTGACCACCACTGTTTGGCTTTAGCCGCCCCCGTAAGCCTCTTATTGCCTAAGCAAAAGGCTTTATGAAAGTGCAATAGTAGGTAAGATTCCAAAAATAATGTCAATGCAGCTTCTAATACAGTTGCATTCAAAGGTGCATTGACCAGATAACTTATCAAATAAACAAACAGCGGAAGACTTTATATATAAAGTAATAACTAAAACATGGATTTAAACTTTCAATCTACAAGTAATATTTGTAGACTCTCCATGGCAAAAACGATTTCACTATAAAGATTATCTTACAAAGAAAATAGTAAAAACTAACAAAATACCAAACTTTTTAATAAGACTATGAAGTCTGTAGAGGAAACTCACAAAAACACAGTAAAGTAAACGTGAGATTAAAAAATAAGTTTCCTATCAACTAGGAAAACAAAACAATCAAAACAACCAATGTAGTTCCTGATGTTACTGCATTCACAACTCCACTGAATACTCCAAGCAATGCTCTCAGCTTTTCTCTCTATGCAGATATCTCTCTCAGCGTGTATCTTGGTGTGTTCTGCATGCACGAGGTCTTCATGTATATATACTTGAGCTAGAGTCCTAAACAAACAAGAAAACCAAATACTCCAAGGAAACATGGTTTCCTCATTAAGACCAAAGATCTTACCAAAGATATGGTCTACTTAAATATAGACTCTTTAGAGTTTTTGAAAGTATTTAATTATTGTAACACTTTAGCATTGTTTTAGGACCAAGAGAGGGCACAACAAATAAACAATAAAATAGGATGTCTCTATTTTACCCTTACAATCTACCTCTTTGTTAAACCTTACAAATGATAAGTGTTTTTTAACACCAATCAAACCATCTAACCTGCATTGGTTAGCAAATCTCATCTCCCCCTGAATTTGTGCAAGAATATCAACTCAGAAATAATCACTAAGCACAAATCAGTAATAAACCAAATGATGCAACCACTGTTGAAATCAGTTGAAATTATCCAACATACAAAACAGATTATAAAAAGATTGTTTATGGGAAAACAAGACACAAGCATATGATGAATTTACACAGAATCAAATTCATCATCATTAGCATTGTCTTCATTAGCGTCATCATCAATATCATCTTCATTATCTTCATCTTCAGCATCACCCTTCGCAGCAGTAACAACCTTTGTCTCTGCAACATCACTTGTCTCTCCCCCTATTTGACTAGAAATGGAGGGAGTAAAGTAGAAAGCAAGCCAAGCTGTATACTGAGCTTCCAAGGTCCGGAGATAAGCAATTTGAGACCGAATATGGGAAGCTGGATTCTGATGAAGGACAGAGCAACTGGAGCATTCTCCCCAGTAGACATAAAAGGTAGGACTGGTGGGTCTGATGCTGTTGCAGATGCAGATACATCTCCATTGGTCACACTAGCTCTAGATGCTAGATATTCTGGTTGCATAATTTGTGGAGGAGCAGCGGCAGATTCTGAATATGGTGAAAAGGGATAGACAAAAGGAAGATTTCTAATCGTATCTCATTTTAGTAACTTTGATGAAATGGGAAGAGGATCCAAAACAGGGGTTAGTCTTTCCTTTTCCATAGGTTTAACACCCTGTGCTATCAACAAGCTGTAAATAAGGAAGGGAAAAGGAAGGGCTCTTTTGTCACCTTCAGATTCAGCCAAGGCAATAACCTTTCTGAACACCAAATCTTCAAAATTAAATGTCAACCCTAAGCCAATTTGATACATCAGTTTGACATGTTCTCCAGTCACTGAATTGGCATTGGATGTAGGTGCCCAGTTTGCATATAAAATCTTGTGCATAACATCATATAAAGAAGTCAACTTATCTGTGCTAACCTTGTTTTTCTTTGCTGGCTAATTTCTTATAAGGCCACCACTTAATTCATTTACACACTCATTCAAATCACACATTAACCCACTCACAGGCACATCAGATGTTCCACAATGCCTATTTATGATAGATGGGGGAAATTCTACCAGCTTATTCCTAACAAACACTCTTTCAAACATATGATCTCCAACACAAGCAATTATTTTCTCTAAATTAGCATAAAATTCCATGACCATTATTGATGTAAAGGGCAGCACAGGTAAGGGTGGACAACAAGTTCCTATCACTAAAGAATTGGACTAAATTTTGAGTAGTTAGATCCTCTATAGGGATTAACCTTTCATCAACAACTTTCATACCCAAATTGTATCTAAGAGAGGCTTCTTGCATAAAGAAAATTGAAGAGAAGAGGCATCTTTTTCCTCAAAGTCCTTGTCAGAGCTATCATCAAATTCTGAAGAGCTTCTGGAGGGAATAGGACTAGAGCTTGGAGTGGAAGGCCTTGATGCATTCCTCAAATTGGCCATGAATTCAGCCAAAGTATGTTGCTCATCAGAAAATTCCAGCTCAGGTTCTTCAACAAGAACTGATGGAGGAGATATGTCTTGTGCTTGACTGAGAGATTCACTTTGGAAAACTGCCTTCTTCAGGGATATCAACAGTAGCATCCAAAGGTGATGCTGCACCAGAACTGCTACCAATTTGAGAAAGAGGAACATGTGGAGCCACAATAAATTGAGAGCAAGGGTCAAAATCCTCATCATCACTATCTAATTGAACTTGGATTTCTTCCTCCATTTGGCCTAGATTGACTTTCAGTTTCTTGGCTCTAGCAACATCAGTATCTGAAGGTTTTTCATAATTTGTAGAAATTCCCCTTAAACTTTTGGATTTTCTGACCAGAGGGTTTCCAATACGACAATCTCTGAGTTAACAGAGGGCTAAGCCATAGAAATTTATGGTGATGTAGCTTTGGGTGAAGCCACATTCAGAGCTTCATCAATTTGAATAGTCGAATTATAAGGGTTTGAGGGACTGGAATATCTGGAAGCCATAAGAGTCGAATTAGGGTTTGTAGAATAGGAGATGAAGAAGCAAAGGCTTTTAGCAATTTTGGGGAAAAATTGTCTTGAAGAATTTGTGAGGGAATGAGTGCACTGATGCTTCAATCTGTTAATAAACACATATCAAAGGGCTACAAACCATGGAATTAGCCATTAGATGATAAACCATGGAATTTGAAGAGTCTAAATATGATAAGGTTGAGTTTAATTTATGAAAGATGGTTTTATTGACTAAAACAACCACAAGTCCATAATACATGTCCTTAGGGTATGAAATCAGGTGTAGATAAATGACAAGTAAAAAATTAGGGTAACATTGATCTCTTTTTCAAAAATAATTTAGGATTCCTCAAATTCATCTAAGATTTTTAGAAAACAAAATAAAGTGTAACTCAAAAATTGATCAAACCTTAGCAACACTTTAATAGCACATATCCAAAATTCATTGTCTCTTAATTCTCCATAAAGATTAGACCTCCACTAAATATTTTTCAACATGAAATTTTTAAAAAAATTGATTTGCATATTTTGTTTTAGGACAACAATGCATGTCTTAAAATTATGCATAAAATATGATATGAAAAAAGCAAACAGGCTAGGAGATAATGCAATCACACACAAGTGAATATATGAAAAGATCAACGGATGTAGTTCCTGATGTAGCTGCATTGGGAGGTACATTCAGAAACTGTTAAGTTTTGTGCAATTTTACATCTTTTCTTCTCTCAATCATACTTCTCTCCCAAGATCAAAAAAAATTTCATAATAAATTTCATAGATACTTTATTTCCCTAGGAGTAAAGCTCTTCTTTATTTCAAGTTATACAAGCCTGCCACTAGAAACCTTTGACACTATTACCAAGGATAGCCATTTTGCACTAGATCAACTCATGCAATCCAAAGATTCATAGTTCCAAAAGAGAATGACAACAAACATCCTCAACATCCTTTTACCACTTTATAGAAGCCTGCCATTGTTGTTCGAATTTTCTTAGTGTGGTACCCTGGTCTTATTCAAATTTGTCCCCTTTGTAAATATTTGCCCCCGTTTCTTTTTCCGACAAACATCCTCAACATGTCCCAAAAGCCCACAACTTTCACAAAACGCTATATTACCCTCGAACTCAACGGCCTACCAGAATCCATGCTCCTTAGTAGTGCCTATCCAGACCCGAGTTTGGGAGAGTGACCGACACATCAACCTCGATACAAACGCGAGCGTACATAGGATGTGATAAAGCTAGAGTCCGATCATCCACTCGTAAGAAAAGCCCCATCGATTGCCAATCCTCTGTACACATGAAGAATTGAAAAACAATAAAGGTCAGTGTCTAAGTGATGCATTGTTACCCAAACAGCAACTTTAGGATTGTCTTTCGTGTACACAAAATCTGGTGACCATTGAAACGATCGATACATGCACGAATTGATCATATGGGACTCTTTTGATAAAGCCCTAATCATATCCTCATTGTTTGTCAAATGAACCATCACGTGCCTTGGATCAAGCAAGCCGACAATATACAAGCCAATCAATTTCCACGTTGTCGCAATATGCTCATGTATCACATGTAGAGGAGGCCTGCGCACCGAAAATTTTAAAATGATGGTGTTGTTAAACTGTTGTTCTGCTGCCTCCAATTCTATTGATGAAAACAAACACCCTGGTTCGTTCATAATTGACACGGGTTGGCGAGGGGGAAGAGGAAGAAACAGCAAAAATGTATGACTGCTTGTGCGTGTATTGTTTGTTGGAACTGATAATTGTTGTGGATTTGATCCTGATGCTTATTGTTTTCCTTTCTTTGTCCGTCACCGCTAAAGATCATTTGACTTCTCGGCTAAACAGACTCCAATAAATAAGGGCTAGTACTTTTTTTTTTTGGAAACAGCATTTTGCTGCTATAGTTCTCTCATCATTATGAATTCACAATACGTACTGAGTTACTGACAATAGTGTTTAGAGAAGGTCTTGGCCCCAAAACGAAGAAAGGAGAAATAATCAAAGTGGTCTTCTCAACATTAGCTGGGCTGGTTCTACTAGGAACAACCGTGACAGTGTATGCTTGGACATGGAAGAAGAAGGGATCGCTGCCGAAAAGAGATGAGGGTAACGCTAGCGAAGCCTCTTGTCTTTACTTATTTGCATCTTCAAAAAGAAAAAGAAGCAATGTGCTTACAAATTCTTCAAGTATTTTACTTTTTTCAGGAAGCCGTGAAATAAATTGACTCGAGCTCCCACTTTTATAGGTAGAGAGCTGCACACCGGAGAGAGTGCAAAGAAAGATGTTGAGCTACAGTTATTTAGCTTATCTACAATAGTTAATGCTACCAACAACTTTTCACACAAAAATAAACTGGGAGAAGGTGGCTTTGGTCCGGTTTACAAGGTAAACTTCTAAGTTCCCTTGTCATAGAAGTCTATAAGCAGTCAGTTGTGAAACTTTTTGAATTTTTTCCTCACATTAAAATGTTCACCTCATTAATCAAACTGACAAAATAAAATCTTGCTACTTCATTGCTGTCAAACTCATTAGATGCTAGTCTACAGTAGCATTAGACAGATCTAGAAAAAAAGGTAAGCGGTAGAGAAGGAATTGACATGATATCTCTAATCCTCACATCTAAAGCAAGAATAACGTAGACATCTCAAAATGATTCTTCAGGGTCTACTGGAAGAGGGACAAGAAGTAGCGGTAAAGCGGCTGTCAAAGACTTCCAAACAAGGACTTGACGAGTTCAAGAATGAAGTTATATGTATTGCAAAGCTTCAGCACCGAAATCTTGTGAAGCTTTTAGGATGTTGTACTCATGGAGACGAAATGATGTTGGTTTACGAATACATGCCTAACAAAAGCCTGGACTGCTTTATTTTCGGTTTGGCTCTCTCAACATATAAATATCACTGCAAATAGTCCATTCTGTGATACTGATACCTACTAGATAACTTTTTTGGAATTATAATGTCATTTTGTTTTACATAGAAGCGCACAATTGCACAAACTAATTGATAATTCTGGCAGAGGAATCCCAAAGAAGTATTCTGGATTGGCCTAAGCGCTTCCGTATTATCATTGGTATTGCTAGGGGGCTTATGTATCTTCATCAAGATTCGCGACTTAGAATTGTCCACAGAGATTTGAAAGCAGGGAATATTTTACTGGACTCTGACATGAACCCAAGGATATCAGACTTTGGCTTGGCTAGAAGGTTTGGAGGATTGGAGACAGAAGCTAATACAAACAAAGTTGTTGGAACATAGTAAGTTTCTACACAGTATGATTTATGAGTCTTATCTAATTCATTTCTATTGTTTGTGGTACTAAACTAACACTGCTGCAGCGGTTACATTTCTCCAGAGTATGCAGTAAATGGCGTTTTTTCAGTAAAATCAGATGTATTTAGCTTTGGGGTTCTGATTCTGGAGACTGTTAGCGGGAAGAAAAACAGAGGATTCTCTCATGGAATTGGAGACCACCATGATAACCTCCTTGGGCATGTAAGTTCCGTGGCAAAAATTTATCTTTGTGACCAATTAATAAGCAAAATTGTTTACACACCCACCCGTGGAACACCTTTTTTCATATTGTCTAGGCGTGGAGACTCTATAGAGAAGGCAAGTCCTTGGAACTGATTGATGAATCTTTAGGCAACTCATGCACTGAGCCTGAAGTGGTACGGTCTATACATGTGGGTCTATTATGTGTGCAACAGTGTGCCGAGGATAGGCCAAGCATGTCGACAGTGGTTATGATGTTGGGTAGTGAGGGTGTATTGCCTGTACCTAAACAGCCTGGATTCTTCATTGAAAGGAGTATACCTGAAATCAACGGCATTCAAAGCATACTATTGCCTGAGGTTTCAATCAATGAAACCACAATGACAATATTGGACGCTAGATAGAAAGCACACATAGTTTCGTTTCATCTAGTGGAAGGTTTGAGATGGGACCCATACATGATTCTTGTGATGCTATTGGTTTTGAATTTTGATTGATTTCTGGTCCATCGCTATGGATTTACAACCTGGTTTTTTCATCCACAATCCACATGACCTCAAGTCTACGGCACTATATATAAAACATTGCCATCACCACTTTCAACTTTCAATCAATCAAATGCAACTCACATTAATCAATAGCCATACCATCTCTCATTTTCTTCCCCAATTTTTTAATCAATTACATACATTGTTTCTATTGTGTGATTTAAAGTAAAATCTTTTTTTCTTAAGCAAGCGTGTCTAAAATGTCTTGCTTGATAAGAAACTTATTGTCTCTTTCCGTTCTAAAATAATCATCTTACATTCTTTTTTAGTCTGATCCCAAAAAAAGGGTTAATTGCAAAAAAAAAAAACCCGGATCTATTTAACTTTTTTCGTTTTGAACTTTGTGTTGTTTTTTTTTGCATGAAAAATCTCAATCTAGGTTTTTTTTTTCCAAATAAAACCTTCCATCCAAAACTCGTTAGTTTTGTGACAGGAAGGTGACTGGATATCTGACGTGGCCGTCTACGTGGACTAGGTGGGAGTCTTCACATCCACGTCATTTTCCCGCCAAAAATAAATTTATTTTAAACCATGCCCTATTTTGAACTTTCAAAACCACTCATTTTTTAAACAAATTTTTCAAATTTGATTGCAATACAAACCACGTATAATTTTTAAAACTTCATAATGAACCCTGACAGTTTGAATATATATATATACACACACACACATACTAAATCATCCAACAATTTTCATTTCATTAATTTTTTATTTCTTACTTTTAACGGAATGAATAGAGGAGTTCGTTGTTTTTCCTTGAATGAATGATTATTTTTGGGCCAAATGAATTTATTTTATTTTTTTCAATGAAAATATTGCTCTTGTGTACGCATGCAAGTTAAGTTTGTAAAAGAAAAAAAAATATATATATATATATATATATATATATATATAGGTATTAATTTTCTCCCTCCGTTCTTAAAAGAGCAGTCACTCCATCCTAAAATAAATGACTTTTTAGAGATTAATATGCCCTTCTGTTTGAAAGAAAAAACTTTTCATATTTTAAATGAATTAAAGCATTCTCGATACAACATTTAACTAGAAAGTAATTAATTATTAATAAATTTGTATTGAAATCTTAAAACGTTATTTATTTTGGAATATTTCTTTTGTTGTTAAAATGTCATTTATTTTAAGACGTATGATATATTATATTTAATCTGGTACACAAATTAAGAAAAAAAATTAAATTTATCAATTTTAAACTTCTCCTGTGACATTTAAGTCTTTAAGAGAATAATGAATGAAAAATAGAATGCATTGAAAAGGTGAAGATATTTAAATATGTGGATTGCCAAAAACTTATGAAAGCAATAGAGTTTAATTCTTAAAATCGCGGTTTACACGAGACTTAACCAGATTGGTATAAACTCAAGAAATAATGTGTTACAAATATTTTTTATAAGATGAAATCAGTGAGTTATATATACTTTTTGAATTTTGCAGGTGGGGCTCCATAGGAGACATGGTCTAATTAAAAAGCTATTTAATCGGTGCATTGCACCACATTCGAAACCCCACCATGAACAGAAGAACATTCCCCAAAAGAACCCACCGTTAAACTTCCAACTTAGAAGTTAGAACCTTCCCTAAATAACCTAACAAAAATTTAAATCCTTTCCCCGTTCACAGTTTTCGTCCTTTCCTCTTTATTAACTCCTACTCTTCGGTTCTCAAGTCTCAAACATACATCAATGTCAATCCCAAAGCAATCTAATTTCCCACCCTCTTCTTCATCATCTTCTTCTTCATTTCTGTTTTTGTTTCTCCTGTGATTTCAGCTTTCGTCGCCCCAAGTTTAAAAGTCAACACGACTTGTCAATACACAATCTCAATGTTCCTCAAAACCACTCTCCAACCCACCAATTTACTCCTTGACCTCGGTGCCTCCTTCAGCTAGGTCGACTCCACCCAAAATTACAACTCCACCACCTACCACCACATTCCCTACAAAACCCCTCTCTGCGATGCCCTCCATTCTGGCACTTGCTTCAACACCCGCAACGGCCCTCCCTGTCCCGGCAATACCCACAACTCATGCGCTCTCTTACTCGAGAACCCCGTCACTTGAAAACTGACCATGGACGACACCCTGGTTGACTCGTTCGCTCTCCCCACCACCGTCGCTCTGGGTCAACTTGGACTCATCCCCGAGTTCATCTTATTTTTCTCAAAAACCTCTCCACTCAAAGGTCTTGCAAAGACGGTGACCGGTATGGCCGGTTTAGCTGTCTTTCTGCATGTGAAAACTCCCGCCAAGTCCACGTAGGTGGCCACGTCAGATGTCCAATCACCTTCCCATCACAAAACTAACGAGTTTTGGACAGAAGGTTATATTTGGAAAAAAAAATACTTGGGTTGAGGTTTTTCATGCAAAAAAAAAAAAAACAACACATAGTTCAAAACGAAAAAACTAAAATAGGTCAGGGTTTTTTTTTGCAATTAATCCCCAAAAAATATCTTCTTTTCAAATAACATTTTTGGTATTTTATTAATTTTTCTTCCTACTTAAATAATTGTCTCACATCAAATATGACTTTTGTTACGTATTATACTAATAATTATCATAAAGTTAATTAGTTTTTCTCAATCTATCCAGTCAAACATGACAATTATTTAAAGAACATAGAGATTAGGGAATGTTAGCTATGCCCTAAACTCTGTAGGCATAATTTTTGATATTTGGTATTAATTAAATAAGATTTTATTATGACGTTGGATTTGTTGATATGAAAATGAAATTTTAGTACCAGTACTTAAATAGACTTATCACTTAAGAAATAAGTTTAATGTAAATCAATATCATGCATGTTATGGGTCAATTATATTTTTACAATACTTGGAATTTTATAAAACGTTGTGTCAATTCAGTATTTACGGTGTTTTTTTGAAGATTAAATCAATATATTATTGCCTTCGTATCTTGTAATTTTGATAAATACGGAGTAAAATCTAAAATAAAAATAATATGTGGTCTGTAAGCAGAATTGATTTTTTTTTCTTTTAAAAATAACCCATTTAAATCGGGACAATGAAAAATAAAGAAACATCGGATTATTACAAAAGACTATGCCTGAAAATTACAACCCAAAACCCGTTAACCCACCCAACCCGACTTGAAAATTACCCGATCCAACCCGATTAGTTAATGATGCTACACAATTTGGTCATGGGCCGTTCCTTGCGGTTTGTAGGATATCTGCGCTTATGTAAAGGTATGATCTTGTGAAAACTCTATCAAAAGAAGAAAACCTTAAAAGAAATGCAAGGCAGGGCCTCGCGAAACCCCTTAGGCGTGAGAGTAAGTCTTTAGCTCGTAGAAAGTAAAGTGACAGAGTTTCGGTGGGTAAAAGTGAGCGTACCTTTGAAATGAAGTATTGTAAGGTATATATAGCCTTTTTTGGGAGTGAAATCTGGGCTAAGTCATTACTATGGAGAGATCATAGGCCTTTATGACCATAAATGCGGGTTGATCGCGTAACTGACAGGGCCATGGCTTAAATTTCAGGCTCCAGCGTTATCTGATAGTTAGGCTTGGAATGAATAACTATCTTATTCGAGCAGCATTGCTCCCTGCTCGATCAGATTGGTAGGAGGATTCCTGCTCGATAGATATATCAGATGTTCTCCCCGGGTTATCCTACTCGGGTGAACCTTTTCCTGCTCCCTATCCTCCATATGCTTATCACGTTAGTGCACATATGCCTAGCTCATGATCAGGATTTGGACCGAGCTCATCAGTGGCCCCCTGCTTGTTCATCGAGTATTTATGCTTGGTACAAGGAGCATGTTTGTAATTTTGTTATGGCTTGATTTAAGGAGTAGAACACTTGTTTATTTTCATTGACATGAGTGAAGGGAGTTGCTTTGTTAGTGATGGTTGATGTATTCGAAATACCAGCTGCAGGAAGCTAGAAGGTTCCTCTGGGATGATGGCGGCTAGGTGCAATCATAATGGGTTGCGTGTTTTCAAGGCGTGCATTAATGGCAGATTTGATTAGATGTATCGCAGCCGCCACGGTTTGAATTTGGGAAGGCCTTGGGCGCGTGATTTGGGCGCCTTTTCCCCAAATTTTGCCTATAAAAGGGAAAACCCTAAACCCTTGGTCTTTTTTACTACCTTCTTACCTTCAAGCCCTCTATACTTCTCTCTAGTTCCCTTGATTTCTCCGGCGGCGAATCTTTCGGCTAACAAGAATTTCCTCTCCTTTTGTAATTTTGGATCAAGTTCAAATTTCCACCTCCGGCAAACTAATCCCCGTTCAGCGCACAAGTAAGTTTGTTCGTGTTCTAATTTTCTCCTTCTGCATTTGTATTGAATTCATTTTAAATTTATGTGTTTTTTCTTTGTATGCACTTCACGTTCATTCTTTATGGGTAGATTCTTAGGGTTTGCCTCTAGATCTGGGTAGTTTACATGGAGATCGATGAGAAATATTCAAGGAATCATAAGTTTTGTGGGGCTTTAATCAAGATATTCCTCGATCTCTTGTAGGATGTCTTCCCCACTTCGACTGTTTGATGATAACTCTGATCATGAACAAGAAGCATATGACTACGATCATGTTGTTCAAGAAAACAATGCACCAACAGATTCTGAGCAGACTAGATCTGATGTACACATTCCTGAGGGAAAGAATACCCAGGAAGCGGCAGTCGAGTTCCTATTGGAAGGGTTGTGAATGACGTGACCACCGATCAGGATGAGGTGGGTGAGGCGAGCTCGAGTGGGATCCCTAGCGATAAGGAGTTGATCGGTCGACCTCAAGCAGGACGGAGACACTGTAACGAAGATTACTATAACCTGAGCTCGATTGCTCACTAGGAGTCAATTGACTCTGTTGTAGAGGTTGGGAATTGGTTTAACTCGATTAGGATCTCTGATGAAGATTATCGATGAGTTCCTTATGAGTCCGAGATGACTCCTGCTCAGATGAGAAGCAAGACGAAGAGAATAGTCTTCTTCTACAACTTCTTCCACGTCGGGATACGTTTCCCGTTAGACCCTTTTATTGTCGAGTTCCTGAGGGAGACTAACGTCGTTCCGTGTGATCTCTAACTTACCAGTATGTTGATTTTGATCGCCTTCAGTGCGACTTGCCGTTTAGTCGGCTTCGAACCAGAAATGACTATACTCCGTAAACTCTTCCAATTCACCAAGGATAATAGATCGGGCAGGATTACTGGTCGTTCGAAGGCTGGGGCTTTGAAATTGTTCACCAAGTTTCCCCACAAGGTCGACAAGTAGGATAAGAGAATCATCGTTGTAGAATCCCGGGTTGGGTGGCCATTTGCCCCGACTCCTTATGAAATGAAACCTCCAACCTATGACCGATATACCACCTTCACCGGAGAGGATAGGTGTATGGCGATATTGAGAGACGCGCTGGGGGTGACTGAGCAGGGTCAACAATGGTTGATTGATTGGAAATCAATCGTCCAGGATTCGAGAATCTTGCGTCTGGCCGGGATGTATCCTGCTCCCCTGGATGGTGTAGAGCCCTTGATCGCCATTGCACCCGAACCTGCCCATCCTTTTTGGGGGACTTGTCATGACAACAAGTTCCCCAGTGAGTGCGAGTTGAGTGGTTTGGCGGGAGATTGCACCCCCCGTTTTGATTTTGATGATGTTGGTATATGTTTTTTTTGTTTTTGAGCCTTGGAGAAAATATATCTTGATGTTTTCTAACTTGTTCTCTTTTTTTCTAACAGTGGTGAAGGATATCTTGAGGCAGCGAAAGACTGACTTCAAGACAAAATCTGTTGCTCTCCATGCTGGGCTAATAGGCCGCGAGCAGCCTGCTTCTACTTCCTTACCCAAAGCTCCTTTTGTTGAAAAGAGCATGAACTCATCCCGGGCTTCTAGCTCATCCACCGAGCCAAGATCTTCCCTCGTAACGATGCAAATCACCGAGCACGCATCTCGGAAAAGACCAGATGTGACCAATACCTGAGCAGGAGGTCGATACACCCGATCCCGGATAGGGGAGGATGCACCCCAAGAAACAATTCAAGGAGCGTCTGGTCCCTTGCCTTCCCCCATTATTCCGACTCCCCCAGTCACGGGGCTACCACCACCCCCTCCTCGATGCGAAGAGCCACTACGGAGTGGTACGCCCAGTTGGTTAAGGGCCAACTTTATGATGCACGTATCCCAAGAAGGGGTAAGGGAATTGGTCAATGATAAGCTTATAATTTTCTATTATTTTCATTAATTTTTTGGAATTTTTATTGATGATTTTGAGTTTTGGTTGATAATTAATTGCATTTAAGATACTATTTTTATGTATTTTGTGCTTCATGTAGGTATCTCGAAAATATTTGAGGTCTTATGGCTCAATACATGCAAATCGAGGCAATTCCTGGCTTCAATATTAAGTTTGGACACTTACCGTTAAGTTTCGTTAAAAGTTTCAATGCACAGAAGCTAACAGAAGCTAACGGAGGATGAATCTGCAAGGCCTGGGAGAAGAGGGACCTTCGGTGCTCAATCCAGAAGAAGAGGGGCACTGGAGCAATTCCATGAAAAGTGCCCTTCATTAATGTGTTGTCAAGCCAAGAAAGTGCCACGTCACCCGCCTCTTGTGCTTGACCCGCGTGTCCTTGTTGCCAGATCGGATCCTGCCCGCTTCCTGCCTGCTCCAGTCGGCCCACATGCCCGCCCCTCCAGCCCACTCCCTCTCTCATTTCCAGCCCATTTCCCTCTGGGCAACCCGCGCTCCAGTCCCTGGTCCAACCCGTTTCCCAGCCGCGACCCAGGTCCCTTCTTCTTCCCCTTTTTACCCCCAAATCTCCCTTGGACTTCCAAAATTGCCCCCATTTCTTGGCTTGTGCCCTAGCAGCCTTGAATTAATCTGGGAGCACCATTTTTTCGGAAAGAGAAGGCTGGAACAGAAATCAAAAAGGACAAGAACTGGAAGCATCCGCCATTCCATTCCATTTCATTATATTCATTGTTATTCCATTATTGTTCAAGCCAAGAAAACCAAGGAACTTCAATCATCTCCTTCATTGTAAAGTATTATCCACTTTTATTTATATTTTTATTTAATGAAAATACTTTTGATTGAAGATTTGATTTATTTTCTTAGCATTATGAACTAAATTAATTGCCTAGGGTTTTGGATGTTGTGATTTTAATTTGGGTTTTTGCTATTAATTGTTATTCATTAATTTTTGGGTATTATGTTGTATTCTTAATGCTTGTATTGACTTGATCACCCATTACATGATTTTAAAAATTACTTAATGCATGAAAATGATTTTGTAATTTTGGAAAATACAACATAGTTGTCCTTGAGTTGGGTTAGTCAATGTTATTAATCCTCTTTAGGATAGTCAATTGGGGTTTTGTGTTTGGAAGCGATTAATTGAATAATTTCATATGTAGTGAAAGCCCGTGAATTTATATCGTTAATTAGCACCGTTATACGAAGCGAAAGCCCTTAACGGTGAATTTTGAATCCCCGAATTCCAAGAAAATATAATAGTTTTAATAGCAACCCATTATTAAATCACAACGGAAGAGCCAATTGAAAATCAAAACACTAGATCCTCTCTCATTGAAGTTAGCCTCATTTTAATATTGCTTTATTTAATTTCTTGTTTTAGCTTAATTAATTAGTTAATTCACTCAAAATCGATCGTCTAAATATAGTTAAAATTGCAACGTGCTTGGTACTCATTAAAAACAACCAAATTGCTTCCTCGTGGGTTCGATACTCTACTTATCACTTTATTACTTGTTTGACCGGGTAATCTTACCCGTGTTGCGTTCGCGCACCAACAGTCAACGAGGTCGCTGCCGTTCCTCCTCTTGAAGGAATCAATCTTCAAGATCGCGAGACGATGAGTGTTGTATGCAGGTAGGGGATTCTAAAAAGGGTTGTACAACCCGATGTTCTACGTCGGGATGCCGATACTCCGAACAGCATTCTGCTCGGTGAAATTGGCTTGCTGGTCAGCGAGGCAAGTTATACTTGTTGCTTCATGGATATAATGGATATTGATTTGTATAATTCTTGCTCATTTGTGTTTTGTGTTTTTCAGTTCACCTCCAAGGTTACTCTTCTGTACAAATGTGCAGACGAATATAAAGATAAGGCTGGGGCCTTGTTTGAGCAGAAGAGGAAGTCTGATGAGGTTGCCCGCTCATACAAGGAGGACTTGCTGGCCAAGGACAACGAGATCCTTGAAAAGGTTGCCGAGCTGTCCAAGCTCGAGGAAGAAATTATCCGCCTGAAGGCCCAGGTGGAGTTTGCCCAGAATGGGGAGGTAACCGCTCAAAAGACCTTGAGCGAGGAGAGAAAGAAAGCTGAGGATGCTCAGGTTACGGCCGAGCTGAAGGAAAGAGCCTGGCAAGCAAGGTTTGCGAGGGATGTCGCCGCTGCCAAGGCTACTGCTGTGAAAGACTTTAAGCAGTTAGCCGAGCTCGAGCAGCTCGTAGAAGCGAAGTTGGTCCCCTATTATTCTCAAGGGTGTAACCACGTTCTTCGCATGCTGGAGAGCAACGGACTTCCGGGCATAACGCCTGAAATGATGGCGCAATGGGGAACGGATTCGCCTTGGTGTGCTGAGGCCCGGAAGAGTCATGCTTTTTTTTAAAACCTTTTTTTTTTTTTTACTTTTTTTTCTTTTTTCCTCCTAAAGAAGGCATGGGAAGGGATCGAACCTGAGACCTCACACTTTGTGAAGCCCCCTGTCTACCACTGAGCCACCCCCTTAGGGGCCGGAAGAGTCATGCTTTGATCCCCTACATTGAAGATGAATTGGGGATCATAACGAACAATGACCAGGAAAGCGATGACCCTGAATGGATCCCTCCAACTCCGCTGGCCAATAATGTGGTTGACCAGATGAATGCTATCTTTGAGCGTGAGGCTAACGATGATGAGGATGTGGATACTACTCCCCAGCTTGTCGGCTCTGTGGTTATAGATGTTGAAGACAATCAGCCTGGTCCCTTTATTGGCCTAGAAACAAACCTGCCTCCTCCTCCTGGACAAGACATGATTCAGCTGCCTCCTCGTCCTCCTCTTCCTCCCAACTTACAATCCGAAATTGATAAAATCTTTGCCGAGCTTGAAACGTCAAGAAGAACCACCGAGCAAAGAGGGGATTAAATAGCTTGTAATAGGTTTTGTAGTAGTTTTCCTCGAATATAATTTTTAATGATAATGAAATGAAAACTTTTTGTTTACAGCTGTGTGTGAATGCTTGTTTTTCTGATATAATATCTTTGTAAAAAAAATGCTATCGGGCAGGGCCTCTTCTGCTAATTTGGCAGGCATATAAATAATTTCCCGCTGCTCGATTTATCGGGCATAATTGTTTGGCCGCATTAACTAGGTAGGGCCCTTGGTTTATTAAACCGTTAACTTATTATTCAGGCTGGATATTTATTTGAACGAGACTTTTCTCCCTTTACTGTCATAGCGAACAAAGCTGTCAAACAATACTGGTCAGTGGGTTGTCCCCCTTCTCACGTCGAGGCATTCAAACGTAAAATACAAACCGGGCAAGGCCCCACTTCACTCGATTTATCAGGCAAAGTTATGTTTATATTTGTTCGAGAATATTTTCCTTTTAAATAACAATTTTGACCAACAACTTTCAATAGACTTTTTATTTTAAAAATCCTTCAACGTAAAAACAGAAAAAAGAAGTAGCTGCCAAATTAATACCAAATTAATGGTAATATTTTTTCAGATGATCAGCGTGCCAGGGATGCTTCAAATTTTTGCCCTCTTGATTTTGTAAGGTGTAAGTGCCCTTCCTAATGATTCATGTAACTTTAAATGGGTCTTCCCAGTTAGGTGACAATTTTGTGAGTGAAATCCAGGTTGAGTCATTACTATGGAGAGATCATAGGCCTTTATGATCATAAATGCGGGTTGACCGCGTAACTGACAGGGTCATGACTTAAATCTCGGGCTCCAGAGTTATTTGACAGTTAGGCTTGGAATGAATAACAGTCTTATTCGAGCAGCCTTGCTCCCTGCTCGATCAGATTTGTAAGAGGATTCATGCTCGGTAAATATGTAGGATGTTCTCCCCGGGTGACCCTTTCCCTAGTCCCTATCGTCCATGTGCTTATCACATGAGGGCACATGTACCCAGTTCGTGATCAAGATTTGGGTCGAGCTCATCAGTTAATTTTTTTAGGTCGAAACGGGTTACCCATTTCGATCCAAAAACATTAACGGGTCGATTTGGATCGGGTTAAAGTTGGTCGAACATGTTATCCATTTTGTCGTTATTTTATGCTATATAAATGTAGTTTTTATGGAAAATGTGGGTTGAAACGGGTCGACCCATTTTGACATGTTACCCACTTTGATCCAATCCGTTTCGACCCGTTTAATTATAGGTTATAATGAATCACGACCAGTTATCCGTTTCGACCTAACACATAACCGACTCAACCCACCCAATCCTCCTCCCTACAAAAGACACAATTCAAACTTTAGTCTTTGCCTCCAATGAATTGGGTTGTGGTGGTTTTTTCTATTTTATACTCCATTATTATGTGGCTAGGTTATATAGCTTTTAAATCATGTTAACGATTCTCATAACTATTATTTTAGCATAATTTTTTTTTTCAAAACTAAAATTAATAAAATCTTAAAATCAAAAATATCTCATCAAAGATTAAGTAGACTTATTTTATTATTGATTAAAATAGAATTATTAAATGAAATCAATTATAATAATTTAATAAATGATTTTCCATCATAAAAGCACGAAAGATAAATTTCAAAAATATATAATAATTTTAATAATTTTTATTTATTTATTTTAATCGACCTTACTTTAGAATTCATTTTAGACCTCTATGAGTGTTGGACCGACGCTACCACCTCACATGCTAGTTGAAGCCTTGTATGAGGAATGTTCATTATATTGAAGTTTGTTTGTTTTATTCAACGATTTTCATTTTTGTTCTTATAAATTGACTAACTATTAAACAAAATAAAATTTTCACTCAACTCAAATAGCTCATGTTTAAATGTTGGAATGGTTAAGGGTATTTTGGATTATTAGTATATTTAAACCCCTCGTAGTTTCTTATAAGAGCATGTACAACAAAATAATCTAATTTGGGGAGCTTAAGCTCTATTTTTTCACTCTATATTATAAAACAGTTAGGTAATTTACTAGGGTTATTCAGAAGTTAAAATTAAATTATTTTTTAAAATTTAACGGTTGAGATTCACCCTTACATTCACATGTGTAAGTAGTTATCAATTTTTAACTCTCTATTTTGTATGTCTCTATTACAAGTCACCCCCGACAATTAATATTATAAGCAGTCACTCATTTTTCTTCTTCCTTTGTTTTATCTTCATATTACAAAGTCACACCTTGCGATTAATCTTTTGAACAATCACCCCTTATAAAATATCAATCCCTCAACTTTCACTTGAAACAATGTATTATTCAATTGTAACATTTTTTTAAATCGCACCTTCTGTTTAGGAACTGACATTTCAAATGACGAAATCAGATATACTGGCACCGTGTCATATACACAGACATGAAGATCTAGTTTTATTACAAAAATGTTATTAAATTCCCCACTTAAGCTCCTCAACAAAAATAATATTCCAACAATGCACAAACTCTAACACTTTTACATACCTCACCATTTTTCTCTCCATTAATTTAATATTTTAATTATATCAACAAATAAAATAGTTAGAAACTTCAAAAGATCATAGAAATTTTTTCTGATATCCAAATGAAACAAACCAAGTATCTATTTATAGGTAAAAATGTATACTTTAATTCAGGAAAAAAAATAAAAAAAAAATTTTAATGGCTGAAAATTGGTTAATAAAAGTAATGGTGGAAAAGGAAATTTGATCCACTATATAATTGACACGTGGAAAGGTAATGCAAAAAGTAGATGCCTGGAGGGTGCAAGAAGGGCAGGCTTTGTCGAAGGAAATTTGGTCCAAAACGTCGAGTTTTGTGCTTAAATAACGTTGTTTTAGCTTCTTCTTTTTTGTTTTTTTTCTAAGTACAAGAGCTTATTTAGCTCCTGAATCCACTTTATGTTTATTAAGCATTTGTTAGGCACCTTTGTTGTTTGAAAGAATCTCTAAAAATGTTAAAGTTCCCCCAAAGAATCTTGGAATGAAACAATCTATCTTGGTCCTAAATTTTTATTGCACTAAAAAAAGTTTGTCATATTTGCAAATATGTTTGGACATATTAGTAATAATGGTATATTAATTTTATCACTTAACTAAATTAAGTTTGGACTTTTTACTTAGCGAGTACTTAACAAACTTTAAACTATCAATTTAATTTTAAAAAGTGTTAAAGGGACCACAATACTAATTTTTTTTCAAAATTTATCAAACTTCTAGCTACACGCCTACACTAATGCCTTTTTGAAATGGTTTGGAGTAGGGGACAGCAGCCCAGCCCATGAGCCCGTACAGCCCGCTGTGCCCATCTGTGCCCGGCCCAAAGTGCCCGTGCCCATGGGCTGATACATAGTGTTGGGCTTTAGAGATGTTAGATGCCCGCGGGCTCGGGCACGCCTGGGCCTTCAAGTTCTAATGCCCATCTAAGCCAGGCCCGGCCCATCATCACATTAAGTTTTTAAATTTTAAATATATTATAATTATATCATTACTCTATTAGTGTCTATTAGTATTATATATATCATACATAAAATTATATATAAACAAAATCACAAATTATATTATTATATACTACTATAATATATTATTCACTATCCAAATTAGTCAATATAGTGAATTAGTGATATACCAATAGGTCCAATACAAAAGGCCAAAACTCAAAAGGCAAAGTGAGAGTGTGAAACCCTAAATCAAATTGACTGCTAGTCTGCTACATTCGATTCTTTAGTACCTTGACGGAATCGTGACCCTTCGGTAGAATCGTGACTTCCCGTTCTCAGTTCCCACTTCACCGCTAGACCCGCTACCCACTCGATATTTATTTTTCTTTTTGCGAGACATTGCAGATCTTGTTATCGTGTTCATGTAAGTTTGTTCTGATTTGGGTTTGTTTTCTTGCTTCTTTATTGAAAATAGCATATGAGTTTCAAATTTTAGGTGTTCATGATGTTTGATTAAGGGTTAATTGTCATCTGTGTGTTGAGTTTGCAAATCAAATGAATGATTTCAAGGTTTTTGTTCATATGTAATTTTGTTTAGAAGCTAATGAAATAATGAAAAAACTTTGTATTAGTTGAATTTTGGTTTTTCATAGTTCTTTTACATTGTAGACAATCGGAGAGCCCATCTAAGCCCGTGCCCGTCCAATGCCCGCTCAATGCCCGTTCACTGATGCCCGTGGGCTTGTCTGATCTTGGGCTTTTAAAATGATGTTCGCGCCATATGGGCCTATACTGGGCATTACCAATGCCCGCGGGCTTAGGGCCCGTGCACACCCCTAGTTTGGAGGGGCCAAAGCTGAAAGCCCCTTTGGCCGTATGCTCCCTTATACCCTTCGCCACTACGCGTCCAAGTTTGAATTATTTTTATTTATTTACTTATGGATTAATTTATAATTTGGTCCCTGAACTTTATATTTCTTCCTATAAAAGTGATAAATGTTTTTCATTTTTTATATTGGTCAATGGAATTCACTTTAATTGACATGTTAGTACCTCATACCGTTATGTTAAACATAATTAGAATGATAAATTTGCCCATACGTGATATTGAGTGAGATGTCTAGCTAGACCAACAAAAAATAATAAATGAATTTAACTCCTCCTATCTTAAATTTAAAAGTAAAAAAGGAAAATAAATAATAAATAATAAACAAAAACATATCACCTCACTGCTCTCTCTCTCCCCCTCGCCCCCACACATAAAAAACTTTATTTTTCTTTCCACCAGTCCTTACCCACCCACCTTTTTCCTTTTCTCTTCCCCACCTTCTTCCATCTCTCTTCCCCCTTGACTAACACCACCACTATCATTAACTGAGAAAAAAATAACAGTGTGAAGCAACCCTTTAAATTAAAGTGATTTAGTAGATAATTATACAAGTAGAGAGAAAGCGGGATAATGACATGTCTCCATGGGGGCATCGACTGCTTACGCATTTTCGGTGGTGGGTTGTGACTGATTCGAGTGGGGAATTTGTCTGTGGATGGCAATGCTAATTGGGCTCTGGGTGTGAGTGAGGTGGCAACAACAACAACAAGAAATTCGAGGTAAGAAAGAGACGGTGGGAATGGAAGAAAGAGAGATAGATTTTGGGTGTTGGGTTTGGTATGAAGAATTTGTTTCCGATGAGGATGTATTACTCACCTATTCAAATTTTCTTGCTTTGGGTGTGGATCCATAGGATATTCACTGTTCCTCTATTTAAAGGTAAACCAAATATGATGTTCCCGGTATTGTCATTTGGGGTAGAATTGAAAGCAAAATCATTTGGCTGAGAAGACGACGTCCACCACAGATGTGCCGTTGCGTGGGTGATTGGCCGGTAGACCATCGGGGATGGACACCAGGTTGAGCTCTGGGGATCACCTGGAAAAAAGGGTTGGTCGAGAAGATGAGAATAGTTGTGCTCCGTGTTGACGAAAGTGACTTTTAGGTCGAATAGTTGGGATAGGAGCTCGCCAACTGGAACAACGACTTGATATGACCTAGTGCCGGGACCGGCAGGATAACTACATGGGGGATGGGGACGGGGACTTCCATTGATTTATTCCACCTAAGCATCCCACTCAGCTTTAAGTGAGGGCAATTTAGTCATTTTAATTTTTTTAACGATTTTGTTTAAGATAATGGTTTGAGAGACTAATATGCTAGTAAAAGTGAAGTACACGAACCAATATAGA
The DNA here is from genome assembly GCA_013146195.2 of Codonopsis lanceolata. NCBI lineage: Eukaryota > Viridiplantae > Streptophyta > Magnoliopsida > Asterales > Campanulaceae > Codonopsis > Codonopsis lanceolata. The sequence goes on along the minus strand of CM028380.1, from coordinate 80,676,665 downwards.
AAATGAAAAACATCTATCACCTTTATAGGAAGAAAGGTGAAGTTCAGAGACCAAAAAATATATTAATCCTTTATTTATATATATTTTTGTTTGAGGCGCATTAGAGCATGAACAACGGTGGATCAAACATCGAATTAAACCAAATCTTAACTTACAAAGGTGTATCCAAATAAAATCTAATATAATTCTTATTTGATTTGGATCAATATATGATACAAATCAAAATCAAATAAAAAAATAAATCAAACCAACTGGTCAAACACCAAAACGACTGTGTTTTAGCATTTTACAACACAAAACACGGTCATTTAATATCGATTTTTTTTAAAAAAAAAAAGTGTCCCAACACCGACCGCCCAACCTAACACCTCCTACACACCCCTTTCCACATGACAGTTTTCAAGTGGATGGAATAACTTTTTCACAATTGTTTTTTTTTTTTGCCAATTTTTTATCAAAACAATTATTTTTTTAATTTATTTTTTCCTGAATTAAAATATATATTGTTACATATAAATAGAGACTTGATTTGTTTCATTTGGATATCAGAAAAAAAAAATTATAATTTTTTCAAGTTTTTAGCCATTTTATAATGAAAAAAATATTAAAGTAATGTATATAAATATGGTGGGATACCGATCACGCAAAATGTGTGGTGATCTTGTCTTGACGTCCACGTATGAGCGAGGATGATGTGGCAGCTTCTGGTTTGTCCTTTTTGTTTGACCTGCACAAAATAAACAATAAACTCCGTTAAGGTGTCGGGTTGGCCCGACTATAACCCTCCGGTGTAAGAGTCAGATTTCCGGTGGGGAATTGGTAATAAATAGGCCGTGATAATTGTTTGATAGGAAGCTGTGATAAGAGAGTTATGATATCCTTGAAATTACTTACCTTGCCCTGAATGTGGGTTCTCATATTTATACCTGAAGTTTGTAGCGACGTGGCAGTTTGTTATTGGGGAGCATAAAGCGGCCGTTATTAAATGCGTTGAGGGCTCAGTCATGAATGAGTGAACTGTGCATTTGTCAGAGAGTTGGTATTGGCGTGCAGCGGTTTTCTCGAGCCTAGGGAAATGGTTTGTCGGGGTGAATGATTGGTCTGAGGCCGAAGCCGAGTGGTTTCTGTGACGAAAGCTTATGTTATTTGTCGAGGTTGAGGATTTACGAAGACTGATTTGGTGGCGGGGCCGAGGGAGCCCGTGATCTGTCGAGGGCGGGCTCGTCACGATCTTAGGGTCATGATGCCGAGGTTGGAGTGATTTATCTTGGGGGTGAGTGATCATGTCCTCGTAACGTGTGGTATTGCAGGTGGGACCCTCTTTGTGCCGAGGGTCGGGTCCATTTCATGCCGAGGGTTAATCCCTCGGTTTTAATCCTTTCAGTGGCCCCCTACTTTTTGGCAGCTCGATGCCGAGAGGGCAAAAAGTAATACTGTTGCTTGAGGGAAGGAGGTCGGCGTCGCGGTTAATTCGAGGCTAATTCTGGGTTTTTTGGCCGAGGTTCTACGCGAGGCTTAAGTCGAGGTTGGAAGTTTTATGGGGTGTTCTCGTATCTGTTCTGTCAGGACGTTACGTCTTTTCAGGCTGTCAGCTCATTAAATGCGGTTTTTGGCGGCTTCTGGGTTTTCGTTAATGGGCGGCTTTTCGAATTTCGAAATACTTTTAATGCCGTCCTTTCCCGCGTCTCGAATCCAGAGAAAGATACGTGGCGTCGTTTTGGGTAGGGTTTAGGGAAGGCACGCGGATCGACCCGTTGTATTTCCGGGGCTCCGCCTCAAAACGATGTCGTTAGGGGGGGGATAAAAACTTTCTTTTTCATCTTTGACTGTTTACCTTTCTCATTCTCTTTCTATCGTATTTCCTTACTGATATTAGGCGATTTTCGGCAGCATTCCGGCTTGCTCCCATCCCGTTACATCCTCGTTTATCTGCAGCTCGTAAGTGTTTTTTCTTTTTCTTCCACGTTTTCATCCCATTTGGGTGGTTTCCACGGCGATTTCCGTGTTTTTCCGACTTGTTTACAGGGTTTGGGGTCTTCATTTTCTGGGTTTTGACTTTTCCGGCGACTCTCTTCTTTTTTCAGGCGTATTTTCTACTTTAACGGTAGATTTCTCCGGCGATCTTCCAGATTGTCTTCATTTGGTACGGTTTCTTTTCCTTTGCTTTTTCTTTCTAGAGTAATATGTCCCGTAGGATTCCGTTTCCCGTTTTTTCATCTTCATCTTCCTCTAGCAGTTCCTCCATGGGCTGATAGATTCTTGAAACAGGGGTTATTAGAATACTGTTTCGGTTAGGAGTCCTCCTCTTTTTCTTCCGATGCGTGGCCGAGGCTTACGCCCGGTGAGTTCCGGTGGCCGAGGATCTTTCTCGTGCCACAGGTACCCTTCGGGGTGTAGTCAGATCTGTGGCGGGGATGCTTTTAGCCGAGGATGTCCTCGCGGTTTCGGTAGAGAACAATGCAGAGGATGTAGACCTCGGCGGTTTTGAGGGTGGCAACCCAAGCGATGGCGATCTTTGAGTGCGTTCCTCGCGGTCCCGCTTGGAGGCGTAGAGGTGAGGGTTTGCTTGGCCGAGGAGATTGTGGTGGATCTGAAGTGATCTATAAGGAGGCGGCCAGTGGGCCCTCTTAGTTCGGAGAGTTACGGGTCCTACTCGATTTCTTCGTTAGACTTCGGATGGTGAGGGCCCTTTGTTGAGTCGGTCTTTGGGAAGTCTCCTCGCGGTGGTCCCATGTATAGGCGATGCGAGGATAGATGGGCGGCGGTTACTCCTCGGCAAGCGAGGTTTCTCCTTGCGAGTTCTGGGGTGAAGGTTAGCCCGCTTGGAAGTTCGGCGGCAAGTTTTTTACGCCGGACTATCCATCGGATGCCCTATGAGAATGTTTTCGTCTTAGTTCGTATTGGCTTAAGTCGATTGCTCAATTTTTTACCGGGGCGAGTCTTGCACTTTCGGCGAGATTGAAAGAAGTTTGCGGCAACGACAACTCGACAGGATGGCTAGTGGAGCGGAGGCTTCTGTTTCAGGAAGAGATGGGGATGAGGGCGAGAGGGTGCCTCGTGCTTTGAGGCCTTTCGAAAATAAGATAGGTTCGGTAGATGTGGAGGCTTGGTCGCGGTGCATGGTTACGATTTTTCGAGGATCTGCATTCGGTCGAGGTTTGGGATTTCTTGGGGCCTTCGTAGCCATGTTGCCTTTTATTCCGGCCTCTTCGAGTTTTCTGCGCTTGCCCTCGACCCTTTCTCGTGAATTTTTGACCAGACGAGTGCGATCCCCGGATCTCTCGCCCAATTTGACCCGAACCTTGGTGAGTTTTCTTTGTCTGCACCGGCGAAGGGATTCGAGCCTACATTGGGCCTCTTCTGCTATTATTACAAGGTCAGCATCTCTATGAACCGGCTGACTGCTCTTCGTCATCCTCGCGGATTTCCTTTATTAGCGAGTTTTGGGAACAAAGACCACTGGTGGTCCGAGAAGGTTTTGCTCGTAGAGTCGAGCCGTGGGTGGAATTTCGAGATTCTTGAAGGAAAACCCCCATGGTCTTTCGAGGACGAAGACTTTGAACGATGCTGATGAAGCTACGAGGCTTGCTATCGAGGCCCCCTTGCTCGACGATGAAGGGGTGCAAGTTCGGTCCTATAATTGGAAGGCCATTGTGGAGAATGAGGGCCTCCTGTCAAGGTTTTGGGTTTCGGCAGTTGATGTTGAGGGAGTGGAGAGGGCGTATTCTGGTTTTGAATACGTGAGTCGAGCGGGCTGGGCTCTGCATCAGGGCTGGATATTTGACTCGGCGTGTCCGAGGTGTGAGGGTATAGATGGGCTCGAGTGCCCGACATCAGGTCAATTTTGTACATTCCTGTACTACGTTTCTTTCAGTTTTTTGTTTGGGTTTCTCTTTTGAGTACTGATGCGACCTTCCTGTTTTTTGTAGAAATGGCTGCTTCGCGAGATGCTGTTTTGGCCAGGTTGAAGGCCGAGGAGGAGCGAAGGAGTGCCGAGCTAAGAGCCTCGGTGGCTAAGGATGGAAATCGGGGGGGCCTGCCCACTGTCGGCGTTTTGGAAGATCCTACCAGGGTGGCTCCTACCCCTTGCTCTTCTTGGCGGCCCTTACGGCGGGGCGAAGGGTAAGCGACCTGCGGTGATGCTCCCAGGCTAAGAGAGCGAGAAAACTCAAGCTCGGCCTCGCCCTCTTAGATAATGTTGATCAGGCGGTTTACGTCCCATCTCCCCCGGCGAGGCGTGTGGCGTCGATACGAGCACGTTGTCGGACACATCGTCAAAGTGATGAATAACTTTCTGCCGACTTTACGGCTATGGGAGCGGCTACTCGGCGGGGGTCCCAGTAGAGGCTTTGAAAACACGACCCGGCCAGCCTTTCAATTGCAAGATCTTTGCGGGCTTGCTTTGGCGAGGTAACCTAATTTCGTTATTTCTCTTTCTCACTTTTTCTGTTCCTTTTACCTAGGTTGCTTATGTTGACTTCGCTTCTACAGTTCGGGGTCGGCATCGCTGCATATCATGACAAGCTGAGCAAGGCTACCGAGTCGTGCGGGCTGGAGAGGCTCGACAAGCGAAGGGGAGATTTCTTCAGTCTTTGAGAAAGTGAAGTCCTTAGAAGGGGATTTACTATTGAAGATTGAAGAGGTCTCTCGACTTTCCGAGAAGGCTTGGCTTGGCATCTTTGAAAGACAAAGCTAGCGGCGGGGGCCTTGAGGGTGAGCGAGCTCGAGGTCAAGCTTAAGGGAGTGGTGGATGAGGTTGATAACTTGAAGGCCGAGCTTTCAGCGAAGCCTAGCGAGGAGCAAGTTTTGGCGAGATCTGGGCTCGCTTGCTTATGATGTGGAGTCACGGACTATATGGAGGCAGCGAGTTCAGGCTTTCCGAGCGATGGTGGCGATGGGTGTGCCGATGTCGGAAGTGGTGAAGATGGCGAACCTTGCCTCTTTCGGCCCAGAATGCCGAGGCGTCTCATCGTTGGTACCGTTCGATGGCGAGGTGGGCGGATCACGGGGCCGGCCGCAGCAGAGCTCTGAGTGGTTGCCTCCTCTGCTAGAGGCGAACAATCTTTTTGCCCTGTTGGCTCAGGAAAACGCCTATATAAAGGATAGCTACCGTTGCTTCGCGGTGCCGAGGCAGGCGCATTTCGTTGGTGATCAGTTAATGGCCGAGTTGGAAGGTCGAGAAAGCAGCGAGGAGGAGGCTGTCTCGAGCCGATACATTTACGGCGGTGGGCTCGTGAGGAGGAGGCCCTGGAGAGGGGAGGGGACTTAGTTTAGGAAAGTTAGCATTTTAAAGACAATGGTTTCAAACAATGGTTATATGTAATTTTTTTTTTTTTTTTGTAAATTGCTAGTATGTTTTTGTTCTTAGTTAGTTTTTTCAATATGCAAATATTTTTTCTGTATGATGCAAGTGTTTTCTGCCTATATATATAAGTGGTTTTGAGCTGGCGAGACAGTGCGATCTCGTTTTGGCGAGGCAATGCGGCCTCGTCTTGGCGAGATAATGCGATCTCGTTTTAGCGAGGCAATGCGGCCTCGTTTTGGCGAGATAGTGCGATCTCGTTTTTGTGAGGCAATGCGGCCTCGTTTTGGCGAGATAATTCGATCTCGTTTTAGCGAGGCAATGCAGCCTCGTTTTGGCGAGAGAATGCGATCTCGTTTTTGCGAGGCAATGCGGCCTCGTTTTGGCGAGATAATTCGATCTCGTTTTAGCGAGGCAATGCGGCCTCGTTTTGGCGAGATAATGCGATCTCGTTTTTGCGAGGCAATGCGGCCTCGTTTTGGCGAGATAATTCGATCTCGTTTTAGCGAGGCAATGCGGCCTCGTTTTGGCGAGATAATGCGATCTCGTTTTGGCGAGGCAATGCGGCCTCGTTTTGGCGAGATAATTCGATCTCGTTTTGGCGAGGCAATGCGGCCTCGTTTTGGCGAGATAATTCGATCTCGTTTTGGCGAGGCAATGCGGCATCGTTTTGGCGAGATAATTCGATCTCGTTTTGGCGAGGCAATGCGGCCTCGTTTTGGCGAGATATTGCGATCTCGTACACATGGTTTGAACAAGTTTTTCGCTTGAAAATTTCTCTATCATATAAGATTACAGATCATTGATAATATTTTTTCAAGTGGTCTGAGTGCCAAGGGTTTTTCAGAGGAGTTCGTGCGGTTTCGCGAGCACAGTAGGTTCTGCTCGAATCTTTGCGGTGATTTTATGCGGTCCTTCCCAATTGGGAGAAAGCTTGTTTCTTCCCGGCTTGTTACTGTTACTTGATTTTTCTCAACACCATATCGCCGGCCAGAAGCGTGCGGATTCACCCTTTGTCATGATGGGCTTTGGCGAGCTTTTTGTAGTTGATTGCCTTCATCCGGGTTTCGAGCCTTCTTTCTTCAAGGTAGTCAAGATCCAGAGTCCTTGATTCTGTGTTCGCCTCTTCATTGAAATGGATGACTCTTGCAGTGGGGAGAGTCATTTCGACCGGGGCCATGGCCTCGGTTCCATGTGTCAAGGAGAAAGGCGTTTCCTCGGTTGATCCTCGGCGAGATGTTCGGATTGCCCATAAAACGGCCAGAAGCTCCTCGAGCCAAGCACCTTTCTTGTCATCTAACCTTCTTTTCAAGGCATGAAGTATTTGCTTGTTTCCGGCCTGCGCGCGTTCCCTTGAGGGTGTGCTACAGGGACTTCCATGCGAATTCCTCTTTCCTCGCGCGTGAATCGTTTGAAAGCGTGTGCCGGTCGATACAATGGCTCTTGGTAATCCGTATCTGCAGAGGACATTATCTCGAATGAAGTCGATGGCCCTTTGTTCGGTGATGTTTGCTAAAGGTTTGGCCTCGATCCATTTCGTGAAGTAGTCCACCGCCACTATCACAAACTTGTTCTTTCCTTTGGCGAGGGGGAATGGCCCGATTAGGTCCAGTCCCCACATTTCGAAAGGCCAAGCTGCGATTATCGGTGTTTGAGGTGCCGAGGGTAATCTTGGAATATTAGCGAACCTTTGACACTTGTCGCATTTTCTGGTATATGCCTCGGCATCCTTTCTCAACGTCGGCCAATAGTATCCGTGAAAAATGACCCTATCGGCCAAAGTTCGAGCTCCTGGATGGCTGCCACACACCCCTCCATGTACCTCGGCTAGTAATCCTTGTGTGATTTACGGTCGAACACACCTTAAGAGGCTTTGTGAAGGATCGCTGTATAGTCGTCCCCGATTAAAGCGTATCTGGCCGACCTTCTTGCCATTGCCCATCCTTGTTCTCCGTCGCTGAGTAGTGTCCCCTGGCCGATGTACTTTTTGATGTCATCGATCCAACACTCCGTCGCCTGTTCTAGCATCAATACCTTCTCTTTATCAATGGACGGGGTATCCAGGATTTCAATCCATGTTTCTGCGGGGAGCTCGCCGAGTTCACTAGTGGCCATTTTTGAGAGGTAGTGCGCCTCGTGTTTTCCTCCCTTCCTATTTGTTCCAACTCCCGGTATTCAAATTGGGCGAGGACACTACGGCTAGTGCTCGGTATTTGTCGAGGTTGGATGGTTTACCCCATATTCCCAGAAATGCGCTTCACGGCAGTGGGAGTCGGCGAAGATCAAGATTTGAGTAGCCTATCTCGGCGGCCGTTCAGCCCTATCAATGCTTCGTACTCGGCGGCGTTGTTCGGCTGGGAAGTCAGGTTTCAAGGCCTTGCGATTTCCGTTCCATCGGTGTAATGAGGAGAATGCCCGTTTCTCGTTTCCATTTTCTTTTGGGCGATCCATCTACGAACAATGTCGAGGTGAGGTGGTCGCGTTTTGCGAGGACACTCTTGCCTGGGCACTTGCTCGCTTGTGGAAGGTCCTTGATCTGGCGCATCGCTTTCTCCTTCTGCCGAGGTGAAGGAGACTTCGGCAATGAAATCAGCCAAGATTTGAGCTTTGATGGTTTTTCTTGGAAGGTAAACAATTGCATACTCCGTCAACTCAATGGCCCACTTCATCATTCTTCCAGCAACATCAGGCCTGTGTAGTATTCTTCGCAGAGGTAAGTCAGTATAAACCCGATTTCGTGGGCTTTGAAATACGGCTTCAGTTTTCTCGCCGTTATCATTAGCGCGAGAATCACCTTCTCGATGTGCATGTACCTCGTTTCTACTTCGATCGGTGCATGTGAAACATAGTAGATGGGTTTACGAAGTCCTCCTTCCTCTCATGACAACAGATGCTATGGGCGTGTCCGTTGAGAGATAGACAAAGAGTCTTTCTCTGGTGTGGGGCGGCTTAGCAGGGTAAGCTGCTTAGAGGTATTTCTTGAGCTCGGCAAGCGTGAGGTCGCATTCTTTGTCCCATGTGAATTTTCTCGCTCCTCTTAGGATTTTGAAGAAGGGAGGCTTTTTCGGTGATTTCGAGATGAACCTTCCCGAGGCTACTATTCTTCCATTCAATTTGTTGAACTTGCTTGATGCATATTGGGACCTTCATCTCGGCGAGTGCTTTTATTTTCTCGGGATTTGCCTAAATGCGCTCGTTCACCATGTACCCCAAAACTTTCCAGCCGATTCTGCAGAAGGCACATTTGGCGGGATTGAGCTTAATTTTGTTATTTCTGAGGTTTGCGAAGGTTTCTCTGAGGTCATCTATGTGGCCTGTTTCCTTCGTTTTAATCACCATATCATCTATGTAGGCCTCCACATTCCTCCCAAGCGATTGCCGAAGACTTTGTTCACCATTATTTGGTAGGTGGCCCCGCGTTTTTTAGGCGAGCGGCATCATATTGTAGCTTGATGAAGCGCGTGCCGCTCGGAAGGTGTATTCCCTTGGTCCTCTTTCCACATCGATGCGGTGGTACCACAGTGGCGTCCACGAAGCTTAAAATTTTGTATCCAGAGATAGAATCGACCGGTTGATCTATCCTCGGTAGTGGAGTACCGATCCTTCGAGCACGCTTCATTCGAGGTTGGTGAAGTCACGCACATCCTCCATTTTCCGTTATTTTTCTTGACCATCACAACATTTGCAATCCACGTAGGGTAGTGGATTTCTCTTATGATCTCGGCCGAAGAAGTTTGGCTATTTCCTCCTTGATTGCCTCTTGCTTTTCAGGGAGAAATATCTTAACCTGGCTGAATAGGTACAAATCTTTGGATTGATGCTTAATCGGTGTACTGCTACATCCTCGGCAATGCCTTCCATATCCTCGGCTTGCCATGCAAAGACATCAGTGTTCTCTCTCAAGAACTCGATTATGACTCTCCTTTCGTCGACCGCAATTTCCATTCCCACCTTTATTTTACGGTCGGGGTAGTTGAAGTTTATGATAACCTCTTCTACATCTTCCATAGGCGTATGATTGGATGATCTCGAACATCGAGGCTTTCGATTTCGATTTTCTCGGTCTCGGCACTCGATGTTCCTTCTTCGGGCGGGCAGCGGGCCAACTTCCTTGCTTGCTTTGGTTGCTACGGGGTGGAGCTTTCCCGTCGAGCCCTACGGCTCGTTTGGCGGCTGTTCATCTTCTCTTCCCTCGGCCTCCTCGGCCTTTCGGTTTTTCTCCGCCTCTTTTTTCTCGTGATCGGTACTCTAAAGTAGTACGAGCATCATTCTTAAGGACCCCTACTCGAGCGAGGTCATGTACTTGACCGTGATGGGCCATTGATGCCACCATTCGAAATTTGGCTTGGGAGGAAGGTGCTTTAGGGATGGCGTTGTGCGGAGAGGGAGATCAGGGCGAGGAAAATGACTTCCTCGCTTACGGTGGTATCCCCCGCCCGGGCGACTATGAGTGCCACTTGTTCCTTTGGCCGTGACCTTGTGGCTGTGAAGCCCTCAGGTTGGACTCGGCTCGGAGTGAGATGGGTATCGCCGAGCCACAGTGCCGAAAAGCACTTATAGTACATCACGTCTCTTCCGCCCATTGTCTATCAAGACCCGTTTAACTAGGCATTTGTGAATGCCAATTTGCGGGGTTAACGGGTTTTGGCGAGCATAATCATTGACCGCCCGGCTCGGTATCCACTGAATACCATTTAGTGCTCAACCATCCCTCCATAATGTTTTCCGCCGAGTTGTTCGGGCGGTTGATGGCATTCTTCAAGCTGCGTGATACTCTGGTTTCTTCAGGATGGTATTTACCACGGTTCTTTTTGTTGTCGCCCCGGAGCCCGGGTCGAGGGCGCGAATGTGAACCTCTCTCGCCACAAACCTTCGATCTCCCTCATTTATCACCCTCTGTATCGCTCTTTTGAGCTGTATGCACTCCTCCGTAATATGGCCAATCTCGTTATGGAAGCTGCATCTTTTTCGTTGATTTCGCCCCTCTACAAGTGACCTCATGGGGAGTGGTGGACGTATCTTGTTCTCTCTCAAGAGGACGTCCATTATGTGTTCCCTAGATTCATTGAGGGGTGAAGTCTTCGTCTTGGCCTCGTCTTGGCCCCAATCTCGCCCGGTGAATCAGGCGCCTCTTTCTCTCCTCCCTTCTTTCGCCGAGTTGGCGTCCTCTGAGCTTTCTTTTCCACTTATTTGCGGCGTGCGGAAGGGGCGTGACCGCTCGTGAGTTTGTTGTGGTGGGGGTTGCTCGCTCCAACAGGGGCCACCCTTTGGTATCCAAGAACATCTCGCCGATTGTGTCCTTTGGTCGCATGAGGAGCTCGTTCGGCAATTCCCTCGTACGCTCCGAAACACATCCTCACAGATGTGTCGGGAATATCTGGGATTTGGTCCAGACTTCTTTGAAGCGTGCCATGTACGCCCGGTACAGTTTCTCCAACCTCTTGTTTCACGCTACAGGCTGTCTCGCTTTTGGGAGGCACTACGAACTTTTTCAAAAATGCCCCTTAAAGTCATCCCAACGGTGATAGAGTCGGGTGCTAACCCGTTGTACCCTTGTTGAGCACGCTTGAGGGTCCCAGCGAACACCAAGCACCATATGTCGTCGATGCAGTTACGATGATCATTTTCAACTCGAACCACGACACGTGGTCGAGGCGTTGTGTTACCAGTGTAGTCCTCAAAGTGTGGAATCTTTACTTTCGAAGGAACTTCCACCTCTCTTATCTGCTTAATAAATGGCCCCCCAATTTTCTTGAGGGCCGAGTTAACCCCAGAGCTCTACCGAGCTTCCAATTTTTCCATCCATGCCCTAATCTCGGCATCTGTCATCGGCCTGTCGCCTGTCTTGAGCCAAAGGCTTGAGTGGGGATGCGATTAGCCCCTTTTTACTTTGTGGTACCTCGGGCTCTTCCTCGATCATGTTTCTCATGGGGATCCCAAACGAGCCTCCTTTGCTAGTTGGCGAGAGGGATGTCGAGACTGGAGGGCATTGTTGGTCGAGGCTGGCGGCGTGCGGCGAGACTCTCCTTCCTCGCTTTCGGCTCGGCAGGTTATCCGTGCAGGGGGAATCTAAGGCGAGAATGAGCGCTCGTCTAGACCCTCGCCGAACCCTCTTCCCAAGTCTTGATTTGACATTGGTGGTAAACTTTGCCTTTTTGGCTTTTGTAGTTTCCACCCTCTGCCAAACCGAGTTGGATTGCGCCGGGGTTCTTTGTACGTTGATTATGGGCTCGGGTTCCGGGGCCCGGGCTTTTTGTCTTAGCTCGTGCATCTTAGTCTCGGCTTCCTGTATTTTCGTGCACAATGTCTTTTGGTGCTCCCAATACGCATACTCCTGTTCGGCCTCTTCTTGAGCCGTTGGTCTATTTGCTTTACCACGCGGTTCCTCCTCGTTGGCCCTGGAAGACTCGACCTCTCGGGGTCGGCGTCGTGTCTTTATTTTTGTTCGAGAGCCGTTTGTCGAGCGATCCTTCTTTGGTCCTGGCCGACACCTCGGGTAGCGGCCGGAGTTCCCCCTGCGTCCCTCACGTCTTTGTGCTCGGCATGCTCCTTTACAGGCGAGTGGATGCGGCGGGGTTGCGTTCTTTGAGGCTTGCTTTTTGGATTTTACCATCCTTTCTCGTCTGTGGTGTGGTGAGAAAAGTCGTTTCGGCAATGGAACCAAGCGATCACGCAAAATGTGTGGTGATCTTGTCTTGGCGTCACGTGTGGCGAGGATGATGTGGCGGCTTCGGTTTGTCCTTTTTGTTTGACCTGCACAAAATAAACAATAAACTCCGTTAAGGTGTATGGTTGGCCCGACTATAACCCTCCGGTGTAAGAGTCAGATTTCCGGTGGGGAATTGATAATAAATAGGCCGTGATAATTGTTTGATAGGAAGCTGTGATAAGAGAGTTATGATATCCTTGAAATTACTTACCTTGCCCTGAATGTGGGTTCTCATATTTATACCTGAAGTTTGTAGCGACGTGGCAGTTTGTTATTGGGGAGAATAAAGCGGCCGTTATTAAATGCGTTGAGGGCTCAGTCAGGAATGAGTGAACTGTGCATTTGTCAGAGAGTTGGTATTGGCGTGCAGCGGTTTTCTCGGGCCTAGGGAAATGGTTTGTCGGGGTGAATGATTGGAGGCCGAGGCCAGAGTGGTTTCGTGACGAAGCTTATGTTATTTGTCGAGGTTGAGGATTTACGAAGATTGATTTGGTGGCGGAGCCGAGGGAGCCCGTGATCTGTCACGCCAGTCGTGGCTGGGCTCGTCACAGTGCCGAGGGTCATGATGCCGAGGTTGGAGTGATTTATCTTGGGGGTGAGTGGTCATGTCCTCGTAACGTGTGGTATTGCAGGTGGGACCCTCTTTGTGCCGAGGGTCGGGTCCATTTCATGCCGAGGGTTAATCCCTCGGTTTTAATCCTTTCAGATACGTAAAATATTGAATTATTTGTCATTATTAGAAAAGTTTTTTGATTTTAAATCAAATAAATATCAAATTAATTATTTTATTAATTTTTAATAAATTATATTTGAATTGGTGTTTGATTTAGTGTTGTTCATTTCTATTAGGATCTTAGGAGTTGCTATCATGATGATGGAATAATTTTAGAGGTATATCTGTAGGTTGGATTCGGGAAGGTATAGAGATGGGAACGAAAATTGAAGATCGAAGATGCTGCTACTTGTCAAATTTTGATAAGACTAAACTGATTCAAAGATATCTTGTCAGAGGACTAAAGGTTCTCCGTTTTGTTAGAAAATGCTCATGTCTGTTCCTAAATCATTCTTATCTTCTTCTTTGATTTTAAAATAATTGTTTAGTTTGAAATTTATCTTTTTAGAATATTATTTTTATCATTTTATTTTTATTTTTTAATTTTATTTTAACTATAGATCATATACATATAAGTTTAAAAAAAAACTACACATTAAATAAATATAAATAATCAAGTTAATTGTTTTTTCATAATTTATGTGTCAGATCAACTAGGACAATAATTTAAAGACGAAAATAGTATTTCAATTTCTAGGAACACATGAAAACCTTTATGTGTATTGTTTTATTTTATTTGTTAACTAGTTATTAAGTCATTGTTTCGTACGGGTACAATATAAGATACATCTTTTTTTGTAATAATATTATAATTTTTAGACATTATAATTAGATTGTTAAACTCATTTATGGTTATAATATATTTTTTTATTGTTACTAATATTAAACGTTTTTTACCTAAATACTTTTAAAATTAATATAGGTTTCTAACTAACATAAGATATATATTATGTATTGGCAATAATAGTAAAAATATTTGATCTAAAAACTTTTAAAACTAACATCTAACTTGATTATAATAGGAAACATCTTTTTATTAAAAACTTTTAAAATCATTATTCATTTTAAACAATGTGAGATACTTATTTTCTATTTTTATTAGTAATGAAACTTTAAATTTTTTATCTAAAACTTTTAAAACCAACATCACTTTCTAACCATGTGGTATACATATTTTCTATTAATAATAACATTAGTTTTTATCTAAAGACGTTTTAACCAATACCTCTTTCTAAACAATGTGAGATACATCTTTTATATTAGTAATAACATAAAAATACATTTATCTAATGACTTTTATAATCAATATTTATTTCTAAATAATGTGAGATACATCTCTTTGTAACAAATGTGAGATACATCATCTAACAATTTTTTAAACTAATATCATTTTTCAAACCAATGCAAAATAATTTTATTATATTGGTAATGGATGGTAGATTTTTAAAATCAGCATCACTCTCTAACCAATATGAGATACATCTTCTGATTTGGTAATAATAGTAGAAGTCTTTCATCTTAAAAATTTTTAATCAATATTTTTTTCTAAACAATGTGGGATACATATCTCCTCTTATATTGATGATAAAAGTAGAAATCTTTGATCTAAAAACTTTTAAAATCAACATCATTTTTTAACCAATGTGAGATATACATCTTCTTATTGGTAATAATGGTAGAAATCGTATATCTAAAGACTTTGAAAACCAATATTACCCTCTAACCAATATATGATACATCTCTTCTATTGGTAATAATAGTATTTTTAAAACTAACATTAATTTCTAAACAATGTAGGATATATATCTGCTATTGATAATAATAGTCGAATATTTTGTAATCAATGTGAGATACATGCATCTATTTTATTTGTAATAAAAAGTCTTTAATTAAAAAAACTTTTTAAACCAACATTTATTTTTAAACAATGTGATATACATATATTTTATTAGTAATAAAAGTAGATGTCTTTAATATAAGACTTTTAAAACTAACATCTCTTTCTAAACAATGTAGGATACACATTTTCTATGGTGATAAAAGTATAAATCTTTTATCAAAATACTTTCAAAACTAACATCTCTTTCTAAACAATGTAGGATACACATTTTCTATGGTGATAAAAGTATAAATCTTTTATTATAATACTTTCAAAACTAACATCAATATATAACCAATGTAAGATACATATTTTCTATTGGTAATATTAGTAGAGATGTATTGCATATTGGTTATAAATTGATTTTGGTTTTAAACGTCGTTAAACTAAAAAATTAACTTTTTATTACCAATAGAAGGGTTGTATCATGTATGCACATTGGTTTGAAAATAATGTTCGTTGTAAATTTATCGATATATAAGACTTCTACTATTAACAATCTAAGAGATTAATAGTAGAGATTAATATCTCATTATTATATTAATTATTAATACATATTATTAATAGGTAATGGTTAAGAAATAAAGAGTCACACATGAATGCTTGAAAATAATAATAGTATTATTGTCATAAAAAATAGTAATAATAATAATAATAGCAATAGTAATAGTAATAATAAAAATAATATTGTAGAATTCTTATCACCATTGTCATTAATGAAAAGAAAAATAATTTTTTGACCAAATGTAAACTTTTAACATAACTGTATTACTAGACACCTTAAATTTTGGACTTTATAGTATTAATATTTTTATTGTAAGACTTTTAAAATCGTTATTTATTTTCTAACAATGCGATATACTTATTTTCTATTTATGTTTATAATAAAAGTAATTAAGATTTTTATCTAAAAACTTTTAAAACAAACATTTTTTTCTAACCATGTGGTATACATCTTTTTAATTGTTAATAATAATATTTTTAAAACCAACACTAATTTCTGACAAATTTGGGATACATCCTTCTATTAGTAATAATAATAGTCTTTTATATAAAAAACTTTTGAAATCAACATCTCTTTCTAAACAATGTGGGATACATCTCTTCTATTGGTTATAACATAAAAATTATAATAATAGTAGTCTTTCATCTAAATAGTTTTGAAACCAACATCTCTTTCTAAACAATGTGTGACAAATCTCTTCTATTGAGAATAATATAAAAATTATTTTATCTAAAGACTTTTATAGCTAATATCTATTTTTAAATAATGTGAGATACATCTCTTTGTAGCCAATATGAGATACATTAGCCAAAAACATTTTAAACCAATATCATTTTCCTAACCAATGTGAAATACATATTTCTATTGGTAATAAGTCTTTTATAAAAATCTTTTAGCACTCACATCACTCTCTAACCAATGTTGAATACATCTCATCATTTGGTGATAATAGTGAAAGTTTTTTATCTAAAAAAAATCTAAAACCAACATCTCTTTCTATATAATGGGATATATACATCTCTTCTCTTCTCTTCTATCGATGATAAAATTAGAAGGTTTTTTTTATCTAAACACTTTTAAAATCAACATTATTTTTTAACCAATGTAGGATGCATCTCTTTTATTGGTAATAATAATAATTTAAAACCAACATCAATTTATAACAAATGTGTGATATATCTTTTCTATTACTAATAATAGTAAAAGTCTTTTATCTAATCTAAAATAATTTAAAATCAACATCATTTTCTAACCAATATGAGATATACATCTTCTATTGGTAATAATAATAGAAGTCTTTTATAAAACGACTTTGAAAATCAACATCACTTTCTAACCAATGTATGATACATATCTTCTATTGGTAATTAATAATAGTATTTTTTTTAAAACACCAACATCAATTTCTAACCAATGTGGGATACATATCTTCTATTGATAATAATAGTAGAATTTTTATAACCAATGTAAGATACATCTTTTGTAAGAGTAAAAGTTTTTAATTTAAAGACGTTAAAATCTAATTTTTCTTTTTAAATAATGTGATATACATCTCTTTTATTGGTAATAATATAAAATAATTTAAAATTAACATCATTTTCTAACCAATGTGAGATATACATCTTTTATTGGTAATAATGGCAAAAGTCTTTTATCAAAAGATTTTGAAAACCAACATCACTTTCTAACCAATATATGATACATCTCTTCTATTCATAATTAATAATAGTATTTTTAAAACCAACATCAATTTCTAATCAATGTGAGATACAACTCTTCTATTGGTAATAATAGTAGAATATTTTGTAACAAATGCGAGATACATCCCTTGTAAGAGTGAAAGTCTTTAGTCTAAATACTTTAAAATCCAATTTTTCTTTTTAAATAATGTGAGATACATCTATTTTATTAGTAATAAGAGTAGAAACCTTTTATATAAAGCTTTTAAAACTAACATATTTTTTCTAAACACTGTAAGATACATATCTTCTGTGGTGATAAGTAGAAGTTTTTTATCAAAAGAATTTTAAAATCAACATCAATTTATAATCAATATGATACATATCTACTAATATTACCATTAGAAGAGATGTTTCTTACATTGGTTATGTTAGTTTTAAAAGTCACTAGCTTTACACCTGTGTGTTTAACGCACGAACAAAAATATTTTTTAATTAAATAATATTCAAGCAAAACGAATAAGCAAATTAAAATTAAAAGAATAAATTAAGAAAAGTAATATTTGAGACAACTATTTAAATAGAAATATATTACTTTATTGGTAATATTATAGATATTAAAAATTTTCCTTATACACAACATTTTTTGATTTATTTGTTGGTCTTCCATCTTCATCGGATATTATTATATTCAAGTCAGAACAGTTTGTTACCCTAGAAATTGTGATACAACTGGCCATGACTGAATACTAGCTTCTTTACTTTTGTCAATTGTCATGACATACGATATTACTAATGAAAATTGTCTTCTTTGGAACTTGAAAGACAACATCACATTTGGTGGAGATAATGACATTCTTGGTATAAACATATTTTGTCTCTAACATTGCTTTCATTCAAAAAAAATTGTTTCAACAACGTGATTCTCAATCATGGTAATGATTAGTCTTATTTCATTGCACAACTCTGCAGCATGGTCAATGTTTCTCAACAAAATCACCTAAACACCAACCTTAAGTGTTTTATTCACGAAGGCACTTCTCACTACAATCTTCAGAAAACATGTTTACAATATTGTGATGCGAAATCTACGATATTTACAAAGATTATTTTTCTTGATCCATATCAGCTCAAGGGGAACATAAATGGTTGTATTCTTTTTCCCTTTATCATGGTTTTTGTCCCACTGGGTTTTCCATGAAAAAGTTTTTAACGAGACAACTCATACACATGATTCGAATTTAAGTTATATACTCTTTTTCTTTTGTCCGATTTTTTTCCTCCACCGAGTTTTTCGGCTTAAGGTTTTTAATGAAACACACTTATTCAACTTACAATATTACGTACAAGGAGGAGTGTTATGAATAACAAACTTTATTCAAAAGATCTAGGTAGCTATATGTACCGTAGCATTGGAAAAACATGGCACAACAGTATAATCTCTATGATTGTATGTGTGCTACTCGGCTATAATAACCCTTTCGTTCTAGTTATTAAACAGTATCATTGTGTGCAAATTTCATAATAATTTGTCAATTCAATTTTGCCAATTGAAAATTAAAAAATAGTACTCTTCTCAATTCCTAAATAACTGATATGTTTTTCTTTTTTATCTGTTTCAAAATAATTGTCTTGTTTACAAATTTTTCTTATGGACCAAATGTATCCCATTTTACCCTTACTTTTTCTTCCTACTTTAATTAAGTTCACATGCATGAGGATTTTAAAAAATCACATATCATACTAATATTTATAATAAAGTCAATTACTTTTATAAGTGTACATTTTTTGATTTTTTTAAAAGTTAATTTTATCATCGGTTTGATTCTCACTTTAATTAATAAGTCTCATTCTCATATGAGTGTCTTTAAAAATACACATTATATTAATATTTCTATTATAATTCGTGTGAATTGTGACAAATTAAATATAATAATATTTTATGAACGGAGAAAGTATTGATTATCTTCTCTGTGCGTTGTTAAAGGAAGGAGGGAGGGAGAGAGAGTACATGCAGACCAAATTTAGGTATAGTAGTTAGCCAATAAATTACTTAAACTCTCTGTAAAAAATTTCGATAGTATATAAAAAAAAATTAAAATTTGGAGAATGTTGGCTCTGTTGTTATATGATTATTTCCAATTTTATTTGTAATATTCATTTACTGCATTACTTGATCTCACCAATTTTTTTCTATCACTCTTTAGAAAGAAGAAAAAAAGAGACGAAAAAACCATTTATCAAACGAATCTGATCATTGTTTAATATTGTTCACTAAAATGCCAAAAAATTGTAAACAGGAAAATTTATCATTCAACTGAACATTAGCATTAAATTTTTTATTATAAGTATTCAGATGATACCTACTCTAAAAATACTTTTCACTTGTTCTTCTGCCAACCCTAATAATTTAAGCAATGACCGTGAAGACTCGAGTATGAGGAAAAGACACCCACGACCCATCAGGGTCCCATTCAAGTTTTGAAAATGGAATCAAATGATTCAAATGAGACTCCCCAAAAATAGTCCTTATATGGTTGACTCATTGACTGTAAACAAATCCTCAATTTCAGTCCTTTGCTCTTTGGAAAAACTACACCATTATTGGTCCCTATACATTTGGTTCCTCCCTCAACTTTCATTTGATTCCAGTCGTTAAGTATCCTTTCTTTAGCCAAAAAATTGTCCACTCCCATTAAAAAGTTCAAGAGCCAGCAGGGCCGTTCCTGAACTTTTAGGGACCAAAGATAAAAATGATAAAATGGGCCCCTATAGATATAAAAAATAAAATTTTGAAATAAATAAATTTTTAATTTTTTATCGTTCAAAGTATTCAATTGGTATAACATCTACGAGCATACTAATATATAAGTATATGAAATAATTATTTAAAATTACTTCGTTTGCATATTTCGGTACACTAGTTATTTTCTATCTTGATTTGATAATTTTCTTATATAATAAAATATACAAAATGTCTATAAAGCATAACTATAAGATATTTCGGATTTTTTTCACTCTTCTAAGATATTTCTCAACTATATCATCAAATTATATCACCTCTCATTTTTTTGGCTCATTCATTACATGTTCATTTGGTTTTTTTGTTGATTATTCGATTATTGTAATCCATTAATCCAAATTCTAAGATAATTAGGTTTTTTGTTGATTAGGTGTGTCATTTTATTATTAATATGCTACTAAAAATATCATTTTTTTAAAAAAATTGACTTTCAAATGGGAACTTTTTACTCGGAACAGAGGGAGGGAATATATAATACTTGATAATTCACAACTCAAAAATAAAATAAATTTTACATAACTTTCAAAGAATTCAAAAGTAAATAATAATTTTCAAATGAGTTTCAAAGAGTCGAACTCATAACCTCTTAATAAATCAAAATACCTCATCCATTAGGCCACTAAATCATGTGTAATATAAGTGACAGTATAATATTTATATCTATAAATGACTGTATTTTAAGTTTGGGCCCCTCAAAATTGGGGGCCCAGGGCGGTCGCCCTCAGGGCCGGTCCTGAGAGCCAGTTGTGAACAACATTGCTATACAACTAATCCTACATATTTCTTACAACTATGCCTCAAGGAAGGACAAAGTTGTTTTTCTCAAAACAACTTTGCTCTCATTCAAGGCTTAGTTGTACAAAAAATTGTAAAATTAGTGGTAAATATATCATTTTCAAGTTGTAAAATAATATTAATTAGGTCTATCAATTGATCGGATATGCATCATATATATGTATATATGAACTCGATCTGATACATTATATTGTTGATCCGAGCCGATCCGACCCGTTAATTCAACGAATCAAGTGTATGTCAATTTATATACGAATCCATTACCAGTTAACATATCTAATTAAATATTTGATCTGAAATAGAGATTCATGGATCAAGAACAATGAAAATATGAAATGAAGCAAGAACAAAAGACAACATCTATATATAATTGTGTATACTATGTATGTATATAATAAAAAAACATGTTATTTTCGGATCATATCTGATTCTTAACAATTCAGATATAGGTAGATCCATATCTGATCTGCTAAGTAAATACATTATCAGATTCAGATTCAAGTTATTTGACCATTAAATAAATCCATATCCGACATTTTACATCGAATTCAGACCAAAATTCAATGGACATGCTTACTATCAATCATCATGCATTAAAGTGGTGCACATTAGTTTAATGCATAAGAACATCTCCATTGTGTGTTTTTTGGTATTTTTAGCTAAGAATATCCAAAGCCACAATGGGAGAGCTTCTTAGCATTATTCTTAAGGGGAGAGAGAATAAGGAAAATTCTTAATTAAGAATTTTGAAAAAGAATCTTCTTAACTTTTCCTAGGAGAATGTGTGAGGTTTTGGTGGGTGGGGGGAGGCAAATGAAAATATTTTTTATTGGGATGCGTTAAATTTAAATTTTTTTTTGTGTAAGAAAATGTGTAAGAATATTATACAATGAAAAGATTTATTCTTAAGTGAGTTAAGAAGAGAAAAGTGTGTAGGTGACAGTAGGACCCAACTAAGAATTTGAGAGAAGAATAACAACAATGTTGATGCTCTAAGACCAAGGACAACGGAGTCCCTCCCTTGGGTATCTCAGTTAACATCAGAGGATCTCTGGGTATCCAACCTAGGAGACTGAAGGGTTAAGTATCACAGTGAGCTACCGCCAAACCTGGAAAGTGGAGAAGCCGTTTCTCTCTCTATCAATATAAGGGGTGGGTTCCGTTAATTATTTTTTCTTTTTCTTTAATTTTTGGCCTTTTTGCAATTCAATTTTTTTTAAGAAGTACATATTTTTATCTATAAATAGAGACTTGATTTGACTCATTTGGACTCCAAATGATTTTTTTTTTCAAAATTTGAAGTTATTAAAGATAAAGATGGTAGGGTATGAAAGATTATTGGAGTTTGTGCCAAACTGTTGTATGAGGTTTTTTGTTTGAGTAGTTTATGTGTATCAAATGAATTTTTATATTTATTTTTAATTTTTAATAGTTGAGTATTAAATGGGGGATCAAAGATGATCATTTGTTGTTCATGCTCTAACACGTTAATGTATATATGCATAATTTTCTATATAAAAATTACTTTTACCAATTTTTGTTCTAGCGGTAATATATTAATTTTTCAAAAATGAAAAGCATATTATAATAATTACTGATAAAAAATAACACAAAAATTAATGTATAGAAAAGTAATAATCATTCGTTCCTAAATAATCATCATGTTTGACTAGGCCTACCGATTGAGAAAAACTAATTATCTCTAATATAAATATTGATATAATATGTAGTTACCTTAAAAGCCCTTGTGCATACGACTACAATCAAAATAGGAAGAAAAAAAAGTAAGAATAAAATGATAAAAGTGTTTTCCTGAAGAAAAAAAAAGTTTAGAAACATGACAATTATCTAGGAACAGACAAAAAAGGAAAGCATGACAATTATTTATGAACATAGGGAGTATGATTTATTTCTTATTAATATAAAATTTTAAAAAAGAAAAAAGTAAATTATAAAACAAATGATAAAAAGTAAAATACAAAAACTGAAAGGTTAATGACTAAGTCTCTTGACTTTGGGCCGATTTCACCATTAGTTCCTTCAAAATTTTCGTAACAATTAGGTCCTAAAAGTTTTAAATTTTCACAACCTTAGTCATTTTTATGGATTAGTTAGAAAAGTACCGTTAAATTGGTCATGTGCCTCCCTCCCACGTGCATTTGGGCAACAGATAAACTGAAAATTTTCACAACCAAACTATATCACAATTTACAATCGAGTCCTTATGGTTTGGAATAAGATCACAAAGCTTTCTTTGACAAGTACCAAAGTCTAGGAAGGATTATCAAATTTGGGTTTCATCAATTCAAAGTTTAATTTTGTCTCCTCCACGATTTCCATTTCAAATTCTAATAGCTCTTCCCCGAACCTTATCTCAAAAACTTTTTAAAAAAATCTGCATATTCTCCAAGCAGCAAAACATCAAACATAATGGCGTCATTTGGTTCGTTTATCTTTTTTATTGATACTACGATTAGAGTTGTCAAAACAAACCAACGAGGCGGACTAGCCCACAAAACAGGCGGACTAGAAATTCTTTGGCACAACCCACCTTGAGTTGCGGGGCGGGGTAGACCAACCCACCAAAGAGCGAGACAACCATTGTTGAATGAAATGACATTGAATAGAAAATATTTAAATAGCCCATATATATATATATTGGCGGACCAACTTGTCTCGCCCCACTTAACCCGCGACCTGTTTGGGTCTAACCCAAAAAACCCACTTTTTGGCGGGGCCATGTTTTTAAAAATCAACCCACCTTTTTAATATGGCGGGAGCGGACCAATCAAATGGGTTTGGCCCATTTTGACGTCTCTAACTGCGATCGACAGTAATAGCATTGTTCAGACATGGAATTATTAGAAACCGAAGATGCCACTCGCTTTTTGGAAGCGAAAAGTTTGTTATTGAGTGTTGGGGGGGGGGTTATTGATTTGGCATTTAGTGTATGAGAGACGAAGAACGTCAATGAGAAAAAAAGTGAACACCGGCGAGACGAAAGGGAAACGTCAGCGGGGCAGATGGAGAACGTAAGTACCTTGGCTTGTGTGCGCGCGAGACGAGACACAAACACACAGAGAGCACATGCGAGAGAGATACGAGTTATCACAGTGATTTTAGGATTAGGTTTTTTTAAATCTTTTTTTGGTTAATCTAAATCAAATTGTATGCATTACAGTTGATTCTAGGTTAAGGGTTTAGCTATATTAATATTACTAATAAATTAAATTTAAGTGTTTGATTTCACTATGATTATATGCTTCCAAGTATAAAAAATGGAATTTGAGGGAGAAGGCCTTGTGGTTTTTTTTTTTTTTTCAAACTCTAGGGACTAAGAAATTTCATTTTAGCCATTACCCAAATGCACGTGGGAGGCACATGGGGACTTTAACGGTACTTCTCTAATGAAATCCATAAAAAAAAAATTGAGATTTTGAAAATTTGAAACTTATAGGACTCAATTTTTATGAAAATTTCTAAAGGGCCAATTGCTAGAATCATTAAAAGTTAAGGGACCTGTGATATCATTAACCCAAAACTATAATTAACATAACCATCCCACCCCACCACCACCGTCCAACCATTATCTCCGGCCCAACCTTCTCCTACCACACGCCATAGGATGTGATTAACTCATAGCAAGCACAATTGATGGAATTATTGTCGACACATGTGTCATTAGTGAAGATGTATTTTTTTCTCGAATACGATTAGGCTAGTTGGTGCTAACAAATTAAAGAATCAAGACCTAAGTCGAATCATGACAATATCAAGGCTAAGATTATAAGAAAAATAGTTTCGCGCGATCATTGACTTCAATAGTAACTAGTAAGATCTTGGTCCTCTCGTCCACCTATGAAAATCGCAGCCACTCTCTCATTCGCCGAAAAACTCCACCTTCTTTTACTAAGACTTGCTAGAAGGGAGCTCAAACAAATAGTTGTACGTTGAGTGGTGGCTGGATTAGATTTCTTAGTGGACTTGTCATGGTTATGGCGAGCTTCGTGGTACGGGCCTAGAAGAGGCAACAAATTATAAATGATAAGGCTTTTGAAGTTTTTTTATTATCAGAGAGGAGGGAGCTCAAACAAATAGAAAAAGAAAACTACTCATATTTCACATGATGGACGGAAGACCGGCAGCTGATATAAATACTAGGGGGTGTAAATCGAAACCATCGAATCATTAAATCGAATCGAACCAAATTAAACAAGTTGGTTTTGGTTGAAGACAGTTCGGTTTCAGTTTCAAAAATTAGAAAGCCTCTTGATTCGGTTCGGTTCACAGTTTTTGATATCGAACCAAACCAAACCAACATATATATATATATATATATATATATATATATATATATATATATATATATATATATATATATATATATATATATATTATATATACAATATATATATATATATATATTATATAATATATATATATATATATATAATATATATATTATATATAATATATATTGTATTATATATATATATATATATATATATATATATATATATATATATATTTATATATATATATATATATATATATATATATATATTTTTTTTTTCCTCATAAGGGGGGCATGGGAAGGGTTCGAACCTGAGACCTCACATTTTGTGAAGTCCCGTGTCTACCACTGGGCCACCCCCTTAGGGGCTAAAACACCTTGGACTAAATCTTTAAAAGTTTCGGCACAATCAACACCCTGCTGCTGTGTTTTTCCATCACCTACAAGACGAGCTTTATAACGCTCAAAAGATCCGTCAGATTTATGTTTAAGACGAAAAATCCACATAGACCGTATGACATTCACATTAGGAGGCCGAGGCACTAATTCCCAAGTCTTATTGTCAACTAAAGCATTAAATTCATCCAACATTGCATTTTTCCAATTTTGATCACGGAGCGCACTAATGGGATTTTTCGGTATATGAGAAATATCTGTAGTGGTGGAGACATGTAGATTAGAGAAGTATTTTGGATTTGGTTTATAGATACCATTGGCTGCTCGAGTTGTCATGCGGTGCGACACGGGATCAGTGACGGAGGTGGGAGATAAAGAAGGAGAAGTCTGGGTTGAAGAGTGGACTGGGCCAGCTGAGGCAGGAGATGCCAAGGGAGGTGTAGAGGTTGGAATGGGCGGCAGGGAAGATTGGTCCAGAGGAGGAGGGAGAGGAGAAGTATCCTGAGTTGTAGAGAAGGGCTCCTGGATTGGGCCCGAAGGAGACTGGGGCCCAGGTCGAGGAATAGGAGCAGGCTGAGCATGCCGTGGAGGGTGAAGAAGTGAATTCAATAGGGAAGGATTAATTTGATCACTCAAACAATCATAATCCGAAGGAGTTGCTTTGTGAATTTGAGAAAATGGGAATACATTTTCAACAAAACGCACATGGCGACAAATTATGATCTTACCACTAGACATGTCATAGCATTTGGAGCCCCGATGATTTGGAGCCGGACCAAGATAAGCACAAGGAGTAGAACGTTCTTGCAACTTATGAATATAAGTAGAAGGAAATAGAGGGAAACATAGACATCCAAAAACACGCAAATCCGAATACGAAGGGTCACTTTGATAGAGGGTTTGGGTGGGGGAAAAGTAATTCAATACTTTTGAGGGGAAAATGTTTAGGAGATATGTGGCCATGGATAGAGCATGATGCCAAAAAAGAGAGTGGCATAGATGCATGAGAGAGAATGGTGCGGATGATATTATTTAAAGATTTAATATGCCTTTCGGCCTTTCCGTTTTGAGGAGATGTGTGAGGACAAGAAAGGCGATAAAGCAAGCCATGTTGATTAAAGAACTGTTCAAGAGTGCCATTAACATATTCCGTCCCATTGTCACATTGAAAAGTTTTTATATTACGTTCAAATTGGGTCTTGACGACAGCATGGAAGGACATAAATAATTTTTTAACCTGAGATTTGCTTGCAATTGGAAAAGTCCACAAAAATTTGCTGTAGTTATCAAGAAAGAGAACATAGTAACGGTGTCCAGAATAGCTGGCAACAGGGGAAGTCCAAAGATCACTATAGATAATATCAAACGGCAAGAAAGTATATGACAAAGAATTAGAGAAAGGAGTTTTAGCATGTTTCCCAAGAGGACAAGAAGAGCAACATGTTTCACGAGCCTTATTACAATCTATAAACTTATTACTACGAAGAGTATTGATTATAGTATCGCCAGGATGACCTAAACGATTGTGCCAAAGATCACGAGACATAGTAGTAAAAGCTGAATGATTGAATGAAGTGGCTTGAGAATTTGAGAAGAGTGGATATAAATCCCCAACACTGTCACTCCGCATGAGTCTGATCCCCGTTTGTAAGTCATTAACAGAAAAACCAAAAGGGTCAAAAGAAATAGAAACCATATTATCAGTGGTGAATTTACAAACAGAGATCAGATTTTTAATGAGTTTGGGAGCATGTAAACACATTTTGAAGGACAAAGGGAGGATGAGGTGGTGGTAAATTAGTGGAACCGTGACCAACAACCGGAATTAAATGACCACTACCAACAACAATGTTATGATATTTATTGCTTGAATTGAAATAAGAGGAGAGAATACCTGCATCCGCCGTCATGTGAGATGTTGCACCGGTATCCATGTAGTAGTTCCCGTCGGGTTGAGAGAACGAAAGAGCGTGCATAGCGGCTTTAATATATATATATATATATATATATATATATATATATATATATATATATATATATATATATATATATATATATATATTAAACCAAACAAAATCTTGATTATTAGAAAGCTATTATTTCTTCAATTATTTGTGTTTATTTTAGAATTTGTATGATTTTCCTTATGATAATTTGTTGTTAATTTCATAATTTTGATGTTAATTCTTAATTAAAATTTTATTTTTATTGTTACTAGTTATTTAACTCATGCTCCGCACGGGTACAATGTGGGTTACATATATTTTTTGTAATAATAATATAACTTTTTGACATTATAATTAGATTGTTAATCTCTTCCATGGTTATAATAATTGTTTTCTATTGTTACTAATATTAAATGTCTTTTTTTCACTTAAATACTTTTAAAATTAACATAAGTTTCTAACTAACGTACGCTACATATTTTGTACGGAGTATTAGTAATAATAGTACAAATCTTTGACTTAAAGACTTTTGAAATTAACATCTACTTAATAATATTATAAGCTTTTTTTTCTCTTAAAAACTTTTAAAATCATAATTCATTTTTAAAATGTGAGATACTTATTTTTTATTTCTATTGGTAATGAAAGTTTAAATCTTTTATCTAAAAACTTTTAAAACCAACACCACAATCTAACCATGTGGTATATATATATTTTCTATTAGTAATAATAGTAGTAGACAAAAGACTTTTTAACCAATATTCATTTCTAAACAATGTAAGATACATATTTTATATTGACAATAACATAAAAATGTCTTTATCTAATGACTTTGATAACAAATATATACTCATTTTTAAATAATGTGGGATACATTTCTTCGTAGTCAATGTGAGATTCATCATCTAAATTTTTTTAAAAACCAATATAACTTTTCTAACTAATGTGAAATACTTCTCTTCTATTGTTAATAATGATATACTTTTAAAATCAGTACCACTCTCTAACCAATGTGAGATAGATATCTTCATTTGGTAATGATAATAGAAGTCTTTCATCTTAAAAAATTTATAACCAACATCTATTTCTAAATAGTGTGAGATACATTTCTTCTATTATTTTGATGATAAAACTAAAACTCTTTTATCTAAAGACTTTTTAAACTAACATCATTTTTTAACCAATGTATGATGTCTATTTTATTAGTAATAATAGTAAAAGTCTTTTATCTAAAATTAAAATCAACATCTTTCTAACCATTGTGAGATATACATCTTCTATTGATAATAATGGTAGAAGTCTTATATCTAAAAAAATTGAAAACCAATATTACCTTCTACCAAATGTATGCTACATCTATTCTATCGGTAATAATAGTATTTTTTAAAACCAACACTAATTTCTACCCAATTTTGGATACATTTCTTCAATTGATAATAATATTAAAATACTTTGTAACCAATGTGAGATACATGCATCTATTCTATTTGTAACAAAAAAAATTTTAATCTAAAAACTTTTTAAACTAACATTTATTTTTAAACAATGTGAAATACATATCTTTTATTAGTAATAAGAATAGAAGTCTTTAATATAAAAATTTTAAAACTAATATCTTTTTTTAAATGATGTAAGATACATATATTCTATAGTGATAAAAGTATAAATCTTTTATCAAAATATTTTCAAAATTAACATAAATTTATAACCAATGTAAGATATATCTTTTCTATTGGTAATATTAGTAGAGATGTATTTCATATTAGTTATAAATTGATTTTAGTTTTAAAAGTCATTAGATTAAAAATCTAACATTTTATTATTAATAGAGTTGTATCCCACATTGATTTGAAAATAATATTAGTTGTAATTTTTTTTAATATATAACACTTCTATTATTAACAATAGAAGATATTAATAGTAGAGATTAATATCTCATTATTGTATTAATTATTAATACATATTATTAATAGATAATAGTTGAAAAACAATTAGTCACACATGAATGCTTGAGAGTGATAATAGTATCATTGTTACAATAATAATAATAATAATAATAATAATAATAATAATAATAATAATAATAATAATAATAATAATAATAATAATAATAATAATAATAATAATGTATAATGTATAATTCTTATCATCATTGTCATAAATGACAAGAAAAATAAATTTTCGTCAAAATGAAAGCTTTTATTATATATATATATATATATATATATATATATATATATATATATATATATATATGTTGGTTAATTTGATTAAAAATAATTTATATAAACCACAAAATCGAACCAAACCAAACCAAACCAAGTCGAGTGGTTCGGTTCGATTTGAAATTTTTGGAACCAATATGGGATGGTTCGGTTTATGATTTTCGCATAAACTAAACCGAATCGCTTACATCCCTAAATAGATTATGTATTTTCAATTAAAGGGACCAACCATAATAATAAACCTAAGTAGAGGGACAATTGTCTTATTTACTACTAGTAGCATAATAAATTACTCCATTCGTCCCAAAATATATGACGTTTTGTAGTTTTTTGATACAGACCAATGAAACATATTATAAAAACTAAACTGTCCTTATTCAAATATTAATGAGGTGTATTGATATTCTTGTCAAAAGAACCAATCATGAGTTATAGAATCAATAAATATAGGTAAAATTAAAAAAAAAAAAAAGTTTCATTAAAATTATAAAGCATCATCTGTTTTGGAATAAAAAAACTATCCCAATAATTATACTCCCTTCGTTTTTAAATAATCGTTCTAGTTGACTCGGTGCACGAATTAAGAAAAAAATAATTGACTTGATTATTTATATTTATTTAATATATAGTTTTCTTTAAAATTTATGTGTTGATGACCCATAATTAAAATAAAATAAAAATAAAAATAAAATGATAAAAATAATATTTTTAAAAAATAAGTTTCAAATTGAATAATTATTTTGGAACGAATAAAAAGTGAACTGTGGACTAAATTTAGGGAACTAGGGAGTAGAAAGTTCCGCACCGCTACAAAATACAACTCTCCATTCACATTCTTTCGCTGTCACGCTAAGTTGACAGGAGTCCTTTAATTTGTCCCACTAAAAGCCATCAATCTAAACAATCAATCGTAATTAGCCAATCTACACGTTTGTTTGACCAATGACCATGTCCCATTCTTTAAACCATAGTTAGTTCTACAAGGCCAGGTATGAGCTCCGGCACATTAATGGAACGCCTCTTCTTAATTCTCTGTTTCTCCGCCGTTTTTTTCTCTCTCCTCATCACTTGTTCTGCACTAGACATCATCGCTGCAAATAACAACATTAAAGATGGCGAAACCCTTATCTCCACCGGCGGGAGCTTCGAATTGGGGTTTTTCACCCCCGGTGGTGGTGCTGCTTCCGGTAATTCGACGACGAATCGCTACTTGGGAATATGGTACAAAAAGATATCAACGTGTACTGT
The DNA here is from genome assembly GCA_013146195.2 of Codonopsis lanceolata. Taxonomy (NCBI): domain Eukaryota; kingdom Viridiplantae; phylum Streptophyta; class Magnoliopsida; order Asterales; family Campanulaceae; genus Codonopsis; species Codonopsis lanceolata. The sequence continues at coordinate 80,646,271 of CM028380.1, read as the reverse complement.
TGTCTGGGTTGCCAATCGGGAGTCACCGGTGGCGGATACCTCCGGGTTGTTGAGGGTCGATGCTGATGGAACCCTAACACTTCTCAGTAGCAGTAACAGTAGAATTTGGTCATCTAATTCGTCGAGATCCGTCAGGAATTCCGTGGCGCAGCTCCTGGATACGGGCAATTTTGTAATCAGGGATAAAAATGATCTAAACCTGGATAATTACGTCTGGCAAAGCTTTGATTTTCCGGTAGATACGGCCCTGCCCGGAATGAAGTTGGGTAAGGATTTGGTCAGCGGTCTAGAAAGGCAACTCACGCCGTGGAAGAGCTCGGATGATCCTTCTCCAGGTGAGTTTACTGCTTTGATTGATACAATTGGTTTTCCACAGTTTGTTGTGAAGAGCGGTTCAGTCATTGAATTCCGGCCTGGACCGTGGAATGGTCTTCGTTTTAGTGGACAACCGAATATGAAACCTGACAATCTTTACACGTTTGATTTTGTTATGAGTCAGAAGGAGATCTACTATGAATACAATCTCGTTGATAGTTCGATTTTTATGAGGAATGTGATAGATCCCAGTGGCAAGATTGAGCTAAGCTACTGGATTGATCGCACCCAAAGTTGGTCGACTTACATCACTACATACACAGATAGCTGTGACGATTACGAAAAGTGTGGGCCATATGGGATCTGTGACGTCAACAGCTCCCCTGCTTGCGGGTGTTTGGATAAGTTTGAGCCGGCTACACCACAACAGTGGAATATAGGAGATTGGTCTGGGGGTTGTAAGCGTAAAACCCGTTTGGATTGTGGGGATGGGGATGGGTTTATAATGTATTCAGGTTTGAAATTGCCTAATACGGAGAGCTCCTGGTTTGATAAGAATATGAATCTCAAGGAATGTGAGAAGAGGTGTAAGAGAAATTGCACTTGTTCAGCTTATACTAATTTGGATATCAGAGGGAGCGGAAGTGGTTGTTTATTATGGTTTGGGGACCTGATTGATGTTAGAAGGTACACAGATAATGGGCAAGATATTTACATAAGAATGGCTGCCTCGGAATTACCTGCAAAAGTTGGGAGCTCCAGTGGAAGCAAACAAGTGACGACCATTGTCATTGCTGTACTATCGGTATTACCGGTTGTAGTACTTGGCCTAGGCCTCTTGTATATATTCAAGAGGAGGAGACGCATCAGAGAAGAAGAAGGTAACGACTCCCTAATACTGAAACTACCTATGTTTTTGTTGAGAGAACAATGATTTGAATTCATTGTCCATGTGACTTGAGCCAATTCTTCACTAAGAATGATTGATATGTTTTTAATCCCACTTTCTGTTAGTGATTATACATAAAGATTTACCATGAAATTTCCTTTGCCACTATATGTTGGTCTCCTTATTTTAAACACTGATGAATCTGCTCTATTGTTCGCTTTGCTAGGGCCTGTGGATCAATATTTGGGACAAGAATTGAGGCAAGATTACAGTATCGAAAGTCAGAGGGAAGATCTAGAGCTACCATTCTTCACCTTAACTATGTTACTTACGGCTACCAACAACTTCTCAATCAACAATAAGCTCGGAGAGGGTGGGTTTGGACCCGTTTACAAGGTAATATTAAACATAGAATATCCATGTATATAGCATGGTTAGCATGCATTCTTGTACAGGTATTTGAAACGGAAGGATAATCTATCTGCATGCTTTGTCTCGTCATCTACAGGGTGAGCTAAAAGGAGGACAAGTAGTAGCTGTGAAACGACTGTCAGAGTCTTCCACTCAAGGACTTGATGAATTCAAGAATGAGGTTGTCTATGTTACCAAACTTCGGCACCGAAACCTTGTCAAGCTTCTTGGGTGCTGCATTGAAGGAAAGGAAAAGATGCTGATCTACGAATACATGCCGAACAAAGGCCTTGACTCGTTTATATTTGGTTTGGCTCTCAATACCATACTCAATTGTAACTCGAATTCAAGAATCAACTAGCAGAAATATGAACTAACCTGTAAAACTCTCTGCAGATAAATCCCAAAGTAAATTACTTGATTGGCCTAAGCGCTTGCACATCATCAATGGCATTGCTCGAGGTCTTCTTTATCTTCATCAGGATTCCCGGCTGAGAATTATCCATAGAGATCTTAAAGCAAGCAATATCCTGCTAGATTCTGACATGAACCCGAAGATATCAGACTTTGGCGTGGCAAGAAGCTTTGGTGAAGATGAGAGTGAGGCAAATACAAGAAGGGTGGTGGGGACATAGTAAGAATCTAATCATATAAAATGTCACTGGGCATTCATTGTTTGTCGCTTGCAAATTATTAACTCTGACCAACACTTTAATGCAGTGGCTACATGGCACCAGAGTATGCTGGAGATGGGCTTTTCTCAATAAAATCAGATGTATTTAGCTTCGGTGTTTTGTTGCTGGAGATGGTCAGTGGGAAGAAAAACAGAGGATTCTATCATCAAGACCACAACCATAATCTTCTGGGACATGTAGGTTTTGTCTCTTGGCTAGAAATAATAGATAAGTAAAATAAAATTTTGAGATGTCTGTCTAGAAACTTTCTTAGAAAGGTACTGATACTGTGGTTTGACTGGTTTCATTTTGTTTTTGTAGGCATGGAGACTCCATAAAGAAGGCAGGTCCCTAGAACTGGTTGATGAATCTGTAAGCTACTCAGGCTATGAATTTGAAGTGGAAATATGTATTCAAGTGGGTTTATTATGCGTACAACAATCTCCTGAAGATAGACCGACCATGCCTAATGTGGTTTTGATGTTGAGTTGCAAAGGCGGATTGCCTCGACCTAAACAACCCGGTTTCTTTACTCATAAGAGTACTCAAAAGACAATACCTGAGAGTGAAAGTTCTTCAAGCACATACCCACTAAAATCAACCAGCGAAGTTACAATTACCTTCTTAGATGGTAGATAGAAAGCATATTTGTTTATTAAGATTTCTGAGCAGCCTGAGAGTAAATCTGGTTGAAGCTAATTCTTCGTCTGTTCGTCAAAGCAAATATCTGAAAGTTGAGTTGATGAACTAAGAACTCCTATTCCTCAAACCAAAAGAGGAAGTCGAATGAATTCACCTTATGCGTGTTGAGGCCCATAGGAAATTGAAATTCAATCTGGTGCTCCACTTTTGTATGTCTTGAAACTTGCAAGTATATAAGCTAAAGTTGCTATTTGATGGGTTTATATTATTTTTTATTCTTTCTAAACCTATTAGTAAAATTTGTGGCCATATTAACTTCACTTGTATATTCTTGAATTCTACTGACACAAAGTGGTTTTTGGAGCTGATTACGTAGTAAGGAGACTGCATTTTGGACACACAAAATCGATAATTATGCTGGACAGTAATCAATCAATCATTCGTAAACTGCAAAACAAAAACAGTTCATGTGTGAATTGTGATGGTATCCGAATTGCTCAATTAATCCAAAATTAATTTACAAAAACTGAGACTGATCCATCAACATGAGGACACAAAACTCCATTTGATTGAGTTTTCCATCACCGTCAAAATCACCTTCCTTGAGATATCATCATCGGAGTTTTTCTTGAGGTTTTCAAAAGTCATAACCCCTTTATCACCTGTCCATCAAAAGTTAAAACCCATTGCACAGTACTTCAATGAAACCGTCCACACCCAACTTTTCAGCCATGATGGGCAAGTAATCTTGGAATTGAGATTGATTATTCGATGCCATTTCAACTCGCACAGATAGGGAGAGAAATATCCTAGTCCCTAGAGGTGGAGAAATTTTTGATATGGGATTCGGAAGAAAATTAATAGAGATATCAGATATATAGTATACACAAGATACGGGCGGATATGGAGAGATAAAGTGGATGGTATGGAAGTTATTAATCTTAAAGCCTAGATCTTGAACATTATGATAATCACAATAATATGTAAAATACTCTTAATTAAAATACCTGATGAAGACATGTTGCTTCTAGTAATTTGCTCTTGATTCGAAATTTGCAGTATAATAGAGAAACGGATACGGAATACGGTTTCTCCCTTCTGACCTAAAAACCCTAATAAGTTGATTTAACGTGATAGATTAATATGATGTGTATTACATCTCTTTTATAGGCAAAGGGAGGACCAAATTCATATTAGAGTTTTAATCTCAACCGTCCATCAAAGTCAGTTTATTTAGAAAACTTACCCCTTTTACAAACCAAATTTATTGTAATTTAGTAATTCCAAATCAACCGTGATTCTCACTTATTGATCATATAAATAATTTCTTAATCTGCAAGAAATATATCTTACAGTCCCCACTTGGTCTAAGTGATAATCCTTTAATGGTTAATCTTTGAAACATAAGACGCGCATAATTACTAAATTAATAACTTGATGGTTAACATAATACGTTCGCAAAACAAGCTATCCATGAGAGTCATAGCGGTTCCATATTATCAGGTTTTCAACATGGTTCCTTCCATGTACTACAACATAAATAACTTAATTTACTAGGCCTTTTAAACAATGGTATACATAAGGGTCCAATAATGTTCTTTCTTCAAGAACTATTTCTATTATCAATTATCCATTCACATAGAGTATACAAAATATGGAAACAAAAATGAAATCAGAATGTCATAAATAAGAGCTCAATAGAAGTTCAATGTATAAGCATAACAAACGATAAATTAATAATCAGTCACTCTCTCTAGACCTATACTTAAAGTATGTTCGTGAAAGTTCTTAGGAGGTAACCCCTTCGTAAGTGCATCTGCAACCATAAGTGTTGTACTTATATGCTCAATAAACAACTATGTCTTCTGAATTGCTTGCTTCACCGATAAATACTTAAGGTCCATGTGTTTTTGTTCCTTTAGAGTATCTATCATGCTTAGAGAAAAATACTGCTACGACATTATCACAATAGAGTTTCAACGGTCCAAAGACAAAATTCAAGTCTCTAAATCTGGAGATGAAATTTCGCAGCCATAAGCAGTGATTTGTAGCTTCAAAGCAAGCTACAAATTCAGCTTCCATCATAGAATTAGCAACAATAGATTCTTTTGCACTTTTCCATGAGATTGCTCCTCCAGCTAGTAGACATACATAACCAAAAGTGCTATTTAGAGTGTCTTTGCATCCAGTATAATCAGAATCTGAATAGCTAACCAACTCTAATTTATCTGACTTCTTGAATGTAAGATAATAATCCTTCGTACCCTGTAAGTATCTCAAAACTTTCTTTCCAGCTCTCCAATGATCCATTCCTGGTTTTAATTGGTATCTTCCCAACATACCAACAACAAAGCTGATGTCAAGCCTTGTGCAAACTTGTGCATACATCAATTTTTCTACTAAAGAAGCATAGGGTATGTTTTCCATTTTCTTACGTTCCAATTCATTTTTAGGACATTGATAGAGACCAAATTTGTCTCCCTAAGTACATGTTGCCATTCCAAATCTTTCTAAGACTCTTTCGATATATGTTTTCTGGGAGAGTTTAAGTAATCCACGTGATCTATCACAGAATATTTCTATCCCAATCATGTAGGACGATTCACCATTTCCTTCATCTTGAAATTTTTAGAAAGATAAGCTTTGGTTTAATGCATTAAGCCAAGATCACTACTTGCCAATAATATATCATCAACATACAGAACCAAAAATATGAATTTACTCCCACTGATCTTGACGTATATGCATGGATCTAAAATATTTTCTTCAAAACCAAAAGTATTAATGGTTTCGTTGAATTTTAAATACCATTGACGGGAAGCTTGTTTAAGTCCATAAATGGATTTCTTAAGTTTGCAAACCATGTCTTCTTGTCCTTCTAAGGTAAAGCCTTCAGGTTGACGCATGTAAACTTCTTCTTGTAGCTCACCATTAAGAAATTGTGTTTTCACATCCATTTGATGTAACTCTAAGTCATAATGAGCTACTAGGGTCATAATAATTATGAGAGAGTCTTTCTTCGATACAGGAGAAAAAGTCTCTTTGTAATTTATACCATCTTTTTAAGTAAAACCTTTAGCTTCAAGTCTAGTCTTATATCATTCAATATTGCCATGACAGTCACGTTTGGTCTTAAAGACCCATTTACACCCAATTGTTTTGTGTCCTTCCAGCAGATGAGTTAGTTCTCAGACTTGATTATCTGCCATTGAATTTAACTCATCTTTCATGGCATCAATCCATTTATCATAATTATTACTTGTAATGGCTTGTGAATAGGAAACTGGGTCTTTCATTATTCCTATGGCAAAATCAGATTCTTGTAGATAAATAACGTAATCATCATAAACAACACTTCGTTTTTCTCGTTGAGATCTTCTCAATGCTGGTTCTTGTGCTTGTTTTATGATTTCTTCATTGGCAATGATTTCATTACGGGGTTGTGGCTGATGTGGTTGTGGCTCTTCATCGTTTATTGGTTCAACGATGAGTGGAGCCACATGTGATCCTTCGACGTTTAGCGATTCAATGATGGAAGGATTCACATTGTTTGTTTGATTCTTGGATAATGTGATTGTTACCTTAACTTGGTGAACAGACTTATCTTCCACAAATATACTCCCACTAATCATGCCATCATCAATGAATTTGACATTACCAGTTTTCACAATTCGCAGCTTATGGTTAGGACAATAAATTATATACCCTTTGGATTTTTCAGTAAAACCAATTAAATAACCACTTATGGTTTTTAAATCCAATTTGTTTGCTTGGGGATTATATACATTCGATTCAACTGGACGTCCCCAAACTTACCGGTGTTTTAAACTAGGATTCCAGCCTTTCCACAGCTCAAAAGGGTCTTTGGAACTGCTTTACTAGGAACCCTATTTAAAATATATACGGCCATACGATGGGCATATGTTCACAACGTAATGAGAAACTTAATTAGCATGACTCATCATGCTTCTAACCATTTCCAAAAGCGTGCGATTTCGCCTTTTAGCTACACCATTCTGCCATGGAGAATCTGGCATTGTGTATTGAGCTACAATTCCAAGTTGTTCGAGGAGTCTGGCAAAAGGTCCAGGATGGTGTCCTGTTTCATCATACATGTCATAAAATTCTCCACCTCTATCAGACCTTATGATTTTCACTTTTCTCTCTAATTGCCTCTCAACCTCAATTATGAATATTTGAACAAAATTCACAGATTGAGATTTGTTATGCAATAGATAAAGATAACAGTAACGTGAATAATCATCCATAAAGGTGATGAAGTTGGTTTCTCCCCCAAACATTGGAACATCAAAAGGTCCACAAATATCTGTATGTATTATTTCAAGAAGCTGGGAACTTCTTGTGGCTCCTTTCTTTGTGTGCTTTGTTGCTTTGCCTTTAATACAATCCACACAACTTTGATAATCAGTCAAATCTAGGTTCGGTAAAACCTTATCTTTTACTAATCTTTGAGGGGGTTGGATGTTATTATACATTTTGGGTAGTGCCCTTTTTTGGTCTTTTTCAGCCTTTTTCCCAAACTTATGATTCGTTCCTTGAATTGTGAGATGCGCAACGTTAATACCTTGTTGAGTTAGCCATGCTTCCTCTTGAACTAGCATTTTATATAGTTCATTCATTGTCCACTTTTTCTTAATGGAATTATAGTTCACTTGAAAAGGGACATACTGTGGAGGAAGAGAATTTATGATAAACTGGATAAGAAAATTCTCATCCACTTTCATTCCTAAATTCGAAAGCATTTAGAGACTAATTTCTTAAACACAAAGTCCCCAAAATTGAATGGTAGTCCAAGACCTTGGTACATTATTTTGGCATATTCCTAAGTTACTGAATTTGAATTTGAATTTGAGATAGGAGCCCAGTTGGCACAACAAATCTTGTGCATTACATCATAGAAAGAGGTTAGTTTTGATGTGCTAACCTTGGCCCCTTTTCCTGGGGTAGACACCCCAATTTCATATCCCTGGTATGTAACATGACATGAAATATCAAGACCTGTTAAAAAGCTAACGAATGTCAAGTTACAGGGTTGAAAGTGCAAAAGAAAAAGCAGGATGCATAAACAGTGAAATACAGGGGGCCTAAGTGCCAAAAAGGACACCAAAAATGACCCTGGGTGCCACCCATGGTCACTCCTAGCGCCGCGCCCAGCATGGCTATCGGCAGCGCCCAGCAGTGCTTCCAAAACTGTAGTAGTTAGCCTTCGGTGCAATTCTCCAAGCACGCGGTACAATCCGATGAAACACATAAAGTAAAACTTAACCGCGAAGGAAGCCTCGTTCCCAGCCTATAAATAAGAGGCCCCATCTTGTGAATTCAGAGAGTGAACACACAGTGCGAACACGCAGTGAAAAATTCTTCCGCAGTGAGTTCATCGCAGTCTGAGAGAGCGCCGAGAGAATTACTCCCTCTAGCCCCAAAGCTCCACCAAATCTCCCCCAAACACTAAAACTCACTGGCCAAAGTGAAACCTAATTACCCTGCTAGGATTCTGCCCTATTCCACCGGTTCAAAAATCCCAAAAAGGGCAGTTGCCCTGCCCAAATTCAGACGTCAAATCAGCAAAAAGCAAGCAGTTGCTCTGTGCGATTTCTGACGCCAATAAGCAAGCAAAAGCAATAAAAGTAAACAGTTGTGCCTGCAGGATCCCGAGGCAAAAAGCAAATTTCGGAAGCAGTCACTCTGCCTGAATCCCCGCAACAGCAAAGCAGCAAAAAGAGACTCCCTCTCCCTGAAGGACAGAGCGTGCGTACCCTAAAACCTGCCAGAAGCTAGTTGGTACATACATGATAAAACCCCCCACGCTTCAAGAGGTAGGCTATTTAAAGTTTTTTATATATAAAAATGCTATTTAGATTAGCCCGATGTAAAAAAAAAAGCAGTTGTGCTGCCTGAAATTCTATAGGAAATAGCACTAAAAAGAACCATTATTATGACCAAAATTTTATAAATGTATTTGTAACTCCGGGAAGGTGGCTGTTGTAAGTTTGTAATAATTTCCATATATATATATATATATATATATATATATATATATATATATATATATATATATAATGCTTTATTTCAACTGTTAAATAAATATAAAGAAACATATTCAAGCCAAAAACTATTTTGAGACCGAAAGGGTGAGCTGGGTGCCTAACCCCTTCCCACCTCATAACTTAGCCTTCGAACCCTTTGCAAATCTGGTTATTTTTTGTTTTTCTTTGGTTTTCCTTAAAATAAATATGGTGACTCTGTTGATCACATTTTGAATCCACAATTGAGGCCAGACGTATTTCACGCGCCTTAAAGGTTTTGAAACCATCCGCTTTTCCATCAGTGGGGAATCGGTCGAAAAACGGGGCACTCACACTTGGCCACTTTGTAATCAAACCACCACTAAGATCCTTCACACGTGTATTCAGATCATAAATAAACCAACTCAAACCTACATTAGGTGTCCCACAATGTCTATTGATGAGAGAAGGAGATAATTCTATCATATGATTCCTAACAAAAACTTTCTCAAATAATAGATCACTAACAGACATAACCCTCTTTTCAAGGTTGGCATAAAATTCTAAAATTATTTCCCTAACATAGGGAGCAGCAAAGGATAGAGTTGCCAACAAATTCCTATCAGAATAAACTGGACCAAGTTTTGGGCAGTCAGGGGGTGGCAATGACTGACAGGACACGATAGAACGAACCAGCACGACACGATTATAAAACACGATTATAGAGACAAATGACACGATAAGACCAGCACGACACGACATGACACGAAACACGACACGAAAGACACGGAATTGTTAATATATTCAAAATAATAGTTATTATTATATTTATGATCAAATCAGATATATAACATGAAAACACGATAGTGAGGCATGAGCACGACAGGATAGCACGAATTGCCACCCCTTGAGTCAGGTCCTCAATTGGAATGATTCTTTCATCTACCAATCTTCTAGCATAATTATATCTAAAAGAGGCAGCAGAAGAAAAGAAAGTTTCATAGAATGGGTTACCTACATCCTATTTAGCTGATGCATTACTAAATGCAGCTTCACTAGAAACTTCATCAACAGCTACATTGGTCTGAGGGGAAACTCTTCTTTAGGTAAACCTTGCTAGAGCCATATCACTTTATTTAGAGACTTCTTTCTCCACAAAGTACTGGTCTGGGCTATCATCAAACTCAGAAGAGCTAGGAGAGGAACCATGGCTTGGTGTTGGGGATGAAGACTTAGGAGAGGCATTCTTCAAGTTTACCATGAATTCAGCCAGTGTCCTCTGTTCATCAAAAAAGCTCATTTAAGAGACATCTATTTCAGGTTCTAAGGGATGAGCAATAGGAGAAGCTTCTTCATGAATTAGACTTGGAGAATTAGCCTGAAAGACCACTATGGGGGAAGGTATGGGGTAGTCTTCATCAACATCATCTAGGGTTGTTGTTTCAACATAGCTGCTTCCAATTTGATGACTAGGTGCACGAGGTTCCACTACAAATTGGGAGCCATCGCTTGAAGGCTTGAAGTCTTCATCGTCACTGTTGTTTTGAATCTAGATATCTTCTTCAAATTGTCCTGGAGTTATTTTGTTTTTCTTGGCCTTGGCAACATCAAAATCACTGGGATTGTCGTAATTGCTGGGAATTCCTCTTAACTTTTTAGATTTTCGAACACTAGGGTTTCCAATTTGGGGGAAAATTGTTAAGTCCTCCATGGTCGTCCACGTCAATTGCATTACCTCTTTCCCCAGGTAAGATGTAAGCAATAGGTTCAGGAAGAGGCACATGGGGTCTTAGCTTGATGGTTAGAGTTCATGGCTTCCATCCTGGAGGTCATGGGTTCGATTCCCCACCAGTGGTTAGAGGGAATGACATTGCCCTCCCTAGCTTAGCTAGGCGCCTCTGTGTAGTGCATCTAGGGGGGGAGCGGTGAAATGTGTTGATCCCCTTTAAAAGAAATAAAAAATAAAGAAAAAAAATAGGTTCAGGAAGAGGGGTAGCAACCACTATTGCACTACCAGGCAGGATATCAGTAGTTGTAATTTCAGGTGATGTAGCTTTGGAAGATGGTGCACTGGGAGCTACATTAGGTACATGGTTCATTTTCTGGGAATCTGAAGGGCTAGTAGGTACAGATGCCATGGAGAATTGAGGGTTTTCTAAGAGAGAGATGAAGAGAAGAGAAGAGAAGAAACTGGAAGTTTTTCCCAGAGATGAAGAGGAATTTTCGATGAGTTTTTGAGAATATGTGTTAACTCTTCACAAACTTCAATCTGTTAAAAAACAAAACGGCTGCAAGCACGCTAAAAACTTTGAGAAGATAGCTGTTAGTTCATAAATTTATGGAATGTGGGGGGTATTTGTGATAAAACCAAATTTCTTATTTTAAAATGAAACTAATTTGACCAAATCACACACAATATTTTCATAGTATCTGTTTAAGACTTGCAAATAGTGATAGATAAATGAGGAGTACTGGATATAAGGATAGCAATGATTTCTTTTTAAAACTTGAATTTTTGAATTTCAAATAATAACAAGAATTCATAACAAACACAATAAAGGATATACCAAAATTGTTCAAACCCAAGCTATAATATTACAACACATATCGATAATTAAAAAATCTCTTAACACTCCACAAAGATTAGACAACCACTAAATATTTTTCAACATAGAATACTTTGGTAATTAATTTGCATTTTTGAGATTATGACAAAATTTCAATAGGTTGATACTATAATTAACAGTGCATGTCCTAAAATTTATGCCTAGTAAATGATGAAAATAGATCAGGCAGCTTCTAATCTAATGCAGTCATACACATGTGAAAAATGTCTAGATCAATTTGATATAGTTCCGGATGAAGCTGCATTGGGAGATGCATTCGCCAAAATTGTGATTTTATGTTTACTTTTTCATCTTTTGTTTATCTTAACATACTCATCTCACACAAATTTCCTAGGTACGTTATTTCCCCAGGAGTATAGCTCTACTTTATTTCAAGCATATACACAACATGCCACTTGGAACCTTTCTTACTATTTACCAAGGGAAGCCATTTTGCTTAAGATCAACCCATGAAATCCAAAGATTCATAGTCCCGAAAGAAAAAAAGACTACAAACCTTATTCATATGTAGCTCTTTTCCGTTTGGTAGCTTTCACACTTTTTCAAAGGGTATCCATTTTTTTCAAGATCAACCTATGAGAACCTAAGTTCCATAGTACCAAGATAAGATGCTCCAACCCTTGTTCTTAAAGGTAGCTCTTTCCTTTGTGGACTTTGAACTTTGCAAAATAAACAACTGGGAAAGTGAGAGAATCATAACAAAAAGTCACATTTGATTTTGAATGCAATTCCCAGGCAACAGCAAAAGGACACAAACATGTGTGATTGATCTAGTGTGCCTCCTAAATACAAAATGCAAGGATGCCTATTTTTTTTATTAAATAGCAAGTGAAGGGTCACATGGTACACATACCAAGAGATTTTCAAAGATTAATAAATCTCTTAAAATCTAGACTCTTAGTGAAAATATCAGCCGGTTGATTTTCAGTCCCAACATACTCTATGCAAATAACACCTTGTTCAACCAAGTCTCTAATAAATTGGTGTCTTATGTCAATGTGTTTTGTTCTAGAGTGTTGAACATGATTTTTTGCTATACTTATTGCACTGGTGTTGTCACAATACATGGTTAATACATTACTGTGTAGGTCATAATCCTTGATCATTTGATTCATCCATAAAAATTGTGTGCACTCACTACCAGCTGCAATGTATTCTGATTCAGCTGTAGAAAGGGCAACACAATTTTATTTTTTCTCAACCAAGAAATCAAGTTATTTCCCAAATAAAAATATCCACCAGATGTACTTCTCATGTCATCAACACTACCTGCCCAATCAACATCACTAAAACCAACAAGGTTGGTATTAGTATGTTTTGTGTACGACAAACCCATAGTAGAAGTCTCACTAACATACCTAATTATATGTTTGACAGCTTTCAAATGAGAGACTTTAGGGTTTGCTTGGTATCTAGCATACAAACACACACTATACATGATGTCTGGTCGTGTGGCAGTCAAATATAACAGGCTTCCTATCATGCTTCTATATAGTGTACGGTCAACACTTTCAGAATTTTCATCTTTGCTCAGTTTGTTGGATGTACGCATAGGGGTTTTCTTTTTCTTTCCATTGTCAAGACTGAATTTCTTCACCAAGTTAAGTGCATACTTGGCTTGAAAGATAAACATCCCTTCATGCATTTGTTTTATTTGAATCCCAAGGAAAAAAAGTTAACTCTCCTTCCATACTCATTTCAAACGAAGATGTCATGCAATGCACAAATTCCTTTTCTAAGGACTTAGAAGTGGACCCAAACACAATGTCATCAACATAAATTTGTTCAATCAAAATGTTTTTGTCTTTTCTTTGAATAAAAAGTGTCTTGTCCACTTCACCCCTTTTAAAACCACTTTTCATAAAATGATCTGTAAGTCTCCCATACCAAGCTCTAGGAGCTTACTTGATACCATACAAGGTCATTTTCAATTTAAAAACATAGTTGGGTTTATGGGGGTCCTCAAAACCCTTAGGTTGTTCTACAAAGACTTCTTCTTCTAAAATATCATTAAAAAAAGCACTCTTCACATCCATTTGTTGAAGAGTAATATCAAGAAAGCATGCAATGTCAAGAAGAAGACGTATGGACTCAATGCGCGCAACATGTGCAAAGGTTTCATCAAAATCCACCCCCTCAACCTGTGTGTACCATTGAGCCACCAGTCTTGCTTTATTTCTTATTATCTCTCCCATTTCATTTGATTTGTTTTTGAAAATCCACTTAGTTTCAATAACATTTACAGAGGTGAGTCTAGGTACAAGGAACCAAACATCATTTTTAGAAAATTGATCAAGCTCATCTTGCATGACATTGATCGAACATTCATCTTTTAAGGCTTCATGCACATTCTTAGGTTCAATAGTAGACTCATGGCATGATGCATGAAACTCTTCACACTCAAGTGTAGATAGGCAAGCTAATTTTCTGTAGTCAACCTTACCTTTCTTCCTAGTTGACATTCCATCATGTACATTACCTATAACTTGAGAAGAGGGATGGACTTTCTGAATGCGGCTAGGAATGTCTTGACTACGATCAGTCAGACTGGAGAATTTCTGACCAGTGTATCTTTCGGTGCAGCTTGTGATGCAACTGCATCCGGAACTATATCCTGAACCACATCCACTGAATTTTCAGGATTTACAAAATCTTTATTTTCTGGAGCTGGAACATTGTTTATAGTGGTAGGATCTGAAGTTTCTGCAATTGTCCCATGATCTCCAAAGTCTAGCAAACCTGAAATATCATCCTCAACTGTTTTGTGGCCAAGATCAGTTAGATCATCAAAAACAATATTCATAGACTCCATAATAGTTTTTGTTCTAGGATTAAATACCCTATAAGCACAACTATTAGTGGAGTAACCCATGAAAACACACTTATCACTTTTTTAGTCAAATTTTGAATGATGGTCCCTATCATTAAGCAGATAGCACACACACCCAAAAACATGAAAATATTTTAAAGTAGGTTTCTTCCCTAGTAAAATTTCATAGGGTGTCATGGTGCTACCTAGTCTCAAGTAAACCCTATTTCCTATATGAAAAGTTGTGTTTAGGGCTTTGTCCAAAATCTTTTTGACAAATTCTTGGAGCTCAACATTACCCTAGTCATTTCTTGTAATGTCATATTGTTTCTTTCCACCACTCCATTTTGTTGTGGAGTTTTAGGAGCTGAGAATTCATGAGTTATGCCATTTGAAGCACAATAGGTAGAAAAGGAGGAATTATCATATTTCGTGCCATGATCTAATCTAATTCTAGTAAGCTTTAGATCATACAAATTCATCACACGGGTGTACCATATTTTGAAAGCCTCAAAAGTGTTTGATTTTTCTTTTAAGAAAACAACCCATATGTATCTAGAGAAGTCATCAACACATACAAACGTACATTTTTTTTCTTACCTACACTCTCTACTTCAATGGGACCCATGAGATCAGTATGGATCATCGCAAGACATCTAGATGTGGAACAATGGGATGTTGGAAGGTGAGAGGCCTTAATTTGCTTACCTTTTTGGCATGGTCCACACACTTTTGTGTAGTTCTTATCCAAACTAGGTAAACCTTTCAAAGCATCATGTTTCTCAAGCTCATGAAGCTTACGAAAACTCATGTGCCCTAATTTTTGATGCCATAAATATGTTACATCCATGCTAGCACTATAACAAGTTTGTACATTATTGTACATATAGCAATTATCTGATGATCTTGTACCTGTCAATAGGCACTTGTTAGTTTGATCAAACACCTCACATGAATTCTTATCGAATCTTACTTGAAGGTCATCATCACACAGTTGACTAATGCTTATGAGATTAGTCTTAAGACCTTCAACATGATAGACATTTGTAAGCTTAGGAAGACCATCTACATTTAAAGTGCCTTTACCAACTATTTTATCTTTA
This sequence comes from Codonopsis lanceolata, assembly GCA_013146195.2. NCBI lineage: Eukaryota > Viridiplantae > Streptophyta > Magnoliopsida > Asterales > Campanulaceae > Codonopsis > Codonopsis lanceolata. The sequence goes on along the minus strand of CM028380.1, from coordinate 80,630,775 downwards.
GCTCCCCCTCCATAGGTCACAGAACCTCCATTGAGGTTCTCATAGTCTTTCAAGTTCTCAATAGAACCTGTCATATGTCTTGAACACCCAGTATCAAAGTACCAAGATCCAGCTATGTATGATTTCAAAAATGTAAAGGTAACATTGCATTGTTCTGAATCAGACAACTTTGCACCAGGACATATATCAAAAGGTTCACAGTACTTGGAGTTATCATTCCTGTAACTACCTTTGGGTACCCACACTTTTCTGAAAGTTTTTGGCTGATGTTGCCTTGGATGTAGCTTCGGATGCTGCTGCATCCGGTGCTGCACCTGGTTACGAACCAGGTATGCTTGCCTAACCTCCTCATCATAGACTATTTTTTTAGGTAACAAAAGGGCTGGATATGATCAGGTTTGTGGCAGTAATGACAAACAAAGTTTCTTTTTCTAGTTTTTGGTTTTTCAAAGAAATTTGGTTCTTGAAAATTTTGTGTAAACTTTTTTGGTTCAAAAGATGTACCTTCACCTTCTTTAACAAATGTCTTTGGCAAAAATCCAAGTCCAGACTTACCATTCTTCCCGGACTTCAACATATCATCCAGTTCATGTTGACTTAAATTCCATTTTGCCACGGTCCCATTAGCTTTGATAAGTTCTTCTTTTAGATTTTCAAGCTCCACATCCTTCTTGCTAAGCAAACACTCTAGTCTAGTGCTACACTCTTTCTGATCTTCATTCACTTTCTTAAGTGTATTATTTGTTTTCCCAAGTAATGTAACTTGAAGAGCCCTCTTTTCCCAATCCTTGTACAACTCTTTATAGGCTTCCAGTAGTTCTGTTTCAGATTTTGCACCATCTTTAGTGACAGAAGAGTTAAAGCAACGAAAGTCATCCCAGCTTCTGTCTGATGTAGCTTACGATGTAGTTTGTGAAGCAGCTACATTGGGAAGTACATTAGCCGAAAATCCTGCAAGATCAGATTGAGAGTTGTATACAGCAGGGAGAGTGATGAGATCACCTGGATCTTCATCATCACTGTCACTCAGAGTAGCAGAAAAATTTAGACCCTTCTTTCTCAATGTATTAACACATTGATTAGCATAGTGACCAAATCCTTGACATTCCCTACACTGAATAGAATAAATATTCTTTCCACTGTAAGTAGGTTTTGTAGCAAAAGGATTGGTAAAAGGTTTTTCAGGAGTTTTAAAAGAGTTTTCTTTGGGGGGGGGGGGGGGGGGAAACTTACTAGAATCAGGTTTAAAAGAGGTTTTGGAGTTGAAGATGGAGTTCTATTTTGACCTTTGACTTTCAAAATGTTTTTAAAATTGGTAGTCAAAAAGGCCATAAAATCTTCTCCAAAATCAGACTCTTGAATTTCTTTTTGTAATTCAAGCAGATCAGGAGAAACATCAACAACAAATGGCAAAGCAATGCTTTTCACAAAAGGCCTAGAGGATGATGCACCTTTGCCTAGCTTTTTGCCTAATTTGTTCATTGAGGTTTAGTTCAAAGTTTTGGAGAATACCAGCAACTCTGTCAAAACCCATTTTATCAATATCATGAGCTTCCTCAATAGCACAAATTTTTACATTAAATCTTTCAGGCAAAGTGCGCATCATCTTGCTAACGAGACGATCATTGGTGATAAGATCACCTAATGTAAGAGCAGAATTAGACATATCAAGTAGCCTACCATAATAAGACATGATATCCTCAGTTTCATTCATTCTAGTGTTCTCAAATTATGTGGTAAGCAATCTCAGTTTTGAAGCACGAACACTGGCAGGTCCTTCACATAAGGTTTGAAGGGCCTCCCACACATCCTTAGTAGATTCATAATTAGTAATTAATAACCCTAAAAGTGTTGACATCTAAGGCTTTGTATATGACAGACAAAGCCTTTGAATTGAAAGAGGCAGTGTTTCTATCTTCATTAGTCCAATCTGATTATTTAGTGATTTTTACATCACCATCATTATCAGTAGTCTTAGGAGGAGTCCACTCTTTCAGAACAGCAAGCCACGCTCTCTCATCAATTGATTTAATGAAGATACGCATCTTAACTTTCTAAATAGAATAATTCACATTAGTCAAGGTAGGAGGACGGACAATATTCTCGTATTGAGAATCCATCACGGCTACAACCAGAATCCGCTCTTAGTGGCGTCAAGAGAAGGCTCTGTTACCAATTTAAAGATCAATAGTAGCTATGATTCATGAAATCTGTCAATGCAGTTCATGACGTAACTTGTTACTGTAGCTACACCCGGAAGTGCATTGACCAAAAATTCAAAAACAACGGAAGACTTTTAATTTAAAGCAAAAATAAACACAGATGTTTACCAAATAATCTACAAGCATATACTTGTAGATCCAACCTTATGGCCAAAAAGATTTCATTAAAAAGATGAAGTGTTTAACAAGACAATATGTGAAATCACCAAAACCAAAACTTTCACTAGACAACACGTCTTGGAGAGCAAAACCCACAGAAACAAAGGTAGAGAAAACGTGAGATTAAAAAATAAATTTCCTAGAAAGACTAGGAAGACAAACAGCAACAACAGGTCCAATGTAGTTCCTGATGAAGCTACACTCCAAGCTTCATCCAAATTCCAGTAGCACGATTTTCTGAATTTTCTCTTACTGTATACTGTATGCTCTAAGTTTAATCTGCTCTGCTCTCTCTACTTTGCACTCGTGTCTTTTTCTTGAACCGCATGATCCATATAAATAGTTGGAGGAGTCCTACAATTTAATTAGGAAACAAAAAACACTCCAAAACACTGAAGGATTAGGAAGCAAGGTGTTAGTTTCCTTAAGCAATTAAACTCCTTTATTGCATAGATTTTATTACCAAATATATGAATTCTATGAGAGGTTTTAGAAAAGGACTAAATATGATAATTTCTTACCAAAACTTTGTGACCAAAAAAGGTTAAAACAAGACCAAAAATAGGACATGCCTATTTTGCCCTTACAAATTTATTATTAAAGTACAAAAATCAAATTGTTAGCTCCTTTGAACTAACATAAAACACTGGATGGTGGACTGGCAAGTCTAGCATATATTGAGATTTAAGAGCATAAAAAGAAAAAAAATGTGTGTTATTTATGCATTGATTATACAACTCCCAAAAATTATTAAAAATGTGCAAATAGTCATGGAATATAAGCAGATTTACTGTATAGACACTACATGTTAAACCCAGTAAGGCCATTTTTCTTTTCATTCCTTCCCAAATCATATTTAATTTGTCAAACCCTTCTCACATCTCCCCATCCCGTAAATTGTTTCTTTTCTTCTTTACATATAGAAAATCATATTTAATTTGTCAAACCCTTCTCACATCTCCCCATCCCGTAAATTGTTTCTTTTCTTCTTTACATATAGATAATCATCTTCTTCATACCCAATTCATTCAACTGGTGGTGATTCAAGCTATCAAGTATCATCACTATATACCACCAAAATCATCTCTGTAGAGTAGCATTACTTTAAAGCTTAGTATATGACATAATCAAACCCATCAAACTGCAATAAACATTAAAAAAAAGAAGGTAGTATGTAGTTCTTGCGTTGTGTTTTTTTTTTTCGATGTTCAAAGTTTTGTTTGTTTAATATTATATTAATATTCATCATCTCTTATTTTAATTTAGAAAGTGTTCTCTTTTATTATTTGAATTACCTTTGAGGGTTATATGAATAACGCACATAGTAAAAGACCCGTAAATACAATCACAAAAAAGAATGGTAAATATTTTCTTTTAAGAATATTTTTCAACCTATGAGTTTTTTTGTAATTGTAAAATAACATTGTACTGGCTTGCCCGTGCCTATGACAATGACAAACATGCACAACCCTTCATTTAAATAACTTCAATTTGTATATATACTAAAATGAAAAATATAAAATTGCATTAACTCAACTACATAAGGTCTAAAATCCATTATTCCTAATACATACTTGAAATAATAATTGATGAAGTTAAACTTTTCTCTCGATGTAGTAGATTATTTTGAAACTACTACGTGTTAAAAATGTATATTCTCTAAGTGATTTCAGCACATCCAAATTTAAATTATATCCAGTTCATATACTATGAGGTTGTTATAGCAAAAAAAATCAATTATTTTAAAATTTGATGTTTGTTTTGAGATTTTTTTTAAAGAATACTTATTATAGATTATGCTGCAGGAAATATTGTTTATGTATAATTTAATTGAAAAAGATAGATATCCATGTGGTTAACGTACGGGTGTAAAACTAGTTTTTTTTTAAAAGAAGAGGAATGTTTCTCTATTTTATAAGATCAAAAATAAAATAAAATATCACTTTTGTTTCAACGTGAGTTTCATTTTTCAGTAAATTTTTTTATCTACTGAATTTTTTTTACACAAGTGTTTCTCGTATTATCACTATAAGAACAATAGTACTTAGGATTTACCAAACTGTCAATGCAGTTCCCAATGTAGCTTGAGCAACAGCTACACTGGAAGGTGCATTGGTCAGAAAATTAATAAACAGTGGAACACTTTAATTATACAACAGGAAATAAGCACAAACGATTACCAAACAATCTACAAGTCTATGCTTGTAGATTTAGCTTCATGGCCAAAAAGATTTTACTAAAATAGATGAATTGTTTTACAAAAATTATGTGAAATTACTAAACCAAACACTCTCACAAGACAACAAGTCTTGGAGAGTAAAAACCCAAAGAAAAACAGATAAAGAAAACGTAGGAATAAAAAATCAACTTCCTAGAAGCCCTAGGAAGATAAACTGTTCCATCAATCTCAATGTAGTTCCTGATATAGCTTCTAGAGTTACTGCATCCGGAACTGCATTTAGAATCAGCAACAAAACTGGAACTCTGAACTTCTTCTAAAACTCTGAATATTCTGCTCTCAGATCTCTCTGTGTCTGCACGTCTCAGCCTCTGCCCATGTCCTCTACTTATATTGTGAAGGAGACCTACACATAAAGAAGGAAACAAACTCCAATATGGAAAATGATTAGAATTAGTAATTAAATAAACCACCATAATTACTAGATTCTATTTCCAACTGAACATGGACTCTTGAGACATGGTTTAGGAAGGATTTATGCAAATATTTTGTTTCCAAAATTACTCCTAAGTTTTAGGACCAAGGAACCCAAAATATAATCAATATTTTGTTTCCAAAAATGTCTAAGCTTAAAGACCAAGAAAGGAGAAACAAAACTAAAATAGGCCATGCCTATTTTACACTTATAATCTTCTCCTTTGTTGAGCCTTTCTGGTCAAATAATATGACAAGTGTTGCCACTTATTCAACACAAACAAGTTCCTTCAAAACCTGCATTTGTTAGCAAAAAAAAAAAAAAAAACTCCCCCTGAATTTGGCAATCAGATGAAAGTTTATAAACTAAATATGTAATAGATTATCAACCAAGCAATATCCCAGATTAATTATGCAGAAATCCCACTGAGCAGAAATTATTACAGACCAAGAGTATCAAATGAGCATACAAACATATTTAGAGAGTTTTTGAGAGATAAGAAATATCAGAAACATGATCAGCAATTCACTTTTTGATATACCAAACAATCTTCAGTCTTTAGTCTCATCTTGAGTATCAGCAACAACTTCAGGAACATGAGCAAGAACAACACTTGGATTTCCTCCCCCTATTTGGCCAGAATGTAAGGCAAGCCAAGCAGAATACTGGGCAGCTAAGTTCTGAAGAAGGGCAGTCTAAGAAGTAAGAAGGGCAATCTGAGACTGGATCTGAGGAAGCTGTTCAGTAATGAAGGACACAAATATTGGAGCAGTAGGTCCAACAGAACAGGGAGCAGGTACTGATGCAGGACTTGATGTAGCTGCATTGGATGCTACATTGGTCAAAGCTGGAGCAGATGCAACATCAGCAGGCTGTGGAGCAGATGCAGGGGCAGCAGGTGCATGGGCAGGCATGACTAAGGAAGAGCCAAGAGCAGAAGGATATGGATATACCAAGGGCAAATTTAACACCCTAGCTCCCTTTAACAATTTGATTGAGATGTGAAGAGGGTCAAGGATAGGGGTTAATCTTTCACCTACTGTGGGAACAAAGCCTTGGGCAACCAAAATTTTGTAGATAATGGAAGGAAAAATGAGTCCTTTTGTCTCCTTCAGACTCTGCTAGCGAGACAATTTTCTTAAAGACAAAATCACCAAAATCAAAGGGCAGTCCAAGACCAATCTGGCATAAGATCCTAGCATGCTCCTCTGTAAGGGTAAAATAGGCATGACCTATTTTATCTTGTTTTCACCTTTCTTGGTCAAAGAAAGATTTTAAATTAGTCAATGTTTATTTAGGTGTTAGATTTTGTTTAGAATACTTTTGGTAAATTAGTTTTGATTTTTGATAGGAAAATCTTTCAAATCTTTCAAAAGATTTGATCTTTCAAATCTTTCAAAAGATTTAGGCAACATATTTTTGGTAACTAGATTTATGTAAATAAATTTGTTATTTGATGTATCTTAGTCTTAATAGGAAACATAATCTTTCTTAATATTGTATTAATCTCTTTCCTAGTAGGAATTGTTTTCCTTGTGCCGTGTTCTGACAGTGCGCTATATATCAGGTGATTTCTGGTTGAGGCCTTAGAGAGCTTACAAGAGAAACTATTCGGGGAGCTTGAGGAGAAAAACTACAGCCATATTCGAGAGCTTGGCGTGCGGTGAGCCTAAAAGAGATTAGATCGAAAGCTATAAGCGTGAGCATCCTTCTTTGTAGTTACGAGCGGTTTATCCTTCGAAGGCGTGTGAAACCGGAGAATACACCATTGTCGGCTTGAGCATCGCTTGCTATAAGGCGACAATGGTGTATTCTCAATTCAGTGCGCTTTAGGCGCTCATTATACATCAAATAACAAATTTATTTACATAAATCTAGAAAAATATAAATCTTTTGAAAGAAATCTTTGAAAGATCAAATCTTTTGAAAGATTTGAAAGATTTTCCTATCAAAAATCAAAACTAATTTACCAAAAGTATTCTAAACAAAATCTAACACCTAAATAAACATTGACTAATTTAAAATCTTTCTTTGACCAAGAAAGGTGAAAACAAGATAAAATAGGTCATGCCTATTTTACCCTTACATCCTCGGTAACAGTATTAGAATTGGAAGTTGGAGCCCAATTTGCACAGCAAATTTTGTGCATGACAACATATAAGGAGGAGAGTTTGGAGGTGCTAACCTTGGCCCCTTTTCCTGGCCATTTAGAGACTAACCCTCCTGTCAGCTCCTTGACACATAGATTTAGGTCAGACACCAACCCAACAACCCCAACAACAGGAGACCCAAAGTGATTATTGATAATGGATAGAGAGAAATCAAACACCTGGTTTCTAACAAACACTTTTTCAAAGCCAGAATCACAAGCTGAGGTAATTCTTTTCTCAAGATTTGCATAAAATTCAAAAACAATGTTCCTAATATATGGGGAGGCAGAAGACAATGTAGCTAGGAGACCCCTATCAGAAAAGAATTGGACCAGATTTTGTGTAATCAAATCATCCTTGGGAATAACTCTTTCATCAACAATTTTTCTAGAGGTGTTATACTTTAAGGAGGCAGCAGACGAGATAAATTGATCAGAAAAAGGGGTGCCTAAATCAGCTCCAGTAGGTGCAGATGAGAATGTAGCTTCCCCAGTTGCTACATTGGGAGCTACATTTGAAAATGCATTGGTCATAGAGGCAGCTCTTCTTCTGGTGAATCGCAAAGGTACCTCTTCACTTTCTTCAGGAGAAACCTCTTTTGCTACAAAGTCCTGGTCAGAACTATCATCAAACACTGAGGAGCTAGAAGATTTGACAGGAATAGGAGAATAAGATGGAGAGACATGAGGGGATGCATTCTTCAAGTGAACCAAATAATCAGCAAGAGTCCTCTGTTCATCTGAGTAGCCCATTTCTGAGAGGTCCACTTCAGGGACAACAGGGGCAGCAGGAGAAGAATCCTCATTATGGGTAGGAGATATATGTGGGAATACCTCTTTGGGAGAAGGTATAGGATAATCTTCATCTGCAGTTTCCAATGGAGTGGAAATAAAGGAGCTTCCATCAATGGTGTGAGTAGAAGGACAGGGTTCATCAACAAATTTATCACCAGCAACAAAGTCATCATCATCACTGTCGCTTGCAATTGGAACAACCTCTTCAAATTGGCCTGGAGTGACCTTGAATTTCTTGGCGCGTTCAACCTCAGCACCACTAGGATTATCAAAATTGCTTGGAATTCCCCTCAAGCGTTTGGATTTACGGGTGCTAGGGATTCATATTTGGGGGAAACCAGACAGATCTCTAGGGTTCTTAACGTCTATGGCGTTTCCTTGTTCCCCGGGCAGTATGCAGGAGAGGGGTTCAGGAAAGGGTTTAGCAAGCCCAATGGCAGTACCTGGATGTGCTGGAGAGAAGGATGGTGGCGATGTAGCTTTAGGAGAAGTAGCACTGGAAGCTACATCGGCTGAGGGATTCTGCTTCAGGGAATCTGTAGAGCTAGAAGGAGAAGAAGCCATGGAGGATTTAGGGTTTTTCAGAAGGGGGATGAAGAGAGAGAGAGCAATGGTAGTCTTTATCCTTCAGCAATTTTGGGAATGAGAGATTGTGAGAGAAGAGGAGTGACTCTGCAACCTGATAAAATCACTTAATAACCAACACTAAATGCTTTAGCCGTTAGTAACTAAAACCAAGGGAATGTGAGGGGGAGTTTTGTGATAAATCCTAACAAATTTTTGAATTTTGAATTAAATCAAGTGATGACCAAAAACATTCACATAAATTGCAAGAAATCTAATTTTTGATATGCAATAAGTGAGAGATAACCATGAGAGGACTGAATGTGGATAACAATTATCATTTCAAACACTTGAATTTTTAAATCACGATATCATGGAAAGGATATATAACAAACACAATATAGTATACCCCACAATTGTACAACCCCAAGCATTCAATAGTAGCCATATCCAAAAACTCTTAAAGCAATACACAGATTAGACACCCACATAAATTTTTCAACATGGAATACTTTGGTAATTATTTTGCAACTTGAGATAAGGTCAAAATTTCAATAGGATGATATTGACACTAATAGAATATGTCCTAAAATTATGCCTATCATATGACAAGAGCAGATCAGACAGAATCTAGCTAATGCAATCACACACATGTAAAAAATGTCTAGATCATCTAAATGTAGTTTCCAATGTAGCTGCATTGGAAGATGCATTCGCCAAAATTGTGATTTTATATACAATTTCTCTTTTTTTTTGTTTATTCTAACAATACTTATCTCCCACAATTTCCATAGGCACTTTATTTCCCTAGGAGAATAGCTCTACTTTATTTCAAGTATATTCACAACATGCCACATGGAACCTTTCACACTATTTACCAAGGGAAGCTACTTAGTTTTTGATAAACCCATGAAATCCAAGGATTCATAGTTCCAAAAGAAAGTTGCCACCAACCTTGTTCATAGGTAGCTCTTTTCCGTTAGGTAGCTTTCACACTTTTTCTTTCAAGGGTATTCAATTTTCTCAAGATCAACCTATGGGAACCTAAGTTCCATAGTACCAAAATAAATTGCTACAACCCTTGATTTTTAAAGGTAGTCTTTCCTTTGTGGACTTAAATTTTTCAAAACAAATTGGGAGAGAGAAGAGAATCAAGACAAGGAAATCACAATGGATTTTAAATGCAAATCCCAAGCAACAAATGGCACAGAACATGAGAGATGAAATTTTTTTATTTTTTATTTTTTAAATAGTGAGTGAAGGGTCACATGGCACACATACCAAGAGATTTCCTAAGATTGATAAATCTCTCAAAGTCTAGACTCTTAGTGAAAATTTCAGCCAGTTGTTTTTCAGTCCCTACATGCTCAATGCAAATAATACCTTGTTCAACCAAGTCTCTAATAAAATGGTGTCTTATATCAACGTGCTTAGTTCTAGAGTGTTGAACATGATTTTTTGCTATGCTTATAGAACTGGGGTTGTCACAATACATGGTTAACATGTTACTATGTAGGTCATAATCCTTGATCATTTGGTTCATCCATAAAAGTTGTGTACACCCACTATCAGCAGCAATGTATTCAGATTCAGTTGTGGAAAGGGCAGCACAGTTTTGTTTTTTACTAAACCAAGAGATCAAATTATTACCCAAATAAAAGCATCCACCAGAAGTACTTCTCATGTCATCATCACTACCTGCCCAATCAGCATCACTAAAACCAATAAGGTTGGTATTAGTGTGTTTTGTGTATCACAAACCCATAGCACAAGTCTCACCAACATACCTAATTATCCTTTTGACAACTTTCAAATGAGAAACTTTAGGGTTTGCTTGGTATCTAGCACACAAACACACACTATACATGATGTCAGGACGGGTGGCAGTCAAATATAGCAGACTTCCTATCATGCTTTTATACAAAGTATGGTCAACGCTTTCAGATTTCTCATCCTTGCAGAGTTTATTGGATATACCCATAGGGGTTTTCTTTTTCTTACCACCCTCAAGACTGAATTTCTTCACCATGTTAAGTGCATAATTGGCTTGAGAGATGAACATCCCTTCATGCAATTGCTATATTTGAATTCCTTGGAAAAATGTTAATTCACCTACCATGCTCATTTCAAAGGTAGATGTCATGCAATGCACAAATTCTTTTTCCAAGGACTTAGAAGTGGACCCAAACACAATGTCATCAACATAAATTTGTGCAATCAAAATGTGCTTGTCTCTTCTTTGAATAAAAAGTGTTTTGTCCACTTCTCCCCTTTTAAAACCACTTTTCAAAAGATGGTCTGTAAGTCTCCCATACCAAGCTCTAGGAGCTTACTTGAAACCATACAAGGCCTTCTTTAATTTAAAAACATGATTATCAAATCCCTTTGGTTGTTCAACAAAAACTTCTTCCTCTAGGATGCCATTTAAAAAAGCACTCTTCACATCCATTTGTTGAAGAGTAATGTCAAGAAAGTATGCAATGACAAGAAGGAGACCTATAGACTCAATGCAGGCAACAGGAGCAAAGGTTTAATCAAAATCTACCCCTCAACCTGTGTGTACCCTTGAGCCACAAGTCTAGCTTTATTTCTCATTATCTCTCCCACTTCATTTGATTTGTTTTTGAAAATCCACTTAGTTCCAATAACATTTACAGAAGTGGGTCTAGGTACAAGGAACCAAACATCAATTTTAGCAAATTGATCAAGCTCATCTTGCATGGCATTGATCCAACACTCATCTTTTAGGGCTTCATGCACATTCTTAGGTTCAATGGTAGACACAAAACATGAAGTATGAAACTCTTCACACTCGAGAGAAGACAGACAAGCCAATTTCCTGTAGTCTACCTTACCTTTCCTCCTTGTCGACATTCCATCATGTACATTACCTAGGACTTGTGAAGAGGGATGTACTTTCTGAATGCGGCTGGGAATGTCATGGCTGTGATCAGTCAAACTGGACTGAGCTTCAACCTGTTCGGTATCTGTTTCTGTATCTGGTAGGTTTCTGACCAATGTAGCTTCCGATGTAGCTTCTGATGCAGCTGCATCCTGAACTGCATTCGGAGCTACATCCTGAACTACATCCTGAGTCTCATTCACTGAATTTCCAGAACTTGCAGATTATGTATCTTCTGGGGTAGGTGCACTGTTTGCAGGTGCAGGTTCTGAAGATTGTGCAGGTGATTCATGATCTCCAAAGTCAAGCAAACCTGAAACATCGTCCTCAACTGTTTTGTGGCCAAGATCAGTTAGATCATCAAACACAATATTCATAGACTCCATAATAGTTTTTGTCCTAAGATTAAAGACTCTATAAGCACGACTATTGGTGGAGTATCCCATGAAAACACACTTGTCACTTTTTGAGTCAAAATTTGAAAGATGATCTCTATCACTGAGAAGATAGCACACACACCCAAAAACATGAAAATATTTCAATGTAGGATTCTTCCCTAGTAAAATTTCATAGGGTGTTCAGATATGACAAGCAGTGTTTAAGGCTTCTGCCCAAAATCTTTTTGACAAATTTTTGGAGCTCAACATGAGCCTAGCCATTTCTTGAAGTGTCCTATTCTTTCTTTCTGCCACTCCATTTTGTTGTGGAGTTTTAGGAGCTGAGAATTCATGGGTTATGCCATTTGAGGCACAATAGCTAGAAAATGAGGAATTTTCATATTTCGTGCCATGATCTGATATAATTCTAGTAAGCTTTAGATCATACAAGTTCATAACACGGGTGTACCATATTTTAAAAGCCTCAAAAGTTTTAGATTTTTCTTTTGAAGAAAACGACTCATGTATATCTAGAAAAATCGTCAACACAGACAAAGGTATATTTTTTCTTCCCTAGACTTTCTACTTCAATGAGACCCATGAGATCCGTGTGGATCATTTTAAGGCATCTGGATGTGGAACACTGAGATGTGGGAAGATGAGAGGCCTTGGTCTGCTTACCTTTTTGACACGGACCACATATCTTTGTGCAGTTCTTATCTAGACTAGGCAATCCTTTCATTGCATCATGCTTCACAAGCTCATGAAGTTTACGAAAACCCATGTGCCCTAGTTTTTTATGCCATAGATCTATGATATCAATACTAACATTGTGACAAGTTTGTGCATTGTTAAACATATAGCAATTGTCAGAAGATCTAGTATCTGTCAAAAGACACTTGTTAGATTGATCAAAAACTTCACAAGAATTCTTATCAAACCTCACCTGAAGGTCATCATCGCACAGTTGATTGATGCTTATGAGGTTGGTCTTAAGACCTTCAACATGGTAGACATTGGTAAGCTTTGGAAGTCCATCTACATTCAAGGTTCCCTTACCAATTTTCTTACCTTTGGCTCCTCCTCCATATGTCACAGACCCACCATTGATACTTACATAGTCCTTCAAGTTCTCAATAGAACCTGTCATGTGTCTAGAACACCCACTAACAAAGTACCAGGAACCAGCTATGTGAGACCTTAAAGATGTGAAGGTTACATTACATTGTTCATCATCAGACCACTTTAGACCACTTTGCACCGGGCCATATATCGAAAGGCTCGCAGTACTTGGATTTAGCATTCATGTAGTTGCCTTTGGGAACCCACACTTTCTTAAAGGTTTTTGGTTGATGTTTTTTAGGATGTAGCATCTGATGCTGCTTCTGATGTAGCTTCTGATGTTGCTTAGGATGTAGCTTCTGATGCTGCTTCTGATATAGCTTTTGATGTTGCTGCATTGGATGCTGCATCTGTTGCTGAATCTGATGTTGCACTTGGTTGCGAACAAGGTAAGCTTGCCTAACCTCTTCCTTATAAACAACCTTTTTAAGGAAGCAAAAAGGTTGAATATGTCCAGGCTTGTGACAATAGTAGCACACAAAATTTCTCTTTCTAGTTTTTGGCTTTTCAAAGAAGTTTGGATTTTGAAAATTTTGTGGGGACTGATTTGGTTCAGCAGAAGTACCTTCACCTTCTTTGAAAAATGTCTTTGGCCTGAACCCAAGCCCTGATTTACCAGAGTTCCCAAATTTCAACATATCATTCACTTTGTGTTGGCTTGAGTTCCATTTTGCCATGGTTTCATTGGCTTGGATGAGTTCTTCTTTCAGTTCTTCAATCTCCACATCTTTCTTACTCAGCAAACATCCCAGCTTTGTGATACACTCACCCCTTCTGTTCTTCATTTACCTTTTTCAGTGTATCATTTGTCTTTCCAAGCAATGTAACTTGATGAGCCATTTTCTGCCAATCCTTGTACAACTCTTTGTAAGCTTCCAGCAGGTCTGATTCTGATTCTCCACCATCTTCTGTGACAGAGGAGTTAAAACAGCAAACATCATCCCAGCTTTTGTCCAATGTAGCTTCTGATGTAGTATCTGAAAAAGCTACATTTGGAGGTACATTGGCTGAAGGACTTGCACAATCAGATTCAGAGTCGTATACAGTAGTGAGAGTGATAAGATCTCCTAGATCTTCATCATCACTATCACTCAAGGTTGTAGAAAAATTTAAACCCTTCTTTCTCAAGGTATTAGCATATTGATTTGCATAGTGACCAAATCCTTGACACTCCCTACACTAAATAGAATCAATATTATTTCCACTGTAAGAAGGTTTTGAAGCAAAAGGATTTGTCAAAGGTTTTTCTGGTGTTTGAAAAGAATTTTCCTTAGGAGCAATTTATCAGAATCAGGCTTGAAAGAGGTTTTGGAGCTTGATGATGGAGTTCTGTTTTGACTCTTGGCTTTCAAAATGTTTTTAAACTTTGTGGTCAAAAGACTCATGGAATCATCTCCATAATCAGACTCATCAATTTCCTTTTGTAAAGCAAGCAAATCAGAAGAGACATCAACAACAGTAGGCAAAACAATGTTTTTCACAAGAGTAGAAGATGATGCACTTTTGCCTTTTTACTTGATTTGTTCATTTAGGTTTAGTTCAAAATGTTGAAGAATACCAGCCAATCTATCAAAATACATTTTATCAATATCACGTGCTTCCTCAATAGCACAAATTTTTTAATTAAACCTTTCAGGCAAAGCTCACATCATCTTGCTAACAAGACGATCATTGGTGATAGGATCACCCAAAGCAAGAGCAGAGTTAGACATATCAAGAAGCCTACCATAATAAGACATGATATCCGCAGATTCATTCATTCTTGTGTTTTCAAACTGTGTGGTAAGCAATCTTAATTTAGAAGCACGAACACTGGCAGGTCCTTCACACAAGGTTTGAAGGGTCTCCTATATATCTTTAGCAGACTTATAATTAGCTATTACCCTAAAGGTGTTGGCATCTAAGCTTTGTATATGGCAGACAAAACCTTTGAATTGAAAGAGGCAGTGTTTCTATCATCATTAGACCATTCTGCTTTTTTGATGATCTAAACATCACCATCATTATCAGTCATTTTTGGAGGAATCCAACCATTTAGAACAGCAAGTCACGCTCTTTCATCAATTGAGTTGATGAAGATACGCATCTTCACTTTCCAAATAGAATAATTTGCATTAGTCAAAGTTGGAGGACGAACAACATTCTCATGTTGAGAATCCATCACGGCTACAACCAGAATCAACTCTTAGTGGCGTCAAGAGAAGACTTTGATACCAATCGTAATAGTAGCTAGGATTTACCAAACTGTCAATGCAGTTCCCAATGTAGCTTGTGCAGAAGCTACACTGGAAGGTGCATTGGTCAGAAAATTAATAAACAGCGGGAGACTTTAATTATAAAGCAGGAAATAAGCGGAAACGATTACCAAACAATCTACAAGTCTATACTTGTAGATCTAGCCTCATGGCCAATTTTTTTTTTACTAAAATAGTTGAATTGTTTTACAAAAATTATGTGAAATCACTAAACCAAACACTCTCACAAGACAACAAGTCTTGGAGAGTAAAAACCCATAGAAAAACAGATAAAGAAAACGTTAGAATAAAAAATCAACTTCCTAGAAGCCCTAGGAAGACAAACTGTTCCAGCAATCTCAATGTAGTTCCTGATGTAGCTTCTATAGTTCTTTGCATCCGGAATCGCATTCTAATCGACAACAAAGCGGAATTCGAACTTCTTCTAAAACTCTGAATATTCTGCTCTCAGCTCTCTCTGTGTCTGCACGTCTTAGCTTCTGCCCATGTCCTCTATTTATATTGTGAAGGAGACCTACACATAAAGAAGGAAACAAACTAATATATAAATTTTTTTTTTCTAAGGGGGGCATGAGAAGGGATCGAACCTGAGACCTCACACTTTGTGAAGCCCCATGTCTACCACTGGGCCACCCCCTTAGGGGCAAACTCTAATATATAAAATGATTAGAATTTAATTACTAATTCTAATATAAAATGATTAGAATTAGTAATTAAATAAACCACCATAATTACTAGATTATATTTCCAACTGAACATGGACTCTTGAGACACGGTTTAGGAAGGATTTATGTAAAGATTTTATTTCCAAAATTACTCCTAAGTTTTAAGACCAATGAACCCAAAATATAATCAATATTTTGTTTCTAAAAATGTCTAAGCTTAAGGACCAAGAAAGGAGAAACAAAACCAAAATAGGTCATGTCTATTTTACCCTTACAATCACATATCAATCACAATTTTTGTCTTGATTTCTTTAAATTTTAGTTGGTCACAGATCGTGATCTAAATGCCGTTCGTATAAAAAATAATTTACACGAAAATTTAATTATTCTTTTTATGCTCATGACTGGAAGTTATTAAAGCGGCAGCCAATATATGTCAACAAAAGCCTAAGATTTATGAAGTTGTTTAGAATTATTGACAAAACAAGCGTAGCCGCCGCATCCTTACAAAATCGACACAAATAGAAATAACATTACTATAAATAGAATGGAAAATTAATTCAACTCAGTATAGTACAGATTCGTAAGTCCGCGTATTATTAGCAGTAGGACGCACGTAAATTTTAGGTTGGGAGGAGTTGTAGTCTTGTAGATAACACCGAAGGTGTTTATTTAACTCATTTACAGTTTACCTCATTCTAAAATTATGTCTTTACAATTTGAAGCCTTGTATTTCTATTTTCTGTCCAAAAGGTTCATTTCTTTTCATGTTTTTACGTTTTGTTAGAGTCACAGATTGGATGTATTTGTTTCAATTGAGACTGCTACCAGCGTCAACAATTCTCATTCAAACTTACTTTTTTTAAAAATCTTTATTTCGATAGCAATAAACAAGAACATGAATGAATAGAATGACAAAATTATTATTCTTTCAAAGAACCGTAAAATAATTTGTACTTCGATGAAAATAAGTTGAATATAACCTTTAGTTTGATATATATATATATATATAAATACTCCGTACAACATTTCTTGTCAGATTTTTTCGAAAAATAATTATGATAACCAATGACAGTTAGATATATTTATCGTTGTAACGGTGCTTTGTGCTCAGTGGGTCAGTGTGTGGGCTACACGTAGCGGACCGGACTCTCGTGCTCGGGGCGTTACAAATGGTATCAGAGCGGGTCCCGACCGAAATGTGGGAACAAAGTGCTGTGCGAGGGACCAAAGTGCTACACCGCAGAAGGTGGGAGCCACCTCTTGATCCCCGTACGAGCCACCTCTTGAATCATGCATCGCCCGGGATACGATTCGGCCTTGACGAGGACGTCAAGGATTTAAGTGGGGGAGATTGTAATACCCCATCCCACATCGGGTAGGTGTGAGAATTATGTTTGATTTATAAGGTAGTCATGCACTACTACTGGGCACCAACATCATCCATGGACTTTTGGGTCAGCTTGTGGTGGGCCTGATGACTCAAGGTGTTGCGTGCTCAGTGGGCCAGTGTGTGGGCTACACATAGCGGATCGGGCTCTCGGGCTCGAGTCGTTACAAATGGTATCAAAGCGGGTCTCGGCCGGAAATGTGGGAACAAAGTGCTGTGCGGGCCAAAGTGCTACACCGCAGAAGGTGGGAGCCATCTCTTGATCCCCGTACGAGCCACCTCTTGAATCTTGCATCGCCCGGGGTACGATTCGGCCTTGACGAGGACGTCAAGGATTTGAGTGGGGGAGATTGTAATAACCCCAATCCCACAGTGGGGGACTTGTGTTTGATTTATAAGGTAGTCATGCGCTACTACTGGGCACCAACATCATCCATGGACTTTTGGGTCGGCTTGTGGTGGGCCTAATGACCCAAGGTGCTGCGTGCTCAGTGGGCCAGTGTGTGGGCTACGCGTAGCGAACCGAGCTTTCGGGCTCGGTCTCACAGCTCCGACAACATAATTTCGATTCGAAAATCATAATTATTGTGCAATGAAACAGAGATCAACCTGCCCGGTCAGGTCGCAGGGGTTGCTGGGGCAGCGCCCCTTCGTGGGGGTTCATGGGAAACGCCCCCGAAAGGTAAACGAGTTTTCTGAAACATTAACTACGAAACTTTAATGAAAATGTGTTGGGTTGGAAGATATTCACAGTAGAGACGAATGTGACGCAACGGAAATAACAATAAGGGCTCTTACCACGAGAAACCCTTCAAAATAAGGTTGAAACACGTCAAACTGTAGACACCCCAATTTCGTACCCCTAGTATGTGACATGACATAAAATATCAAGACCTGTTAAAACATTAACAAATGTCAAATTACAGGGTCAAAAGTGCAAAAGGACAAAGCAGGATGCGCAAAAGAGTGAAATGCAGGATTCAAAGCGTCAAAAATCAAACTTGTGAATAGTGCTGGCTCCACCCACGTGAAATCTGGGAGCCATGCCAAGTTTTGTAATGGGTGGTGCCTAGTTTCCTAAAAAGGCACCGTTCCCTTGCCGTAAAGTCCAAATTCCTCCCCACTGTGTACAATCGATCGATGCAGGGACCAAAGTGCGAAATTTGAAAACCTATGAATAGTGCTGGCGCCACCCACATGAAATCTGGGAGCCATGCCAAGTTTTGTAATGGGTGGCGCCCAGTTTCCTCAAACAGTGCTGTTCATTTGCCGTAAAATGCAATTTCTTCAGCGGCTGATACAATTGACTGATGCATGAAGAAGGAATTTTAATTCCTTCGATGTCCCTTCTCCAGCCTATAAATAGAGGCTTTGGCCGACCTGACACCAATTCATCATGAAACAAAACACTCGCGTTACCGTTCTGAAATAAAAAGCGAAGTGAGATAGTGAGTGATCACCTCAAAGCCTCGAAACCCTGCCAAACCTCCTCCAAACACAAAACCAACCGGTAGAAGTGAGCCTTAGCCCCCCCAACTAGGTATCCACCTTATTTCCCCGGCCCAAAAAAACATAAAGTAAGCCGTTACTCTGCCCGAGTAAATAGGCCGAAATCACCCGAAATAAGCCGTTATTCCGCCCAACCAAATAAGCCAGAACCACCACAAATAAGCCGTCATTCTGCCCAAGTGAGTAAGCCAAAAACGCCACAAATAAGCCGTCACTATGCCCAAATCACAGCAGCAGCAGCAATAAAATACTCCCTCTCCCGAGAAGGATAGAGCGAGCACACCCTGGGCCATTAGTTGGTAAGTTTTAAGTTTTTATTTGTAAAAGTGTTATTTCCAATCCGGCCCAATGTAGATATATAAGCAGTTGTGCTACCCGGATTTAGTTAGGAAATAGCACTAAAAAGAGCCGTTATTATGGCCAAATATTTTCAAGTATATCTGTAATTATTTGTAAAGAGACAGTTGTAAGTCTGTAAATAATGTGGACAATGGATGTATTTGTAGGCAGTTAATGCTTTATTTATCTGTTAAATAAATATAACAAAAAACATACTTTAGCCAAAAACTGTTTTGAGACCGCAAGGGCGAGTTGCGTGCCTAGCACCTTCCCAACTCGTAACTTAGCCTCCGGACCCGTTTTTTATTATCTCTGGTTTTCTTTTTTTTGGTTTTGCTTTATTTCTTTCTCAAAATAAAGATGGCGACTCTAAAACATTTTGGATCCAGTGGGGTCTCGCAACATCTTTCCTTACACTTTTCCGTTTTCCCCTAAAAAATGGAAAATGGGAATGGAAAGGTGATGTATTCCTACATCCTGGTATCCCCTAAACAATGGATAACATGACGTAGAAAACCCAAAGCACCCATAGTGATCCGAAATAGGCCATAAGACTATTTTCATAAAATCCATAGTGGGGGCGCCGCAACATTCCTTCCTTGCATTTTCCCGCTCTCCCCTAAAAAAGGGAGAATGAGAATGGAAGGGTGATGCATTCCAATATCCTGGTATCCCCTAAAAAAGGGATAACTTGACATAGAAAACCCAGAGCTCCCATATTGGATCAAAAATCCACTAAAGGCAACCGAGACGCATTCAAACGCGCTACGTTGACAGCGCTCCTCTCGCACTTTTGATTTCGTCCTCCCCTAAAAAAGGGAGGGTGGAACGAGAGCAGTGGATGTCCCGCATCCGCACGTACGCGCACCCCTATCCAAGGGGGCGCGGGGCGCGGGCGCATTTTCCTGGGAACCCAAAGTGGCGACTCTGCTGGGGAGATCGTTTTTATTTTAAATAAAAATGGAAGGCTAGACTCAGTGACCAAAACTTTTTTTTTTCTTTTGTTTCTGGCTAAAGTATGCTTGTTATATTAATTTAAACACTTGATTATTGCGTTCCTTTAACATCCGTGTCTATATTTGTGGATATGATCCTCCATCTTGCAGCAGTTTCATTCCAATCACTGTTACGGATACACTTGAAAATATTCGTATTTTTCAAAAAAAAAATGCAAAAATAGAATTATATATATATATATATATATATATATATATATATATATATATATATATATATATATATATATATATATATATATATATACAGTATTTTATAGAGTCTCAGAACACTTCAAAGACCAACGTGTTTTTGCATTTTAAATCGTGGGTCAGCCCTTGTCAAAAAAAAAATGTGCGCAAGTCAAAAAAAATGTGCACAAGTCAAAAAAAATGTGTGCTCAAGTCAAAAAAAAAATGTGTGCTCAAGTAAAAAAAAAAAAAGATATAAAATACACAGGGGCTGATTTATTATTTTCTAATGCTCGACCTAGACCATTTCGAATGGTGGATCCCGAAAAGAGTATAGGCCCTTCGCCTCGATCACCCAATCTCTGGAGTCGAAAAGGTGGAATACGTTGGTCCTATACTGAGAAAGAATCCACTGTTCCAGGAAAAGTCCTGAGACCGTCAAAATAAAGCAGGTGCTTATCCGGTCAATTGTAGGGGAAATGAATAAATAATAAAAAAAATATTAATAAAGGCACACTGTACTCCAAACCCAGAAAGCCGTCAGCTAGCCTTCTGATACCTCATCCATAACCCATTTTCCTCGGAAACCTGGCCCGAATTTGGAAAGGCGTAGATAGCCGGTTGATACGAAATAAGCGCAATTAGAACAGAGGATATCAAGATCGATCGCATGCGGCGTAACCAATCCATAGAATACGATCCGAGCAAGATGGCAAACAGAAAGTGAGTAATCCGCTATGGGTACGCATAATGGGCTCCGGATACGCCTCGACTCAAAGAATGCAGAATGGTTAGACTAAAAGTTGGGTGCAGCGATGAGCCAAATAGCTAGCCTGGTGCAAAGTTTGAAATCCAGTGGTGAGGTGAACTCTTCCCCTACAGTCCCCTAGGAAGCATCAACATCTCATGTGCCTCCAAACCCAAACCCCCAACCAAACACTAACCCACCAAATACCGCCGACACCCCGAATCCCAATCCTCCACCAAGTCCCCTATTACCCAAATATAAGCCCTTACTCGTCCTATTCTCCAGATCCTTTCCCAAGCACCAATATTCCCCAAAGCCCAAATGACCTCCCTTTTCCCATAACCAACCCACTCCAGAACAACCCACATATAAACCCACTAAGTTATAACCCGCCAGGTCAAATTACCACTTATTTACCTTATAATGATCTTGGCCGCCCAGCCGAAACCATCAATAATCCACCAGCCCAGAACCCATATACTACCCAAAATCCACCAGCCCAGAATCCATATACTGCCCAAAATCCTTACCAGATACCGCAGCCAGAAATTAACCCAACCTTCCCTAATCCTGCCAGCATATACCAAAAGCCAACTCCCCCAGCCACCAAAATAGAGGCTGACATGGAAAATATGAAGGCCATGATGCTCAAACTTCTCAACAAAAGGGAATTTTCTACGCTACGGCACCGACATTACAACCCCGCGGCAAGATTGCCTTTAAAATTCAAAATGCCCGACATAGAAAAATTTGATGGACCGGATGCCCTATATCCCACTTAAAATCTTATTCCACCGGCATGCGATCAAGGGAGCTAGCTTTGAGGCTATGGCTTCCAACTTTCACCTCACCTTAATAGGGGCTGCCAAACAATGGCTAATGTTGTCTGATAGTGGCACCATGAATACTTGGGACCAGATAGCTGAAGGGTTCCTTGAAAGATATAAAGACAACACCGACCCTGAAAATAGAAGGGACCTTGAGTCGTGCACCCAAAGGGAAAAAGAAACCTGTGCTAAGTTCGCAGTCAGGTGGAAAAGAAAGTTGGCTCAGACCTTTGACAAACCTGATCCGGCCGAGTCATGCAGATTGTTCATCAAAAACCTCCAGCACATTTACCTGGAACATATGCGGTATCTCCCCTACACCAATTTTAAAGAAATAGTGGAGATAGGAGCCCGTATTGATGAAGATATACGGACGGGGAAATTACAGGTCAATACGCCTCCTGCCTCTTTCCGTTACTCTAAAGGAAAGACAGCCGCAGCCGCACCAGCACCAGCCGTCAATATGGTAAGGAATGCATCAGCTACTTTTCCTACCCAAAGTTATGGCACTGTTCCATGGTCTTATGGAGCAGACAGGTCTGTCAACACAGTCGGAGGGAATAATGACCCGAATAGAAATTTCAGAAATCAGAACCGACATTATGATGAACTGCAAGCCTCCCAGTCTGTGATCCTATAGGGGCTAATGGCACAAGGAGTGTTAAAGCCTATGGAAAATTATAAGACACCAAACCCCCTGCCCAGGACTTGGAATCATGCCCAGTACTGTGAATATCATCGCTGCAGTGGCCACCTCACCGATAAATGTTATATACTCAGAGATGCTATCCAGGATCTTATAGATGATAAGGTTATTGAAAAGCATCCTCCCAAACCAAATATAGTCAATAACCCTTTACCTCAAATCAACATGATTGAGGTTGATGAAAATTTTTGTGTACCCGAGTTCGAAACAAATAAACA
Source organism: Codonopsis lanceolata (assembly GCA_013146195.2). Taxonomy (NCBI): domain Eukaryota; kingdom Viridiplantae; phylum Streptophyta; class Magnoliopsida; order Asterales; family Campanulaceae; genus Codonopsis; species Codonopsis lanceolata. The sequence goes on along the minus strand of CM028380.1, from coordinate 80,607,987 downwards.
CCCATTACCATAAATCCTTGTTCCTTTCTTTCCATCCCCATCCATAAAAGAGCCTAGCTGCAATATGCTCTCTTAGGACACTATCCTGGATAGCCGAAGTACTTGTAATATTGAAAGAGCCACTTGGGTCGGTGGAGATGTTAGCCACCTTACCCGATCTGGCCGAGCCTGCCAACCAAACCTGGGTGATCACTCTGACAAAGACCAAGCGACAGCTTCCTAGGCATGATAGGCAGAGGCACTGAATATGAGAAGCTCCCTGTTGGGTTTGAGTCTATTTCTAATAAGCTTCTGCAGAACTAGTATACTACGACCGGCCCGCTTTTGACGCCTGCAGATCTGGTGGACCGCTTCAGATATATCATCCCTATTCTTTTCCCTAGCTTTACGGATTGGTCATTTACCTATCCGCTCCATAAAATTGAGGATCTCAAACCCCAGGTCCTCAATAATGTAATAAACCCTGTACGGTTTGCTTTTAATGATAATCTAATTGTCTTTGCTTATTCCTTAGTTGCACCTACATTAAAAGACGCATTCAATAATTATAATGATGAGTCATTTAATAGGACCCAAAAGATAAAAAAAATTATTTGCTTGAGCTTGTAAAAGTCAGTAGAGCACCAGGGACAACATCATTCATCAGCAGCAACTGAAGACTTGTCCACTATCAATCTGGGGCTGGACAACGAAATAAAAGAAATCAAAATCGGCAGCTACCTGCAAAGCTCTGAAACGATGACACTCATGGATCTCCTCAAAGAGTTCGTGGACACATTTGCCTAGTCCTATGAAGATGTGTCGGGGCTAGATCTAGCCATAGTCGAACACCGGATCCCCATATATCCGGATGCTCGGCCAATCAAGCAAAAGCTCTGCCGCATCAAGCCAGAATGGTCACTACAAGAAAAAAAGGAAATCATGAAGCAGCTACACATCAATTTCATTCGGGTAGTAAAAAAAATGGAAAAAAAAAGAGTAAAAAAGAAGAAGAAAATACCCGATCAGGCTGTCCAATATAGTGACCATTCCTAAGCCCAATGGGAAGGCCCAGATCTGCGTAGACTTCTGCGACCTCAGCAAGGCGTCGCCCAAAGATGCCTTCCCTCTACCCAAGATTGATATTGTGGTAGACGCCGTTGCTACTCATGAAATCAGATCCTTTGCCGATGACATGCTGGGCTATAATCAAATCAAAATAGCAGCAGAGGACCAGGAGAAGACCTTATTCACTACTCCTTGGGGAGCTTATTGCTACACTATCATGTCGTCTGAGCTGAAAAATGATGGGGCTACTTATCAAAAGGTTGCCACCACTCTTTTCCACGATATGATGTATATTGTCAAAAGAGATCTGTTCAGGAGGTGCCGTACTCCTTACAAACCAAGAAAAAAAAGAAGACTTTGTTCAGCAACGAGCTTAAAAGGTATTATGCTTGAGCCACCCTATCTAGCAAGTGCTTCCCTCTCCAGCTCGCTAGGCTGAAAACCCGAAAGGGCGGCCTAGGCAAAAGTTAAAGCAAATTTAAAAAAAAGATGAAAAAAAAAAGAGAGAAATAAGGGCTCGCTAGGCTGAAAACCCAAAAGGGCGGCCTAGGCAAAAGTTAAAGCCAAATAAAAAAATATATATATATATATATATATATATATATATATATATATATCAGGAGAAAAAGGGGAGGGAAAACACTCTTTGAAACCTCGGTATCCTACCTCCAGTCTTCAGTATGCAAGGCGTTCGACTGACAAAAGAAAAAGAAGAAAAACCACGACAGAAAACTCGTAATAAAACACTAAAATATAAAATTTTCAGCTCCTAAGGTGCAACTTAGGAATAATTGCTAAAGAAATTTAGGTTATACATTAATTGCATGTACATATCTATTTATTGCCTATATCCCCCCTTGTTCTCCCCAGAAACTATGCCTTCTTTTGCAGCTTAAGCCCGAGGTGGTCCATCAGTAGCTGCGGCGTTCACCCAGCCGGGCCCATATACTTCTTCTGCAAGGCACAGAAAAGGCTCAATCTCATCAGAATGAGAAGCACCAGAAATGTTCTCGTCCTATTCACTATCCGCACTGCCATTGTCCTGAAATAGCCAGACGACTTGGATTTTGACCATTCATTTGCTGCCATGTCTGATTGCGAAGGAAAATGTAGGGGCTATGAGAATCGCCTTATGCCAAGTATAGCCCTGCAACAATTATATGGCCGAGAACAGGAGGTGATGATTGCCTTTTCCTCTTCCCGCATATCATGAAAAAAAAAATGAAAAAAAGGGGAAGCCCGCCCGAGCCCGAAGGTATATTCCTTTAAAATCCATTTCTAAGATACAGCGTGCCATTACCCATTAGATATCGGTAAAGCTTTGCTTTGTGCGTGTGTTTTGAGTCTGCATTTTTTTTATTTTGCATCATATAAAATTATATTGCATTATAAATGTTTGTACAGGTTTTAAACAAAAAACAAAAAAACAAACAAAAAACAAAAAACAAAAAAAATGTATATGTATTGTTTTGCATCTAAATAGGCATTTTTGCATCCTATGCATCATAAAAGTGTGTTTTGCATTTTAAAGATATGTACTATATTTTGCATTATTGCATGCATGATAGAATAAAGAGTGCACATGCATCATGTTAGTAGGCATCCTATAATTTTTTTGCATTACATTTGCATCAAATAAAGTAGTACACGCATCCATCATTTGCATTTATTGTCCAATAAGCTACATTGGAGGTACACCAAAAAGAAAATAAAATGCCACCAATCATAAAAATAAATATATTCTTATGGCATTCACTATGTCCCTGCAGCATAAGCATGCATAAAAAATAAATTTTAGGGCATGAAATATATCTGTTTTGTCTTGTATTTATCCGGAAGTGTGCCCAAAAATGTGTTCAGAAAAAAAATTGAATTGTATTTCGAAAAGTCCATTTCGTGAACACATAGCATGCAAAAATATGTTTTAGCCTAGAACACGCATCATATAGCCCGATTTGCATTTATAATATAAATAATGCATAGTAGGGTCAAATAGTGACCACTAGTTCAATGATGCATCGCAAGAATAAATTGCATAAATTTCATACATTATTACCTAATTGCATCATTTAGGCATAGATAGGACATGCATAAGCATTATTAATAAAGTCAGGAATGCTTCAAAAGTGCCAAACAATGTCAAAATCTAGCAGATCTGAAGTATATCCAGGCAGAATAAAGAAAAAACAACAGAAAAAAAAAACAAGAAAAAAAGAGAGAGAGAGAATAAACAGATAATAAGCATACAAATAAAGAAAAATGGCGAGCATGCAGAACAAAGAAAAAAAAAGGAAAGAAAAGAAAAGAAAAAAAAGAGAAAAAAGAAAAGAAAAAAAATCGGGAGAGGAGAAAATGCATGTACAAGAAAAGAAAAGGAAAAATTTATAAGTGCATGCAACAAAAGAAAATGCGGCGGCAGAAGAAGAAACTTTCGGTTGAAGCTAGAAAATAGAGCAAAAAGAAAACAACAGCAAAGAAAAGATGATTTCAGCTGGTACCAAAAGATGCGACAGCAAGGAAAGGAAGTTTCTAACCAAGGTTAGAAGGAGCAGTAAAAAAAAATGCAGCAGCATCAAGAAAGATTTTTCAGCTAAAGCCGAAAATATAGCGGAACAGGGAAAACAATTTTCCAGCAAAGGCTGGAACTGTGACAAAAGAAGAATCCCCAGCAAAGTGCAACAGAGAGCAGCATAAAGCAGCAAGAAGCAGCAAAGCAACAGCAGCAGCAATTCACCGCATGGGCACGACAAGGGTAAGAAAAGGAAGGTATTTTTCCTTTTTTCAGTAAATTTGTATGATGTTTGGAAACTTTCCTTTAAGGGCACGCACCCTGATTCGAGGAAATGTCTTGTTCTCCGTTGAAGGCTGAGTTCCTGAGGAGGCAATGCATTCCATGCATTTTTCACTGTGTTGGAAAACTTTCTTTTAAGGGGCATGCAACCCCGGATTCATAAGGAAAGGTCTTGTCCTCCAACGAAGGCTGAGTTCCCGAGGAGACAATTCATGCCGCACAGCCGCAGACGAACTACGATTGGTCTGATTCCTTGGCTAAGGATACGTAGGCAGTTTATCTCGGTAGACGCGGCCAACCACAGCACGTTATACTTACCTTTGCAGCACTCATTTGATAAAGCTTTGCATGCACTTGCTCATTTAGCATTGTCGCACTTGCACCGCAACACTTGCACCGCAGCATTTGGACCCCTGGCTGAATGAACTACGTCTCGGTCTGATTCCTTGTATAAGGATACGTAGGCAGCCTATTTCGGTAGGCACGACCATTGCACGAATGATAGTTTAGGTTTTGGCCGAACTACGTTTGGTCTGATTCCTTTTATTAAGGGATACATAGGTAGCCTACATTAGTAGGTCCGACCATCAGAGCACTTAATTTGCATATCTGCTTAAAAACTGCGATAACCTGCTATAACTGACTAAAGATGTCTAGGATATGGAGGTTTGTCTCACATTATAAATTGCTGCATTATAACTGCTGCTTGTTGCATCTTTCTCCCTCGTTTTATAAATGAACGAAATTAGAGAGTCTATTTCTTAACAACGATGTTCGTCTACTCAGTAAGCTGCGGGTCACTCGTAGACTCCATCGTTGAGGGACTCTGTAGACACCCCAATTTCGTACCCCTGGTATGTGACATTACATAAAATATCAAGACCTGTTAAAACATTAACAAATGTCAAGTTACAGGGTCAAAAGTGCAAAAGGACAAAGCAGGATGCGCAAAAGAGTGAAATGCAGGGTTCAAAGCGTCAAAAATCAAACTTGTGAATAGTGTTGGCTCCACCCACATGAAATCTGGGAGCCATGCCAAGTTTTGTAATGGGTGGCGCCCAGTTTCCTAAAAAAGGCACTGTTCCCTTGCCGTAAAGTCCAAATTCCTCCGCACTGTGTACAATCGATCGATGCAGGGACCAAAGTGCAAAATTTGAAAACTTTTGAATAGTGCTGGCGCCACCCACATGAAATCTGGGAGCCATGCCAAGTTTTTTAATGGGTGGCGCTCAGTTTCCTCAAACAGTGCTGTTCATTTGCCGTAAAATGCAATTTCTTCAGCGGCTGGTACAATCGACTGATTCATGAAGAAGGAATTTTAATTCCTTCGATGTCCCTTCTCCAACCTATAAATAGAGGCTTCGGATCGACCTTCAGCACACCAATTCATCCGCAAAACACTCCGCGTCCTCGTTACGCTGAAGAAATAGAGAGCGAAGTGAGATAGTGAGTGATCACCTCAAAGCCTCGAAACCCTGCCAAACCTTCTCCAAACACAAAACCAACCGGAAGAAGTGAGTCTTACCCCCCAGCTAGGTATCCACCTTATTTCCCCGGCCCAAAAAAACATAAAGTAAGCTGTTACTCTGCCCGAGTAAATAGACTGAAATCACCCGAAATAAGCCGTTATTCCGCCCAACCAAATAAGTCAGAACCACGTACCACAAATAAGCCGTCATTCTGCCCGAGTGAGTAAGCCAAAAACACCACAAATAAGCTGTCACTCTGCCCAAATCACAGCAGCAGCAGCAGCAATAAAAGACTCCCTCTCCCGAGAAGGACAGAGCGAGCACACCCTGGGCCATCAGTAGGTAAGTTTTAAGTTTTTATTTGTAAAAGTGTTATTTCCAATCCAGCCCAATGTAGATATATAAGCAGTTGTGCTGCCCGGATTTAGTTAAGAAATAACACTAAAAAGAACCGTTATTATGGCCAAATATTTTCAAGTATATCTGTAATTATTTGTAAAGAGACAGTTGCAAGTCTGTAAATAATGTGGACAATGGATGTATTTGTAGGCAGTTAATGCTTTATTTATCTGTTAAATAAATATAACAAAAAGCATACTTTAGCCAAAAACTGTTTGAGACCGAAAGGGCGAGTTGGGTGCCTAGCACCTTCCCAACTCGTAACTTAGCCTCCGGACCCGTTTTTTATTATCTCTGGTTTTTTTTTTTTGGTTTTGCTTTATTTCTTTCTCAAAATAAAGATGGCGACTCTAAAACATTTTGGATCCAGTGGGGCCTCACAACATCTTTCCTTGCACTTTTCCGTTTTCCCCTAAAAAAGGGAAAATGAGAATGGAAAGGTGATGTATTCCTACATCCTGGTATCCCCTAAACTAGAGATAACTTGATGTAGAAAACCCAAAACACCCATAGTGATCCGAAATAGACCATAAGACTATTTTCATAAAATCCATAGTGGGGGCGCCGCAACATTCCTTCCTTGCACTTTCCCGCTCTCCCCTAAAAAAGGGAGAATGGGAATGGAAGGGTGATGCATTCCTATATCCTCGTATCCCCTAAAAAAGGGATAACTTGACATAGAAAACCCAAAGCTCCCATATTGGATCAAAAATTCACTAAAGGCAACCAAGGCGCATTCAAACGCGCTACTTTGACAGCACTCCTCTCGCACTTTTGATTTCGTCCTCCCCTAAAAAAGGGAGGGTGGAACGAGAGCAGTGGATGTCTCGCATCCGCATGTACCCGCACCCCTTTCCAAGGGCGCGCGGGGCGTGAGCGCATTTTCTCGGGAACCCACACAAACCTTAACCAACTTAGAATCCACTAGGAAGAGATAACTGGAATCCACCAGATAAAAGAGAAAACTCTAATTTTATTCAAAATATCAATTCAAATTCGGAATTACAATGAAGCTTATTTTTATAGGACTATTAATGCTTGGAAAATAAGTTAAAATCTCCTAAAAAGTAGCCTAACCTATTTAGTAACTTAATAAAACTTAAATTCATCACTTATATACCTAAATCTACTTCTAAACATAAAAATATTACTCTATTAAAATTAAATACGAAAATTACAATAAAATAAAAACACTCAAACTTAAAATTAAAACTAATCCAATCTTGTCTTACATCAGTCACCCACTCTTGAAAAGAACTCGCCCTCGAGTTCATACCCGAAACTTGAAATTGTCCATGCCAAACAAAGAGATATTTTGAGTAGTATAGCTTTTCACGCAACTTTGAATCTTTGAAATCCTTGAACAAATTTGAAATTGAAAAGGACTCAAAAACTTGAAAGAAACTAGGATAACTAAACAGAAACTCGCTTGGCATAACGCGTGATCGTGGGCATGCCATAGTAGTCACATACTGCCCCATATCATCCTCATCAAATAAATTTGCAACTCCAAAATCTCCTATATCCCCAAAATTATGTTTCTCATAACTATCTCGGTCGAAAAATAATTGTTCAACGTCATCATGCATGTTTCCAAATGCAAGCTCAAGCAAATTTAAATCTTCCAAATCCAGGTCACCTGTGAAAAACGACAGATCAACCTTAATTTTCGAATATTGTTCTACGTCATTCCTTGCTATTGGCATATCCTCTCCTTCAGAATCGGAATCCACATCCTCCCTGGCCGGCGGATCGCGAGGAGGATTCACCCCGCGTCCTACAGGTTCTGCTGCACGAGCCCCTGCCCGTTGCCTAGGGTTTGCACCAAACAGCAGGTTCTGTATCGCTTCTATGCAGGCTCGTTGTGAAACGAGCATCTCGTTCATTGTCTGTTGCAACTGTCCAAGAAGGGTAAGTATTGCAATGTTGATGCCATTGCTATTGCCGTCATTAGCCACCATCTCACAGGATGTTAATCTATTCTAATACCAACTGACGCAGCGGAAATAACAATAAGGAACTCTTTCCACGAGAAATTCCTTAATAAAGCCTATGACGGTTTTAGGGTTTCAAGTACAAGCAAGAAAACAAAAGAAACTCAAACTTTTATTCAAAAACTGTCGAACTACTGTTTTAGAGGGTATTTATATACCCTAACAAGCCAAACTCTAAAAGGAAAAGAATAAATAAAAATGACGAAAAAACCCTAAAAACTTTCGCGGCCCATAACAGTATTTAAACAACGTTTTTTTGGCTTCAACTGAACGTCTCACTGGGTGGAACCTGGTGATTCTTGTAGATCTCATCGAGAGCTTTGATTTGATATGCGGTGAGCCCCGTAATTCATCTGGACGCAAAAGTTACGCTCTGTTAAAAGATATGCCGACCGACATTAAGTGATATGCGGTGGGAACAATTTCAGAACAACAGAAGGTGCTAGGGTAAACAGCCGATACGTATGTGGCGGCGAATGAAGGAAGCGTTAGGGCTTCGATTCCTACCAGCAGATTACGATCAAATCTTATTCCAAATGTATCATGATTGTCGGCAAGGAGAACGGACTGTTAATCAGTACACTAGCGAGTTCCATCGTCTTTCTGCTCGCAACAATCTGAATGAAACTGAGGGGCAACAAACTGCTAGGTATGTCGGTGGACTTCGTACTGCCATTAAAAATTAGGTGCAACTGTATAGCGTTAACACCGTGGATGAAGCTATTACTCGAGCAACTAAAGTTGAAGCACAACAGTCGTCTACGCCGTTTAGAAGTCAAGCAACTTTCCGCAGATATGGAGAAGTGACGACGTCGATGACGTCAAAGGGGCAGTATTTTGGGTCCAAGCCATCGGTGGTCCAAGAGAAAACACAGTCTACCGTTCAGGACTCTGGGGAAGAAAAACGAGCTTCGACTAATCCTACCCAGGGTCAGTATCCTCAGAGAACGACCGGACGACAGGCGGCGGGTCGGGTGAATAAAACTCCTATGCCAAAAGTTATGGAGATAAGTGTTTCCGGTGCGGACAAGCTGGGCATATTTCAAATAATTGCCCTAATAGAGGTAAGGTTAATATGGCAGAACGAGACGAGTTTGAGGAAGGTGAATTTGGTGATATAGAAAAGTGCGTTGAAGATCCCAACGAGGAGGAATTTGGGGTTGAAGATGGACATGCAGCTTTTGTAGTTCGCAGACTTATGCTGATAACTCCGGTAGAAAGTGAGAGCCTGCAACGACACAACATCTTTCGCACCTGGGGTAAAGTGCAAGAATAGTCGGTTGAGTTGATTATAGACAGTGGACGCAGTGAGAATCTGGTCGCCCGTAGTTTGGTAGAGAAGCTGAAATTGGTATTGTAGAAGCATCCCACTCCTTACAACGTTGCCTGGATCAACTATGTGGGTACTGTCAAGGTAACAGAACAGTGTGTTATTTCCTTTTCTGTTGGTAGATATAAGAATGAAGTACTTTGTGATATTGTTGATATGACCGCATGCCAATTATTGCTGGGAAGACTTTGGCAGTTTGATGTTAATGCCATGCATAAGGGTAGGGATAATGTAGTTGTCTTCATTAAAGATAAGGTAAAGTTTACTCTATGCCCGTTAGTTGATAGTGGGCGTGCCAAGGATAAAGGAAAAGCTATGGTTTCCCTATGTACTGGGCAAGAACTGATCCAAGAGATGTCACACGTACATGTTATATTTGTTGTGGTGAGTAACAGATTCGAGGAGCATACTGTTTCGATTCCCGAGAAGCTGCACTCTTTATTAGAAGAGTTTAGTGGAGTTATGTCGGAAGAACTTCCTGAAGGACAGCCACCACTGCGGGATATTCAACACCATATTGATCTCGTACCCGGTGCCACACTCCCTAACCTTCCCCATTATCAGATGAGTCCAGCTGCGCATAACATTCTGAAAGAACAGGTAGAAGAGCTTCTGAAGAAGGGTTCTATTCAAGATAGCATGAGTCCTTGCACAGTCCCCGCTTTCTTAGTTCCCAAGAAAAATGGGACCTGGCGAATGTGTATTGATAGTAGGGCAATCAACAAGATAACAATGAAATATAGATTTCCAATTCCACGTCTTGATGATATGCTGGATATGTTAGGCGGAGCTAAAGTGTATTCGAAGATTGACCTGAAGAGTGGGTACCACCAAGTCCGAATTAGGCCTGGTGATGAGTGGAAAACATCCTTCAAAACGAGGGAAGGGCTTTATGAGTGGCTGGTCATGCCGTTTGGATTATCTAACGCCCCAAGCACCTTCATGCGCATCATGAATCAGGTTTTGAAACCCTTTCATGGCAAGTTCGTGGTTGTTTATTTTGATGACATTCTGATCTATAGTCGTACAGAAGAGGAGCATATCGACCATTTCCGGTCAGTGCTGCAGGTTTTGCAAGAGAATGAACTGTATGTTAACCTTAAGAAGTGTAGCTTTATGCTAGATAGGCTGTTGTTTTTGGGGTACATTATTTCTGCAGACGGCATACATGTGGATGAAAAGAAAGTGCGCGCTATTCGAGAATGGCCTCGTCTGAAATCTGTGAGTGATGTACGGAGTTTCCATGGCCTCGCCACCTTCTACCGTCGTTTCATCAGGAATTTCAGTACTATTGTGGCTCCTATTACAGAATGCTTGAAGAAGGGAGAGTTTCAGTGTGGTGAAGAAGCTGATAATAGCTTTACGGTGATAAAAGAAAAGCTAACCAATGCTCCAGTTTTAGCCATGCCAAATTTTACTAAACCGTTCGAGTTAGAGACTAATGCTTATGTGATTGGTATAGGCGCTGTTTTGATTCAAGAACGGTGTCCAGTGGAATTTATGACCGAGAAACTCGGGGAGGCACGGCAGAAGTGGACCACTTATGAAATTGAGTTCTACGCAGTGGTACAAGCTATCAAGCATTGGGAACAGTATTTGTTTCAGCGAGAGTTTGTACTTCATACTGATCATGAAGCATTGAAGTATATGAACGGGCAGAATTCTCTTAATCGGATGCATGCTCGGTGGGTGGCTTACTTGCAGCAATTCACTTTTGTAATCAAACACAAGAGTGGTCAGCACAATAAGGTGGCGGATGCTTTTAGTCGTCGGGCAAATCTGTTAGTCACGATGCAGACTGTTGTTGTTGGGTTTGACTGCCTAAAAGATGTGTACGCTGCTGATGAAGATTTCGCAGAGGAATGGGATAAATGCACTGCCGGTAATCATGTTGGTCCTTTTATGTTACAGGACGGGTTCTTATTCTTCAAAGACAGATTGTGCATTCTGAGGGGTTCCGTCCGAGAAAGCTTGATTGTAGAACTGCATAAAGGTGGTCATTGTGGTCGAAACAAAACAGTTGAGTTGGTGGCGCAAAGGTACTATTGGCCACAGCTGAAGAGGGATACATACAAATTCGTGCAGAAGTGTTTGATTTGTCAACTCAACAAGGGGCAGTCGCAGAACACCGGGTTATATATGCCTCTTCCAGTTCCTAAAGCACCGCGGGAAGATATTTCTATGGATTTTGTGTTGGGTCTACCACGCACACAACGGTCTAACGATTCAGTGTTCATCTTAGTCGATCGCTTTAGTAAGATGGCACATTTCATTCCTTGTCGCAATACGTCTGATGCTCCTCACATTGCTGCCCTATTCTTTTGTGAGATTGTTCGTCTGCATGGAATTCCCAAATCCATCACTTCTGATCGTGATACGAAGTTTTTGAGCTGCTTTTGGAAGACTTTGTGGCATATGTTTCAGACAGAGTTGCAATTCAGTAGCTCTTTTCATCCACAAACTGATGGCCAAACTGAGGTGGTCAATCGCACTTTGGGATCGATTGGGTGTTGTTTATGCAGTGACAGGTCGAAACAGTGGGATCTGGTTTTGGCCCCGGCAGAGTTCGCCTTCAACAATATGGTTAACCATACTACCAAGAAAACTTCGTTTGAGATTGTGTATCAGCGCCCTCCACGCCATACTCTCGATTTAGTATAGTTGCCAAAGCTACCAGGTTATAGTGTTGCTGCTGAGCATATGGCTGAAAAGATTGAAGCTGTGCAGGCAGAGGTGGTAAAGAATATAGAGGCTTCCAATGCTAAGTATAAAGAAGCTGCTAACAAGCGGCGACGTTCCAAAGTCTTTGATGTGGATGATTTGGTCATGGTCCATCTGCGCAAGGAATGGTTTCCAGTTGGCACGTATAGTAAGCTGCACCCGAAGAAGATTGGGCCTTGTAAGATTCTGAAGAAGATCAATGATGACACATATGTGGTTGACTTGCCGGATGGGTGGAACATCTCCCCTACTTTTAATGTGGCTGATTTGACTGTCTTCTTCCCCGACGATCCTCTTTATCCTGTTGAGGACTCGGGGTCGAGTCCTTTTCAAGTGAGGGAGACTGATGTAGAACAAGTGACCGAGACATATTTGAGCAAAGCGTTAGGGAAGAGTTCGAAGTTAAGGGGGGCCAACGGCAGTTTCTGAAAGTTGGGTTGGTGGGTTTCTTCGCAGTTTTTCCGTTAGTTTCCATTAAGCACTAGTAGAAATCACTTAACGTCGGTCGGTAGATCTTTAACGGAGCGTAACTTTTGCGTCCGGATGAATTACGAGGCCCACCGCATATCAAATCGAAGCTCTCGACGAGATCTACAAGACTCACCTAGTGAAACCCGGTGAGATGTTCGTTTGAAGCCAAAAAAAACTCTGTTTAGATACTGTTCTAAGCTACGAAATTTTTTAGGGTTTTTCCGTCATTCTTATTTATTCTTTTCCTTTTAGTGTTTGACTTGTTAGGGTATATTATTACCCTCTAAAACAGTAGTTCGGTAGTTTTTGAATAAAAGTTTGAGTTTCTTTCGTTTTCTTACTTGTGCTTGAAACCCTAAAGCCGTCATAGGCTTTGTTAAGGAATTTCTCGTGGAAAGAGTTCCTTGTTGTTATTTCCGCTGCGTCAGAAGGAGAAGGAGAATGAATAAAAAGGCTTGTGATGGAGGAGAAGGAAGAAGAAGACTGAGGACATGGTCTGTTTCATAACAATTTTGAACTATAGTGCAATTAGACTAGGCAGTTAAACTATTTTGAATCACGGTGCAAAAATACAGATTAAATTGATGGATCGCAGTGCAAATAGACTAGACAATTAAACTATTGAACCGCGATACAAAAAATAATGCAATAAAATTGATGAATTGCGGTACAAACATTGATAAATCGCGATACAATTATACTACACAATTAAACTATTGAACCGCGGTGCAAAAATTAATGCATATATTTTTGCATGAATCGCGGTGCATTTTTAATTTTTTGAATCTTGATGAATAAGTATTTTTGAATCGCGGTGTATTTTTAATTTTTTTTGAATCGTTATGCCTAAATATTTGAATCGCAGTACATTTTCACAGCATGCATCAGGTTCATTAAGGGTATTGTAGTCATTTTGCCTCCAAAAATATCTTTTTTCGATTGAAAAAAAAACACTGCCCGCAAATATTCCAAAGGTTTTTTGGAAATGAGAAGGCTATTCTTAATTTGTTGTGGGGCCTGTCATCGCTTATATACATACATACATACATACATTATGTGTATAATATGTAGAGCTGTCAAAACTAGGGGTGAGCAGGGCCCGTCAATGTCCATCAAGCCCGTTAAAGCCCGTTAGTGCCCGGCCTATGGAGCCCGTGCCCATGAGCACTACATAGTACTGGGCTTTAGATGAGTCAAATGCCCATGGTCTCGGGCTCTACTGGGCCTTCAACTGCTCCCTTCCCGTCATGCCCGGCCCGGCCCGTCCTCTTCTATGATAACTTTTTTAATTTTTTTTAATTATAGATCTTTGACCAAATCATATATATTTAATTTATGTGTATTATACTATTACTATATTTATATATTATAAGTTATAAATTATAATCTATAAATATAGTAATAGTATAATACACTTCAACTAATAAAGCTATTGCTAAAAATATATATCTAAAAGTCAAACCTTATTATTTTAATAATTAATTACTCAATCATCTATACATCTATTGATATTCTATTCTCAATCTCATCACCTGCAAGATTAAAATTTGACATCAGTAATGTCGAGTTATATGAATCCGTTTACTACATACTGAATTTATATTTTAACTTAGTTGCTTCTCTTCCTTTTCTTTCACTTCAACTGTGTTTTATTTCAAATTTGCAAGTATAATAGTTTGAAAAAAAAAAGTTCATGGCAATGAATTGATGGGTGAAAGTGAGACCCAAAGTTTGAATGAGAAACAAGAAAACTATTCAAAAACATAAACAAATGAAATTTGGCCCGTGCCCGTGCGAGTCAATGCCTGAAGCCCGTCCACTAATGCCCGTGGGCTGATCAATAATACTGGGCTTTTAAATCTAATGCCCGCTGCTTGATGGGCCCATACTGGGCATTGCCAATGCCCGCAGGCTTAAGGCCCGTGCACACCCCTAGTCAAAACGGGCAAAAGCCCGCGGGCAAGCCCGCCCCGCCCCCTATTAGGGGCAGGTTGGGCTGGTGTTTTTAATACCCGTTAGGATGCGGGCTTTTCGGGTTTTGCCCGCTCGGACCGCGGGTTTTTGCGGGGCGGGCCGGGTCGCATGCAGCCCGCATTTTATGGACTCTGGCTTATGAATCACTTGGGATGGTGCGAACATGTATACTGTAGACCATTGCTACACGATTTAGCTTCTGTGATTAAATCAATATCAACATCTATAGCGGAGGTTGAGAAAAACAAAACTAATATGAACTACAACAATTGAGAAGAGCATGAGTGAGTGCAGAAATGTTACAAATGTAGCAAGACAGTCGGCCCAAAGCCAATGTATTGGGAGCAAGAAATCCGTGCAGAAATGCCCTTAAAACCCAAATTAACTAATCATTAACATTAAACCACAGGCCAAGCTTCAAATTAAATAATCATTAACAATTGAAAAAATTATTGATACTTGCATAGGCTGCATGCATGATAATGTAGTTTATAAGTTTACTAATTTTGTTATTTAAAATATTATGAATTTAATGGTTTATTTGTTGAAAATTTAAATCTATCAATTATCATGATTCTTGAATTTAAATAATTGAAAATAAATAAATAAAAATTTAAATAAACTAAATTTTTTGTCTAATTGGTGTATATTGACAAATAAACCCAAAAGCCCGCGGCCCTACGCGGGGCGGTTTGAGCTAGGGGTTTTCAGGGCCGTTATGTTCGCGGGCTTTCTCGTTTTTCTGCCCGCGGGTTTTCCCACCCCGCAGACCCGTTTTGACAGCTCTAATAATATGGATGGTTTATGCCTATTATCGATCCAAATGTTTGTAATCGTCAAGTTGAGCGGATGTGTTCTTAAGGCAAGGAAAGTTTTTGCCTAATCTCAAAATAATAGGGTGTCACCGCTATTTAACGAAAGCTCAAGGGAGGACAGTGATATCGGCCCGCACATGGAATTGGATCACCACCTCCACCTCCACCTGAGAGATATAGTTGAAACTAGAAAGCTTCAACAAGAGGCTGCTAACTGTCAAATGTCATCAATACATGATCAATGTCTATCACAGATGCCCGACTTAATTTAGTGCGTTATTATTAGATATATCATATATATAGTACTAGTCTGTTCACTCGTCTGCGAATTGTCGAAAATAAATAAGATCAACAGCCTGAAAAAGAAACAAAAATGAAGCCATATACAACTATGAGGAGAGGATTCATGGCCACGCTGTTCGTCTCGTGTTCTGTCATAATGATCTCGAATCCATTGGATACCATAACCACAACCCAGTTCTTGAAAGATGGCGACACAATCATTTCCTCTGGTGGAAGCTTTGAAATGGGATTCTTCAGTCCAGGTAATACTAAGAACAGATATATAGGTATATGGTATAGTAAAATTGTAACTCTAAAGACGGTAGTTTGGGTTGCCAATGGAAAAGCTCCACTGAATAACACATTCGGGGTGTTAAAGGTTATAAATCCAGGGCTACTTGTCCTTGTCAATGGCTACAATAACACCATATGGTCTACAAATACGTCAAGAATAGCAGGGAATCCGGTTGCACGGTTACTTGATTCAGGAAATCTTGTCATAAAAGATGCAAATGATGATAACCCACAAAATTTCTTATGGCAAGGCTTTGATTATCCAAGTGATACCCTTTTACCTGGCATGAGGTTGGGTAAGAACCTTGTGACGGGCTTAGAGACTTATATTTCATCATGGAAGAGCAATGATGATCCGGCTCCTGGGGAGTATTCTGCTCATTGTGTTACTGCAGGATATCCACAAACTACTCTGCAAAAGGGTTCGGTTGTACTCGCTCGTTCCGGGCCTTGGAATGGTCTTCGGTTTACTGGTAGCCCAAATATGGTCCCAAATACCATTTATAGATATGAATTGGTCTTCAATGAGAAGGAGGTGTACTATAGCTATAGCTTGCTCAACAGCTCGGTGATTTCAAGGTTTGCGTTGAACCCAACTGGCGTTGCACAGCGTTGGACATGGGTTAATCGGACACACGACTGGATGGTTTACCTGGCTGCACCGATAGATTCCTGTGATACGTATTCTCTGTGTGGTGCTCATGGGGTTTGCAACATTGAAAGAGCCCCACTATGTGGGTGTTTGGATAAATTTGTTCCTAAGAACAAGAATGAGTGGGATGGCACTGACTGGTCCCACGGGTGTGTGAGAAGGACACACTTGGATTGCAAACGCGGGGATGGGTTTTTCCAGTATCATCGGCTTAAGTTGCCGGACACAAAGGGCTCGTGGTTCAACACGAGCATGACTCTGGAGGAATGTGAGGTGGTATGCTTGCAGAACTGCTCGTGCACAGCTTATTCGAATTTGGACATAAGAGGAGCAGGAAGTGGATGTTTGCTTTGGTTTGGTGACTTGATTGATATAAGAGAGTTCTCCCAAGGTGGTCAAGATATCTACATAAGGATGGCCTCCTCTGAGCTAGGTACGTTGAAATTCTATATCTTCATATAAATATGTTTACGACGATTATACAATCTCTCGGACACTTTCCAACTTTTTTAGGTATTCTAAGAATGTCTTTCCTTGTTTGTACCTCACTATGAACTGGCAACTTTTTATTTGAATAGAACACGTTACAGCCCTTCAATCTAGATCAAATACGAAGAAAGGTACTACATTAATCAGAGTGATTCTGCCCTCAATATTTGGGATCGTTCTTGCCAGCTTGAGCCTCACGTTCTATACTTGGAGGAGGAGGAAGAATTCGCTACGGATTAGAGAAGGTAAGATTAATTATAATGCGAGTGAACTTTGGGCTA
Source organism: Codonopsis lanceolata (assembly GCA_013146195.2). Classification (NCBI taxonomy): domain Eukaryota; kingdom Viridiplantae; phylum Streptophyta; class Magnoliopsida; order Asterales; family Campanulaceae; genus Codonopsis; species Codonopsis lanceolata. The sequence goes on along the minus strand of CM028380.1, from coordinate 80,590,978 downwards.
TAGAAGGGAAGATGAACAAGCATGTTCACTAGACTTTTGCTTTCATAGGATAACTTGAGAAAACTCTATAATTTTCGTTTCCTCCCATTTGCAATTTTGTAGGACTGAGAAGCTACAGTGAACAAGATTATAAGAAAGATAGCCGTAAGGGAGATCTAGAACTACCATTGATTTCCTTGTCCACGTTAGTCAATGCAACCAAAAGCTTTTCAGTTGACAATAAACTAGGAGAGGGTGGATTTGGACCTGTTTACAAGGTACAGTAGTTATCCCAGTTTCCTAGATTGGATAACATGATAATCAGTCTACGCAGAATTTTGTTTTTAACTATGTCCGATGGTAATGCAAAATTCAGGGTGTGACAGTAGATGGGCAAGAAATAGCGGTGAAGAGGCTGTCAAAGACTTCAAGTCAAGGACTTGATGAATTCAAGAATGAAGTTATTTGTATTTCCAAACTACAACACAGAAATCTTGTGAAGCTTCGAGGATGCTGCATTCAAGGAGATGAAAAGATGCTGATCTATGAGTTCATGCCTAACAAAAGTCTGGACACATTTATATTCGGTCTGCTCTCTCAAAATCAAAATTTGTTTTTTTGAACAAACACTAGCACTCTAGTACACCGATCCGGCTAGTTCTGGAGACGACAAACTAAACACAAATTTATCTTGCAGATGAACTCAAGAGCAAATTACTTGATTGGCCAAAGCGATTCCAAATTATCAAAGGTATTGCTAGGGGACTTCTGTATCTTCATCAAGACTCACGACTAAGAATTATCCACAGAGATCTCAAAACAAGCAATATACTGCTAGACAACGAGATGAACCCAAAGATATCAGATTTTGGCTTGGCCAAAAGCTTTGGAGGGGACGAGACTGGAGCTAATACAAACAGAGTGGTTGGAACCTAGTAAGAGCCCGTTTACATATATCACGTTCATTAAATAATTCAAATCAATATAGTAAGAGCCCCTTTCCAGGCTGATTTTCTTATTTTTTGTTGAGCAGTGGTTATATGTCTCCGGAGTACGCAGCAGAAGGGCTTTTCTCAGTCAAGTCAGATGTATACAGTTTCGGTGTTATAGTGGTGGAGATTGTGAGTGGGAAGAAAAACAGAGGATTCTTTCATCAAGACCATCAACACAACCTTCTAGGACATGTAAGTATTATTAAAAAGAAGGTACTAATATCCTATCATTTCCTATAGAGTAAAAGTGGTTAAAAAATTGTTTACATTTTGATGATGTTTAGGCATGGAGACTGTATAAAGAAGGTAGACCCCTGGAACTGATGGATGCACCTTTAGGGAACTGGAGGTACGAATGTGAAGTGATAAGGAGTATTAAGGTGGGTCTATTATGTGCACAACAACATGCGGAAGATAGGCCTAGCATGTGTTCTGTGGTTACGATGTTGGATATGGATAGTGAGTGTTGTTTGCCACGACCCAAACAGCCTGGTTTTTTTGCTGATAAGAATGCAACTGAAGCTGAATGTTCGTCGAGCACCTACTCTGCCCCATTTTCTTCACTCAATAATATCACAATAACACAATTAGAGGCTAGAGAATAAGTAACATCTGCAAGAGTGACTGAGTTATTTCAATCTTGTTAAAGCTATAATGATGGAATTGACAGTACTGTATAAATTTTTATAGCTATATATAGCTTGTTTCTACTTAAGGGAGTGTCTATTCCCTGCTTATATATAGTGGAAACATCATTCATAGTTCATACTCCTCCCTCCCTCCATCCAGAATTGTTGAATTTTTTTTTGTCTCAAAATGAGTGGTTTTTTATGCATGAACATGTAACACAAGAGGCATTCAGGTGTATTACAAAAACAAAAAAAACAAAAAACAAAAAAAAAATCTAACAAGGAATCGGATATTCATTTCGAGACAGAGGAGTGACATATATTCAACATAAATTATGGGGTAATGCTTGAGCCACTCTCATTTTGCACCAAAATATGGGTACTTTGTGATGTGGCATACTTTTATTGGTTAGATATTTTGTGGGTCCCAGCATTCCAGCCAATATAAATATACCACATCACAGAATACTCATATTTTATTGTAAAATGAGAGCGGCCCTAACATTATGACCTCCAATCCAACTGTATATAGGTACAAGATTTAAATGTTACTAATTGGTCAAAAGGCGGTTTATCGAATTGCAATTATTTGGTGGTTGCATTTATGAATTGCTTACCTAACAAAGTACGGAAGAGGGATACAGATCCCCAGAAATGAATGGTCATTAGTAACTGTTGTAAGTTTATCGAATTCCTGCTCTCCGTACCCAATCAGACTTATACTTTTTGAACAAGACTACTTGGCCTAGTCTGATAAGATGGTAGCCTTGGTTCTTCTTTTAGATATCATGGATGATTCACAGCCTCGGATAGGATATAGATAATTGGTTAGTCGACCATCATCCATGGAAAGAATACCCCCTATTTTTCTTCTATCATCTTTGCTTCTCATCCCAAACATCTTCAATGCACAAGACATCATCACTTCAACTCGATCAATTAAAGATGGTGACACCATAGTTTCCTCCGGTGGAAGCTTTGAAATGGGATTTTTCAGCCCCGGTGATTCCAAGAATCGATACGTTGGTATATGGTACAATAAGATACCAGCAAAGACTGTGGTTTGGGTTGCCAATAGAGAAGCCCCCGTCACTAATGCATCCGGTAGGCTGATGCTTGTTAGTCCTGGAATTCTGGTCCTTCTCAATCATACTAATGCCACCCTATGGTCCTCCAATGCATCATCAAGAACCTCACAGAATCCAATTGCACAGCTTTTGGACTCCGGGAATCTTGTTGTGAGAGATGAAAATGACAATAACCCAGACAAGTTTCTCTGGCAAAGCTTCGATTATCTAACAGACACACTTTTACCGGGCATGAAGCTTGGAAAAGACTTTGTAACAGGTCTAGAGAGGTATCTCTCCTCGTGGAAGAGCGACGATGACCCAGCTCCGGGTGAGTATACATATCACTGTGATCCTAGTGGATATCCACAGAACACTCTTAAGAAAGGCACGGAGATTAAGTACCGAACTGGGCCTTGGAATGGTGTTAGCTTTAGTGGGGCCAAAAATCTAAGGCAAAATCCCATATACAGGTTCTATTTGGTTTTCAATGAGCAGGAGGTGTACTATGGTTATGAAATGCACAACCACTCAATTGTGTCAAGGTTTACGTTGAATCACAGTGGAGTTGCACAACGTTGGACATGGATAGACCGAACAAAGGGTTGGGGGATTTATCTTACTGTACCGACAGACAACTGTGACACCCATTCACTCTGTGGTGCTTATGGTAGATGTAATGTTGACAACAATCCAGAATGTGGATGTCTCGATAAATTTGTGCCAAAGTACCAAAATGAATGGAATATAGCAGATTGGTCAAACGGATGTGTGAGAGGGACACGCCTAGATTGCAAGGATGATGGGTTTAAGAAATATTCTGGTGTTAAGTTGCCTGATTCGCAGTATTCCTGGTTTGACAAAACCATGAATCTTGAGGAATGTGAGAAGGTATGCTTGAAGAATTGCTCTTGTGTTGCTTATGCAAATTTGGACATAAGTGGTGCCACTGGAAGTGGCTGCTTGCTTTGGTTCGTTGATCTGCTTGACATTAGAGACTTCTCTGGAGGTGGAGGTGGAGGTGGTCAAGAAATCTATGTACGGATGGCCTCATCGGACTCGGGTAAATATTTATGCTATCATTTGTACTAGAACTCAATTCTTTTTTAATTCTTCCGGGTAGAAGCTTCTCCTTTATACAAACAGGTTGTTTTACTACTAATCAGTATGACCAATGACTGCACTTAAGCAGAGTCCAATCTCATTATGGAACACGCTTTCGATTAATATAGAGAGAGTTTAAGCTCATCCAAAAGGAAACGTGAAACCCACTCCGTAAAACCACCTTTCATTTTACTTGGGCAGAGCCCAATCTCATTATTCACAAAATTGTCCATGTCACGTTAACATTGTCTTCACAACTCTAGCTCTTTCACTTCAGATGCTTTCTAACTTGCCCAGGTCTAATGTCTCTCTTACTGGTTCCTTTTCCATTGTTTACAAGACACTTGATTACATATACGAGTTCAGAGAATTATGAATCCACCAGCTTTGATTTCCTCCTAGTATAACCAATGGAAAGTAGGAACAATTTTAAAGTCAGCTGAAAAAGTATAGTAATTTATTACTTTTTTGAGCGAATATCAATAAGATTGTTGAAATCGCTTTTCCGCTAATGTAATGTGAGTAAAGAGAACGACGGTTGAATCATCTCTTCTCTGGATAGCCTTGTCGTGGAATTAGATTTGTCCCTAGAAGCCAAAGGCAACGGCACTTATAAAGCGATGGCAAGCCAAAGGAAGAAGCATGGAGGGTGGAGACAAGGTAGGCTAAAAATATAGCAGACATAGAAAGGGTATGGAAACTGAAACTCACGAGAGTACAAAACACGTGAAAGAGAGAGAGAGAGACTCTACTTAGAGAGGAAGTTACGGCTTGTTGCTTGTTAAGCTGTTTAATTATGAAAGTTCATAGCAGGGGTATAAATGGGTATTTGAATTTCCAATAGGTATCAATTTGACAATGTTTTTTTTTTTTTTTTTGGATCAAAGATCTTTCAGTTTCACTGATTCCGCAGTCAGGCTATCATAAAAAGAAAGAAGAAATAGCGAAGGTGATGGTGCCGTTACTAGTTGGGGTAGTTCTGGTAGGCCTGACCCTGACCTTATATGTTTGGAGAAAGAAGAAGAATTCAAAGCTGAGAAGAGAAGGTAAGCATATTGAGCCCGTATGTTGTAAAGTTCTGTGCATGTAATAGAGGGGAAAGGAACAAACACGGTTGTCTATTATGTGAAAGTGTTCTTGTTTAGAAATCTTGTTATTTAAAGCCCTTTCTATCTCTTGTTTATTGTAGAGGCACCGCAGGGGCAGGAAACTGAACAATGTTACACCAACGAAAGCCAGAACGAAGATCTCGAACTACCAGCATTTGGCTTATCTACATTAGGTGCTGCTACCAACAACTTCTCAATCAACAATAAGCTTGGAGAGGGTGGGTTTGGACCAGTTTACAAGGTAATAATGTAAATATACAAGCATATAGTTTTCTAGAATGTACTGGCTGGTGAAAATAACAAGCATATACGCTAATAAAAAAACTTACTGTTCGATAAAGAAGTCTGCTTTAAGTAGAGAAACTTGTATCTGCAAACTTGCTTGATATGCAACAAGACTGCCCTTTTTCGATACATTCTGCAGGGTACTCTAGAAGGGGGACAAGAAATAGCGGTGAAGCGGCTCTCCAGGACTTCTAGCCAGGGGCTTGATGAATTCAAGAACGAAGTCATTTGTATTTCAAAACTTCAGCACCGAAATCTAGTGAAGCTCCTAGGATGCTGCATTCAGGGAGATGAAAAGATGTTGATTTATGAATACATGCCTAATAAAAGCCTGGATTATTTAATATTTGGTATGGCTCTGTTATAAACAAATTTTATCACACATAGTCTACTCTATATACCAGATGGTTGTGGATATATTCCGGTTACATTCATTCATAGATTGGATCAGACCAGCAGCAACACGTACAATACTAATAGTGTGATATTTCGGGCAGATGAGAAACGAAGTAAATTACTTGATTGGCCAAAGCGCTTAAACATAATTAATGGAATTGCTCGAGGCCTACTTTACCTTCATCAAGATTCTTGTTTGAGAATTATCCACAGAGACCTCAAAGCTAGCAATATTTTGCTAGATTGTGAGATGAACCCAAAAATATCAGACTTTGGCATAGCTAGAAGTTTTGGAGGAAATGAGACGGGAGCAAATACACAGAGAGTAGTAGGGACATAGTAAGAATCGCCTTGTCTTAATTTGTTCTATTCAATTGTGTTACCGCCTGAATCTTCTTTTTATGGTCTAACACTTGAAGAACAGTGGTTACATGTCCCCAGAGTATGCAGTGGATGGTATTTTCTCTGTGAAATCTGATGTTTTCAGCTTTGGTGTATTGGTGCTGGAGATTGTTAGCGGGAAGAAAAATAGAAAATTCTATCATCAAGATCACCACCATAACCTGCTTGGACATGTAAGTTTCTTCACATATATAACTTTCCATCCTAACTAGTTTTCTTATTGACAAAGATTTCATGATGATTTTTGTAGGCTTGGATACTGCACAAAGAAGGCAGGTCACTTGAACTGATCGATGATGATGCAGCATTAAGTGAATCATGCTATCTGTGTGAAGTGTTAGGAGCAATCCAAGTGGGCTTGTTATGTGTTCAACAATCTCCAGAAGATAGGCCAAGCATGTCGTCGGTTCTTCTTATGTTGAGTAGTGAACTACGTGGTTTGCCTCAGCCTAAACAGCCTGGCTTTTTCACTGAAAGGAACATATTTGAAGCTGATTTCACTTCCAGCACTAAAGCACAGAGTTCCAGCAATGGAGTCACTGTTACCCTATTAGAAGCTCGATAGAAAACATATGTTACTTTTCTTAGGCTTGGCCGGGGCCGTGGGCTAAGTTGATAGGCTGGCCGAAGGCTTGGAAACCTCAACCCTCTTTCGTGTACTCTTTGTAAGGGTAAAATAGGCATGTCCTATTTTGTTTGTTGTTTTCCCTTTTTGGTCATCATGTTTAGACAAGTTTGGTAATATTTGGAAACAAAATAATTCCCTAGATTTTGTGGTTTCTTGGACCTAAATTCTAGGAATTGTTTTTGGTAACAAAATCTATGTCAAATCTTTCACAAAAACCGTGTCTTAGAATCCTAATTAATATGGTAAGAAAAATCTAGCATCTAAAGTAATTGATTTTAATTCCAATTCTAATCCTTGTCCTTCTTGGAGTTGGATTCTTTCTTGTGTGTAAGGTTCCTCCACAATATAAATAGGAGTCATGGGAAACGACTGAAGATGGGCCTGTAGAGAGAGCTGAAAGTAGAGAGCAGTAGATTCAGAATTTCAGAAGCAGTCCCAGTTTCCAGGATTTGTGCAGATTTTGACTGTAGCTTCGGATGTTACAACATTGGAAGCTACATTGGGCGTTGATGTTGTTTTGTCTTCCTACCAGATTTTAGGAAGCTGTTTTGTTTCTTCCCACATTTTCTATATTGGTTTTTCTGTGGAGTTTTGCTCTCCAAGACTTGTTGTCTTGGGAGAGTATTTTGTTTAGTGATTTCATATAGTTTTTGTAAAACAATTCATCCTTTTAAGTGAAATCTTTTTGGTCATGAGGCTAGATCTACAAGCATAGGCTTGTAGATTGTTTGGTAAACTTTTGTTCTTAAATTCCTGCTTAATATTAAGTCTTCCGCTGTTCTGTATTTTTATGACCATTGTGACTTCCATTGTAGCTTCATCAGAAGCTACAATGGAAACTGCATTGGTAATTTTTGGAGAATCCTAGCTACTAGTGTTTCAACATTTGGTATCAAAGCCTTCTCTTGACATCACTAAGAATTGATTCTGGTTGTAGCCGTGATGGATTCTCAGTTTGAGAATGTTGTTCGTCCTCCAACTTTGACTAATGCAAATTACTCTATTTGGAAAGTCAAGATGCGTATCTTCATCAAATCAATTGATGAAAGAGCGTGGCTTGCTGTTCTAAATGGTTGGAGTCCTCCTAAAACAACTGATACTCATGGTGATGTTAAGATCACTAAAGAATCTGATTGGTCTAATGAAGATAGGAATACTGCTTCTTTCAATTCTAAAGCCTTGTCTGTCATATACAAAACCTTAGATGCCAACACCTTTAGAGTTATAGCCAATTATGAGTCTACTAAAGATGTATAGGAGGCCCTTCAAACTCTGTGTGAAGGACCTGCCAGTGTTCATGCTTCCAAATTAAGATTGCTTACCACACAGTTTGAAAACACAAGAATGAATGAATCTGAGGATATCATGTCATATTATGGTAGACTTCTTGATATGTCTAACTCTGCTTTAGCTTTAGGTGATCCCATCACTAATGATCGTCTTGTTAGTAAAATGATGCGTACTTTGCCAGAAAAGTTTAATGTTAAAATATGTGCTATTGAGGAAGCACATGATATTGACAAGATGGGTTTTGAAAGATTGGCTGGTATCCTTCAAAATTTTGAATTAAACCTAAATGATCAAATCAAACAAAAGGGCAAAGGTCCATCATCTTCTACTCCTCCAGTGAAAAACATTGCTATGCCTACTGCAGTTGATGTCTCTTCTGACTTGCTTGATTTACAAAAGGATATTGACGAGTCTGATTTTGGAGAAGATTCCATAGCTCTTTTGACTACTAAATTTAAAAAAAATTGAAAGCAAAAAGTCAAAATAGAACTTCATCATCAAGCTCCAAAAACTTTTTTAAGCCTGATTCTGGTCCTAAGGAAAATTCTTTTCAAACACCAGAAAAACCTTTTACCAATCCTTTTGCCTCAAAACCTTTTTACAATGGGAAGAATATTGATTCAATTCAATGTAGGGAGTGTCAAGGATTTGGTCATTATGCAAACCAATGTGCAAATACTTTAAGGAAAAAGGGTTTAAACTTTTCTGCAACTTTGAGTGATAGTGATGGTGAAGATCCATGAGATCTCATCGCTCTCACTGTTGTATACGACTCAGAATCTGATTGTGCAGGGCCTTCAGCCAATGTAGCTCTGAATGTAGCTTCTCCAGAAACTACATCAGAAGCTACATTGGATAGAAGCTGGGAAGATTTTTGCTGTTTAAACTCCTCTGTCACAGAAGACGGTGGAGATTCAAAATCAGATCTGTTGGAAGGTTATAAGAGTTGTATAAAGATTGGGAGAAGAGGGCTCATCAAGTTACATTGCTTGGAAAGACAAATGACTTGCTAAAGAAGGTAAATGAAGAACAGAAGGAGTGTATCACAAGGCTGGAGAGTTTGTTGAGTAAGAAAGACGTGGAGATCGAAGAACTGAAAGAGGAGCTCATCCAAGCCAATGAGACCATGGCTAAATGGAACTCAAGTCAACAAAAAATGGATGAGATGTTGAAATCTGGTAAGTTTGGAATTGGTTTTATGCCAAAGATGTTTGTTAGAGAAGGTGAAGGTACTTCAGAACCTAAACAGCCCACACAAAATTTTCAAAATTCAAATTTCTTTGAAAAACCCAAATCAAGAAAGAAAAACTTTGTGTGTCATTTTTGTCACAAGCCTGGTCATATTCAGCCATTCTGATTTCTTAAAAAGGTTGTCTATGAGGAAGAGGTTAGGCAGGCCTTCTTGGTTCGAAATCAGATGCAGCATCGAATACATCAACCAATACAGCAACATTGGAAGTCACATTCGAAGCTACATCAGAAGGTACATTCACATAAACATCAACCAAAAACTTTTAAAAAGATATGGGTTCCCAAAGGCAGTTACAAGAAGGATAAATCCAAATACTGTGAGCCTTTTGACATTTGCCCCGGTGCAAAGTGGTCTGATGATGAACAATGTAATGTAACCTTCACATCTTTAAAGTCTCACATAGCTGGTTCATGGTACTTTGATAGTGGGTGTTCTAGACACATGACAGATTCTATTGAGAACTTGAAGGACTATGTGAGTGTCAATGGTGGATCTGTGACATATGGAGGAGGAGCCAAAGGTAAGATAATTGGCAAAGGAACTTTGAATGTAGATGGTCTTCCTAATCTCACCAATGTTTACCATGTGGAAGGCCTCAAGACCAACTTGATCAACATAAGTCAGTTGTGTGATGATGACCTACAGGTGAGGTTTGATAAAAATACTTGTGAAGTTTTTGATCAATCTAACAAGTGTCTGTTGACAGGTACTAGATCCTCTGACAATTGTTATATGTTCAACAATGCTCAAACCTGTCATAATGTTAGTCTTGATATCACATATCTATGGCATAAAAAACTAGGGCACATGAGTTTTCGTAAACTTCATGAGCTTGTGAAGCATGATGCAGTGAAAGGATTGCCTAGTCTGGAAAAGAACTACACAAAGGTATGTGGACTATGTAAAAAAGGTAAGCAAACAAAGGCTTCTCACCTTCCCATACCTCAGTGTTCCTCATTTAGATGCCTTGACATGATTCACACAGATCTCATGGGTCCTATTGAAGTAGAGAGTCTATGAAAGAAAAAGTACACTTTTGTCTGTGTTGATGATTTTTCTAGATACACATGGGTAGTTTTCTTGAGAGAAAAATCTGAAACTTTTGAGTCTTTTAAAATCTGGTACACCCGTGTTATGAACTTGTATGATCTAAAGCTTACTAGAATTATATCAGATCATGGTACGGAATATGAAAATTCCTCTTTTTCTAGCTATTGTGCATCAAATGGAATATCCCATGAATTCTCTGCTCCTAAAACTCCACAACAAAATGGAGTGGCGGAAAGAAAGAATCAGACACTTTAAGAGATGGCTAGAGTCATGTTGAGTTCTAAGAATTTGGCTAAAAGATTTTGGGCAGAAGCATTAAACACTGCTTGTCATATAGGAAATAGGGTCTTCTTGAGACCAGGTAGTACCATGACACCTTATGAAATTTTACTAGGAAAGAAGCCTACATTAAAATATTCTCAAGTGTTTGGGTGTGTGTGCTATCTTCTCAATGATAGAGATCATCTTTCAAAATTTGATTCAAAAAGTGACAAGTGTGTTTTCATGGGTTACTCCACTAATAGTCGTGCTTATAGAGTCTTTAATCTTAGGACCAAAACTATTATGGAGTCTATGAATATTGTGTTTGATGATCTAATAGATCTTGGCCACAAAACCATTGAGGATGATGTTTCAGGTTTGCTTGACTTTGGAGATCACGAATCATCAGCACAATCTTCAGAACACATCCGCAATCGGTGAACTGCACGAAACGAACACAAATCCAGAAAGTTCAAAGGATGTGACTCAGAATGTAGCTCCGGATGCAGCTACATCAGAAGCTACATCGGAAGCTACATTGGTCAGAAACCTACCAGATGCTGAAACAGGTCCTGAACAAGTAGAGATTCAATCCAGTTTGACTGAACGCAGCCATAACATTCCCAGCAAAATTCAGAAAGTGCATCCCACTTCGCAAGTCATAGGTAATGTGCATGATGGAATGTCAACAAGAAGAAAAGGTAAGGTAGACTATAGGAAACTTGCTTACTTGTCCACTCTTGAGTGTGAAGAGATCCATACTTAATGTTTTGTGTCTACCATTGAACCTAAAAATGTGCATGAAGCCCTAAAAAACGAGGATTGGATCAATGCCATGCAAGATGAGCTTGATCAATTTGCTAAGAATGATGTCTGGTACCTTGTATCTAGACCCACTTCTGTGAATGTTATTGGAACTAAATGGATTTTCAAAAACAAATCAAATGAAGTGGGAGAGATAATAAGAAATAAAGCAAGACTTGTGGCTCAAGGGTACACACAGGTTGAAGGGGTGGATTTTGATGAAACCTTTGCTCCTGTTACCCGCATTGAGTCCATGCGTCTTCTTCTTGCCATTGCATGCTTTCTTGATATTACACTTCAACAAATGGATGTGAAGAGTGCATTTTTAAATGGTATTCTTGAAGAAGAAGTTTTTGTAGAACAACCAAAAGGATTTGAGGACCCCCATAAACACAATCATGTTTTTAAATTAAAAAAGGTCGTGTATGGACTCAAGCAAGCTCCTAGAGCTTGGTATGGGAGACTTACAGACCATCTTTTGAAAAGTGATTTTAAAAGGGGAGAAGTGGACAAAACACTTTTTATTCAAATAACAGACAAACACATTTTGATTGCACAGATTTATGTTGATGATATTGTGTTTGGGTCCACTTCTAAGTCCTTGGAAAAAGAATTTGTGCATTGTATGACATCTACCTTTGAGATGAGCATGGTAGGAGAATTGACTTTTTTCTTAGGGATTCAGATAAAACAATTGCATGAAGGGATGTTCATATCTCAAGCCAAGTATGCTCTTAACTTGGTGAAGAAATTCAGTCTTGAGAATGGTAAACTAAAGAAAACCCCTATGGGTACATCCAATAAACTTTGCAAAGATGAAAAATCTGAAAGTGTTAACCACACATTGTATAGAAGCATGATAGGAAGTCTGCTATATTTGACTGCCACCCGTCCAGATATCATGTATAGTGTGTGTTTATGTGCTAGATACCAAGCAAACCCTAAAGTCTCTCATTTAAAAGCTGTCAAAAGAATAATTAGGTATGTTGGTGAGACTTGTGCTATGGGTTTGTGGTACACAAAACACACAAATACCAACCTTGTTGGTATTAGTGATGCTGATTGGGCTGGCAGTGTGATGACATGAGAAATACTTCTGGTGGATGCTTTTATTTGGGTAACAATTTGATCTCTTGGTTTAGTAAAAAAGCAAAATTGTGTTGCCCTCTCCACAGCTGAATCTGAATACATTGCTGCTAGTAGTGGGTGTACACAACTTTTATGGATGAACCAAATGATCAAGGATTATGGCCTACACAGCAATGTGTTAACCATGTATTGTGACAACACCAGTGCTATAAGTATAGCAAAAAATCATGTTCAACACTCTAGAACTAAGCATATAGATATAAGACACCATTTTATTAGAGACTTGAATGAACAAGGTATTATTTGCATTGAACATGTAGGCACAGAAAATCAACTAGCTGATATTTTCACTAAGAGTCTAGATTTTGAGAGATTTATAAATCTTAGAAAATCTCTCGGTATGTGTGCCATGTGATCCCTGACTTACTTTAAAAAAAATACGCATCTTGCATTGATTATTTTAGGGGGCACACTAGTTTCATCTTTTATGTTTTGTGCCCTTGTTTGCTAGCCAGAATTTGCATTCAAAATCTATTGTGATTTCCTTGTTCTAATTCTCCACTCTCTCTCCAAAAATTTTTGCTGTTGAAAATTTTTTAAGCCCACAAAGGAAAGAGCTACCTTTTGAAATTTAGGGATATGGCAATTTATCTTGGTACTATGGAACTTAGGTTCTCATGGGTTGATCTTGAGAAAATTGAATTCCCTTCAAAGAAAAAGTGTGAAAGCTATCTAACGGAAAAGAGCTACCTATGAACAAGGTTGTGGCACCTTTCTTTTGGGACTATGAATCCTTGGATTTCATTTGATCAAAAGCTAAGTGGCTTCCATTGGTAAATAGTGTGAAAGGTTCCTAGTGGCATGAAGTTGAATATGCTTGAAATAAAGTAGAGCTATTCTCCTAAGGAAATAAAGTACCTATGGAATTTGTGGAAGATGAGTGCTGATAAAGTGAACAAAAGTTGAGAATATGTACATAAAATCACAACCTTGGTGAATGCATCTTCCAATGCAGCTACATTGGGAACTACATTAAGATGATCTAGACATCTATCACATGTGTGTGATTGCATTGGCTTATTATTTGCCTATTCTGTTTTTGACATATGTTAGGCATAATTTTTGGGACATAATCTGTTCTGATCATATCAACCTATTGAGTTTTTGTCCTTATCTCTAGAAATTGCAAAATAATTACCAAAGTATTCCATGTTGATATTTATGTGGCTGTCCAATCTGTGCAGTGTTTTATGAGTTCTTGTTAAGGGTTTAACTGCTATTGAAAGTCTGAGTTGATACAGTTGTGGTTAATTCTTTGATGTGTTTGTTCAAAATCCTTGGTAATTTTGAAATTCAAATATTCAATAATGAGATTGGTTGTTATCTCACACACTTAACTCTCCACATGTTTCTCTTGTCAAAATCAAATTTTCAATCTTTCTTGTATATGATTTGGTCAAAATTTGTTTTATCTTCAAAAATTAAAAATTTTGGTTATAATTGTCACAAACGGCCCTTCATATTCCTAAAAATATGCTACTAACGGCTAATAAAATTAAGTGGTTGTCTTAGTGATATTTCAGGTGGCTGGATTACTCTCTCCCTTCACAACCTCCTTGTTCATCTGACTCTCCAACTGTGTTGAAGAAACCTGCTGCTCTCTTTCTCAAATCTCTCTTCATCCTCCTTCTCTGACTTCCTCCAAACTTAATCCATGGCTTCATCTTCTTCCACGGACACCATGAAACAGAACCCCTCAGCGAATGTAGCTTCCACTGCTACATCTCCAAAAGCTACATCGCCCTTAATTTCGTCTCCTACAAACCCTGATTCTGCCATTGTCATAGCCCAACCTCTTCCTGAGCCCCTTATTGTCATACTACCTGGGGAGAAAGGGAATGCTATTGACGTTGAAAATCCTGGTGATTTGTCGGGTTTTCCCCAAATCGGGAACCCTAGCTCTCGGAAATCTAAGAGATTGCGAGGAATTCCTTGCAATTATGAAAATACAAGTGCTGTAGAGGTTGAAAGAGCTAAGAAGTGCAAAGTGACTCCTGGAAAATTTGAGGAGGATGTGCCAGTTGATAGTGACTCCGATGACGAAGACTTCGTAGCTATGAATGAGTCAGTTCCTTAGACTCATGCCCCTGCTCCTACAATTAAGACAGGCTCATCCATTCCTGCTCCGGTTGATGCTGGTGATGAAGAATACCCAATTCCTTCTCCCAGGGTAGTCTTCCAGCCTGAATCCTCTTCTCATGATGTGGACTCTTCTACTGATTTCTCTACTGCTCCGGAAGTCAACTTTTCTGATTTAAGCTATTCCAATGAGCAACGGACCTTGGCTGACTTTTTAGTTCACCTAAGAAATGTTCTTCCACAAATCCCTGCATCTCCACCTACAAGTCCTGCAAAGTCCTCAAGTTCATCAGAGTTTGATGATAGCTCTGATAAAGACTTTGTCAGTAGAGAAGCCACCCCTGAAGAAAGTGCAGAAAGTGAAGAACCGCCCATGCGCTTTACAAGAAGAAGGGCTGCCAAGACAAATGTAGCTCCCAATGTAGCTACATCAAAAGCTACATTGCCTCCTGCCTCTTCTTCTTCTGGTTTAGGTAACCCCTTCTTTGATCTGTTTCTTACTGTTGCTGGTTCCTTGAGGTTTTAAACCTCAAGGAAAATTGTGGATGAGAGAATGATCCCTCAAGAGGACTTAATTGCACAGAATCTGGTGTAGTTCTTTTCTGATAGAAACCTTCTCACTATTCTGTCTTCCTCTTCCCCATACCATAGGCACATTATTCTTGAGTTTTATGCCAATCTAGAAAGAAAAATCACCTCTCCGGGTGATAAGTTTGAAAAGGTTTTTGTCAGAAACCGGTGGTTCAACTTCTCTCCCTCACTAATCAATAAACACTTTGGAACTCCTGAAATAGGATTGGTTGTGCTTGCTTCTGATTTAAACTTATGTGCACAAGAGTTAACACAAGGTTTAGTATCCAAATGGCCTGGAAAAGGGGCAAACATCATCACCTCTAAGCTTTCCTCCCTATATGCTGTAATGCATAAAATGTGCAGTGCAAATTGGTCTCCTACAACCAACTTAAACACTCTCACAGAGGAGCATGCCAGAATTCTGTTTCAGATAGGAACTGGTCTGCCCTTTGATTTTGGGGATTTTGTCTTTAAGAAAATAGTGTCTCTAGCTGAGTCTGAGGGAGATAAATGGGCCCTCATCTTTCCATCGCTCATTTATAACATTTTACTTGCCCAAGGTTTGGTTCCCCCTCAAGGAGAAAGACTATCCCCTCTTCTAGACCCTCTCCATATATCTATCAAACTTCTCAAGGGAGACGGGGTAATCAATTTGCCATTAGTTTATCCATATCCTCCTATCCCCTCAGCTCCTACTGCTTCTGTTCCTGGTACTTCTACATCTCAGCCAGTTGTTCCTGCCCCTGCTATACCCAATGTAGCAACCATTGCAGCTGCATCTACTGCTACATCTCTGACTGTTACAACTAGACCTTGTGCTCTAATCTCGGTGTCCTTCATCTCTGAACAACTTACTATGGTTACCTCTCAGATTACTCTTCTACAGAATCTTGCAGCTCAGTACACCACTTGGCTGAGCTTACACTCTGGCCAAATAGGGGGAGAATCTCCAAGGGTTGCCCCATCACCTGTTCCACCATCTGCACAAGTTCCTGAACATGTTCCTCCTGCAGCTGCAACCGAAGAAACAGCTGATCCAAGAGAGAATGATGTGTGATCTTTGGTTTCTTTTGTAATATAAACTTTTCTGTCTGCAAGGGTTGCCCCAGCACCTGTTCCACCATCTGCACAAGTTCCTGAACCTGTTCCTCCTGCAGCTGCAATTGAAGAAATAGCTGATCCAAGAGAGAATGATGTGTGATCTTTGGTTTCTCTTGTAATCTGAACTTTTCTGTCTGCACATTACTTTTTGGTCTGTAATAAGCTCTGGTTTGTGCTCTTTTTTTAGCTCTGATTTGTGGATTTCTGTTCATCTGCTTTGGGACATTGCATGTTTGGTAATCTGATCTTCAATTCTCCTTTATCTTTCTTCTAGTTGCTTCTAGTTGCTCTATTCAGGGGGAGGTTGTCTAACATTTGCAGATTCATGAAAGAGCTTGTTTATGTCTTATATGTGGCAACCCTTGTCACAATATTTGACCAGAAAAAGTCAATAAAGGGGGAGATTGTAAGGGTAAAATAGGCATGGCCTATTTTGTTTGTTGTTTTCCCTTTTTGGTCATCATGTTTAGACAAGTTTGGTAATATTTGGAAACAAAATAATTCCCTAGATTTTGTGGTTTCTTGGACCTAAATTCTAGGAATTGTTTTTGGTAACAAAATCTATGTCAAATCTGTCACAAAAATCGTGCCTTAGAATCCTAATTAATATGTTAAGAAAAATCTAGCATCTAAAGTAGTTGATTTTAATTCCAATTCTAATCCTTGTCCTTCTTGGAGTTGGATTCTTTCTTGTGTGTAGGGTTCCTCCACAATATAAATAGGAGTCATGGGAAACGGCTGAAGATGGGCCTGTAGAGAGAGCTGAAAGTAGAAAGCAGTAGATTCAAAATTTCAGAAGCAGTCCTAGTTTCCAGGATTTGTACAGATTTTGATTGTAGCTTCGGATGTTACAACATTGGAAACTACATTGAGCGTTGATGCTGTTTTGTCTTCCTACCAGATTTTAGGAAGTTGTTTTGTTTCTTCCCACGTTTTCTATATTGGTTTTTCTGTGGAGTTTTGTTCTCCAAGACTTGTTGTCTTGTGAGAGTATTTTGTTTAGTGATTTCACATAGTTTTTGTAAAACAATTCATCATTTTAAGTGAAATCTTTTTGGCCATGAGGCTAGATCTACAAGCATAGGCTTGTAGATTGTTTGGTAAACTTTTATTCTTAAATTCCTGCTTAATATTAAGTCTTCCAGCTGTTCGGTATTTTTCTGACAATTGTGACTTCCATTGTAGCTTCATCAGAAGCTACATTGGAAACTGCATTGGTAATTTTTGGAGAATCCTAGCTACTAGTGTTTCAATACTCTTCCAACCCATGTTTGAGCTTAGGCCTTTGTAGGGCTTTGTGTGGGCGGTTGGCCTTTCGAAACCTTTTCTACATCAGTATTAATTTGGATAAATTGAAGGCCGGTCCACTTTTCAAGATTTCTAACCTTTTTAGTTCCTTTTTTTTTAACCTCTAAAGTCCACTTTCGTTACTTTCTTCCTAAAATACCCACACGTACCTCACCACACCAAGATACCGTCCTCTCTCTCTCTCTCTCCCCCGTCTTAATTGAAACTTAACCAATTTTAAATTTTCCAGCTCTTTTCTCGCGTTTCGTACTATTGCCATGCCAAATAGAATAGGATTGTGCATGCCCCGACTGAGGCTATGAAGAGGAAGAATAGTGTCTGTTGCTCCCTTTTGTGCCATGGCAGAACCCGGGCTAAGGGACTTTTTTTCCAAACCGTTGGTTCTAGTCTTCAAACCTTGCCTTGATGTCTGCCTTTGCCTATGCGCTACTCTTGCCTTGCGCCAGAGCCCACCATACATAAATACTAGTTATACTGCCTATAAAACCTTATCTTTTCTAAAAAGGATACACTAAATTCTGGACAAGTCTCACGTATAAGTATACCTAAAAAGAAAGATTTGTGTGTATGGATTTGGAAGACATGACGCGGATGATTCGAATGTATTTCTGAATTTTTTTGACTGCTTTTCTTAATTGCGATGCGTTGATTTAGTACGCGATGCATTGATTTGATTCGCGATGCAAGCATCGTATATTGCTACATCTAATCGAGCCAGAGTCAGGAGCCGCATGATCAGGATTTTTCCTCAATTGAGCAGGGCAAGACCGACCTCGAAATCACCGAAGCTGGGATCCTGGTATGGACCTCGTGTAAATACAAGCCTTTGGCCTTGAACCACTACTCATTCTCGATCTTGGACGACAAAAGCATCAATCACCTTCCTTAGCTTTAGCTCTCTTCTCTCTGATACCTAGGGAATAGATTCAGCTTTTGAGAAGGTGTCATATCAAATATTTTGAACATTTCTCCTCCCCTTATGGGATTTCTTTCCTGTTAATGCGCCGAAAAATAAAGCAGCAGAGAATGGATGGGACAGGAATGAAACTCTCTCAAACTCGTAGGATATTGTGATGCAAGTATCGAATTTTGCAATGCACGTGTGTTTTCCTTTCATTAATAACACAATCGTCTTTTTGTCCCAAAAGTGTCTTTTTTGATTAAAAAAAAGGAGGGTAATGTAGAGGTTGAAAATGATTAAAAGTGGACCGACTTGCTCTTCACCGTATTAATTTAGTGGTAAATTTGGGACGGTCCATTTCTTAAAGTTTTCAATCGCTCCAATCCACTAACTTTAAAAAAAAAAAAAAAAAAAGGAAAAGGTCACTTTTGGATGGCAAAAAGACTACAATACCTTTAATAAATCGATGGCGTGCTACGAAGATCACTTACTCAATGTATTGCGTTGCTTCAATTTTTACACCGTGATACATCAACTTAAATTACCTAATCCAATTTTGCACCCTGTTGAATCAATTTATGCACCGCGATGTATCAATTTAAATTACATAGTCCAATTTATCCATCACGCTGCATCAATTTATGCACCACGATGCATAAATTTTTGGCTTAAATCGTAATTTGATCACCCTATTTTTTTCACTTTTTGCAATATAGTGGTAAGTGAGGGCGGCGATGGAGAAGAGGATAAGGGAGCCCATGAGCCAGCCGGTTTTCTTGAAGGTGTAATGGAGGCCTAAGACGCCGACACCGGCATCAACAGTGGAGACGAAGACGTTGGCGAAGGTTTTAAACTGGGAGGAGAGAGGTGGGTGGTTAGGTTTGCTGGTGGGGAGGGTGTGGGTGGAAGAGGTTGGATTTTCTTGACTTTTGTCAAACACCATGGTTTCTTGACTTTTATCAAACACAATTTCTTCCCACTGCGTCTCTCTCTCTCTCTCTCTCTCTCTCTCTCTCTCTCTCTCTAATCTTTCATTTTTCAGACAATCAAGAGGCAAAGTCTCTCTTTCACTGTTCTAAAATTTTCAGTTTTGAAATCTTTTTTTCAAAAACACAATGTGATGACTATGGTGGAATGAAGGGTGAAAAGGGGTTATAGTAGAAAGGGGTTGGAAAAAAATTGATTTTTTTTGTAGTGAATGTTACCTTTTTGCAAAAGTAGGAAAGTAGGATGATCAAATTGCGATTAAATCAAAACAATTTGATTTTGTTCGAAGGGTATTTTAGTCTTTTAAACCATTTCCATCTAACAAAACGGATGGAAATGACTTGAGTGATCTTATTAAATGTCCAAACAAAGTATAATGACTAAATTGAAGAAAAAAAATGTAGAGTCACCTTATTGCAAAAAGTCATAAAGTAGGGTGATCAAATTGCGATTAAACCTAAAATTTTAAATTACCTAATTCAATTGATGCATCGCGGTGTAAAAATATTGATGCATCGCGCTGCAAATCATTATGAAATCAGACATTCATCTACCTTCTTTCCAGTACACAATCAACAAATGATTTAAATTTATATGTATCTTTCATTCATCCCAAATCCAAATCGATGCATAACGATTCACAAATGATACATTGTGATTCAAAATTAATGCGTCTAGATTCAAATATGTGTCCAACAACGAAAAAAAATTATTCAAACATTTCATCGAACACTTTACATGCATAGCAACACAAAACACAAAAGTAAATTTATTTTGAATCACACAAACACAATGATGAAGAAGAAGAAGAAGAACAACAACAACAACAACAACAAAAAAAGTCAAGCTAGAAAATGAGGAAGTTTATCTTAATAACCAGTTGCCCAAATATGTGTTTTACCTTTAACGAATTACTGTCTTTTTTAATTTGAAATCAGTCACTTTGACTAAAAAAGTCAAATAGGACAATTGGTTAGAAAATGAGGAAGTTTACCTTAATAATTTGGGTTTTTTTGACCTTTAAATCAAGATTTTTCATAAGAAGAATAATATTGTTAATGAGTAAATCTCCTATAAAATCGTCTTATGGATCTTAATTCGTAAGACGGAGCTCCAGTACTCTCTCAAAGCCCAACCCACCAACGTAACGATGAGTCGAGTTATAAGGATTCATCTTACAAAAATTATCTGTAGGACCGTCATAGGAAAGTTTTTGCCACAGTTAATTTGCGAATATTTATATGAACACACACCCACGGGGGCAGAGGATCGGACTAGTCAAATGCCATCAATGGATAAAGTCAAATTCTTAAAGATCCAATCCAACGGAGTGGTTGAATTGGCCCACAAACACACACAGTCACCCACGCAATTGACGTATTTGAAAATGAAAATGATCATTTCTGTGAACACGAGACAAAGTACTCATATTCATTTTTCAACATGAATCAATCTCATGCTTTGTAGTCATATTGAATATACAATTGACTAAATTTATCAGTCTCTTTACATGCATCAGATCAGAGTTGAAAAAAGAAAAAACCATGGCTTTGTTCCATTAATAGAAATAGTGTTAACAAGACTGAAGAACTGGTTGCCACTTGCCAGTCATCTTCGTATCGTCCATGTCTTTATACAGAGAATTCGAGGAATAGTTATTATTCTTCAGCTTTAAATTACACCAATCAATCTTCACTTGTAAATTGTAATAAACCAAACTACCAAACCCATCAACTCGAAACCACCGTAACATAAGGAAAGTTGGATCCTCAGTCCGACATTTAAACTTCAAATGTGGAAGTTACTCAAGTTTGTACAACAGTAGAAAAGTATTTTTAAAGTGCAGCCATTGTTGAGAAGATGATAAGTTGACATCATATACATACATGTCTACAACTCTATTAACTAACCACTAATTTAAATATTACTAAACACCCGGGTCAAGTCTTCGGCGGCTGATAACCCATAAAAATGGACTTTTAAGAGAAATAAAGTGAGGTATAGGATTACGAATTGAGCAAGACAAAACCTGGAACACCAATGTCGATCCTTACCAAAATCTTGTTTTACTCTTGTGTATTTTTCTCTTTACTGACTTTTAGTAATGCTATCGACACCATATCTGCAAACGAAACCATTAGAGAAGATGACACCATTGTTTCGGCTGGTGAAGCCTTCGAACTGGGACTTTTTACTATCAGTAATTCTTCACAGAATCGCTACTTGGCGATACGGTACAGGAACGTGGCAACTGGTAGAGTAATTTGGGTTGCCAACAGAGAGACTCCGTTGACAAACACTTCTGGTGTGCTACAACTCAGTAATGGCGGGATTCTACAGCTTCGCAATGGCAGCAATGGCGTGATTTGGTCATCATCAAACTCATCGGGATCAGCGAGGAATCCCGTAGCACGACTTCTTGATACTGGAAATCTTGTCATCAGAGATGAAACTGACAGTAACCCGGAGAGTTTCATCTGGCAAAGTTTTGATTACCCTGGAGATACATTTATGCCAGCAATGAAATTTGGCAGGGACTTGGTGAGGGGTATCGACACGTACTTCACATCATGGAGGAGTGCAGATGATCCTTCCCCTGGGGATTATTCAACTTATATGGATTATAATGGATATCCACAAGTATACGAGAGGGTAGGTTCAGATATACTATATAGGCTTGGATCTTGGAATGGTCTCAGGTTGACCGGCCTCATCAATTTGAGACCAAACCCAATTTTCACATTTGAGTTTGTTTTCAATCAGGAGGAAATATATTACAAATTTGACCTTATTAATAATTCAGTTTTAACAAAGGTGCAGCTGGGTGTGAATGGCGACATGGACCGCTTGAATTGGAATGACCGTACCCAGGGTTGGTTCCTTTATACGTCACCAATTACTGACAATTGTGTCCGTTATAATATATGTGGGGCCTATGGGATCTGCAACATTGACAACTCCCCTCCCTGTGGGTGCCTGGAGGGATTTGAACCGACGAACGAAGGACAATGGAGGGTAGCAGATTGGACTAGTGGGTGTACACGGAGGGTAGCTTTGGAATGTGGGAGTGGCGAGGGGTTTCGAATGTATTCAGGGTTGAAATTGCCAGACACCCAGAGTTCTTGGTTCAACCGGACAATGACCCTTGACGAATGCCAGACAACGTGCAGGAGCAACTGCTCTTGTACGGCTTATTCAAATTTGGATATCAGTAGTGGGGGAAGTGGATGCTTGCTTTGGTTCGGGGAACTGATTGATATGAGATCATTTTCAGAAGATGGGCAAGATGTTTACATCAGAATGGCCGCCTCAGAATTAGGTATGTATTAATGTACGTTGTTGTTAAAGTCTGCTGCTATTTTACAATCTTTAAATTTAGTTGCTCTAAAGTCTAAACTGTGTTCAATTTCTGATTTACAGCGAAAGATAGAAGGTCCAGCAGAAGGCGAAGAGTAAGGATCATAGTCATCCCTATAACCACAACCGTAGCCTTAATATTAGGCCTATGCTTATTGTGTGCTTTCAGGAGGAGGAAGCTCAAGGGAAAAGGTACCCAGCCTCCACTACTCAAATTTTATTCTACTATTGTTTAGGAAAGTACAATATATACTATTCCTTCCGTCCCAAATTTATTGTCAGGCACACGAATTAAAAAAAATAATTAACTTAGATTATTAATATTTGTATAATGTGTCGTTTTAAAGCTCATGTATATGTCGTCCATAACTAAAGTAGGATTACAAAAATAAGGATAAAATAGTAAAAGTGTTATCCCCAAAAAAGAAACTTTCAAACAAGAACTTTTTTCTAAGACGAACGAAAAAAGAAAGCAAACAATAATTTTAAGACAAAGCGTTATTTGCTTCTTTTTTTTTTTTCTTATACATGCATCGAGTTCCATATTGCTTTTTTAAATAAATACTCCCCAAGTGTTATTTGTTTTGTATGCTTGTCTAGACATAATCAAATGTAAAGATTAACCAGTATGTAATTAATATTTGAGCAATTTGGATTACTTTAGTAGTGGAACTGATGAGGCTGGAGAAAGACGCGAATCAAGCTTACTCCTATGATGGCCAGAAGAATGACTTAGACCTACCATTGTTCAGTTTTGCAACATTGCTTGCTGCTACCAACCACTTTTCTATCCAGAATAAGCTTGGTGAGGGCGGATATGGACCAGTTTACAAGGTAATTATCTTAATATCTGACCCTAGATGTAGAGAGCAGATATCACCAAACCAAATAACTTTTTTAACAAAAAATTGTCCCTTCTGGGCTGTTGAGTTGAGAACAACAAACCAGCCGCCCTAAAAAAATTAATTTGATCTTTGACTTTTTTTGGTCAAGTTGACCAATGACAAAAAAATTATATAAATGGGAACCCATGGGGTGGGAGAGATGACAAAGACCTTGACATCCTTGGTTCTAATCCCCATACCAACAAGGGTTCATACTTACCTATAAAAAAAATGAAATTCTAAAAATTGTTATTGATAATATTCTTAATCTTGCATCACTACTTGAAATTTCAATATCTAACATACATAAGAAATTTATGTTAAATAGCAACGTGATGCCATATTTTACTAGATTGACTTTCCAAAAAGGGAATGAGACTATTTTGTAGGGCGGGCGGGAATACAAATTATGATTTATGATGTGAAAGTATTTGGCTCCAGCCATTTAACTAGTAATTGAAGAAGCAATTCAGTGGGATATAGATTGGTAAAATGTCTTGGCAGCATTCAACACACACTAGAATAACAAATATGCATTTTCACAAGTTAAATGAAGGATGTTTTAATGCTTACAGCACACTGTAAATTTCAGGGTGTGCTGGAAAAGGGACCAGAAATAGCAGTGAAGCGGCTCTCCAAGACGTCCACTCAAGGAATCGAAGAATTCAAGAATGAAGTTATCTGTGTTAATAAGCTTCAGCACCGAAATCTTGTCAAGCTTCTAGGCTGCTGCATTCAAGGAAATGAAAAGATGTTGGTCTATGAATACATGCCAAACAAAAGCTTGGACTCATTTCTATTCGGTTTGGCTCTTTCATCAGCATATTACATTTATAAGAATTTTAGATCAGGCATCGAAATTGCAGAAACACAAACTAACTATTATAATTTATACAGATGACACCAGACGGAATCTACTTGATTGGCCAAAGCGCTTCCACATTATCAATGGGATTGCTCGGGGTCTTCTCTATCTTCATCAAGATTCCAGGCTCAGAATTATCCATAGAGACCTCAAAGCTGGTAATATTTTGCTTGATTTTGACATGAACGCAAAGATATCAGATTTTGGCATGGCAAGAAGCTTTGGAGGAAATGAGACTGAAGCAAATACAATGAGAGTGGTTGGGACATAGTAAGAATCACTAAACTGTGTTTCATTCAGTTCGTGTCTATTAACCTATATGTTCGATAATCTAAGACCTTGCTGCAGTGGGTACATGTCTCCAGAGTATGCAGGAGACGGGATTTTTTCAGTAAAATCAGATGTCTTCAGCTTCGGTGTTTTGGTGCTGGAAATTGTAAGTGGGAAGAAAAACAGAGGATTCTTTAGCGAAGACCACCACCATAACCTTCTTGGACACGTAAGTATGTTAATAAGAAATCAGCACTATGTTCAGAGATACTTGAATGTCAAAACAATAATCATAACTGTGATTTCTAATTTTTTATTTTTTTTCTTCAGGCATGGGGACTCCATAGAGCAGGCAGGTCACAGGAACTGGTTGATTCATCAATAAGTGACTCGGCTGATATGTTTCAACTGCTAAGATTAATCCATGTGGGCTTATTATGTGTACAACAGAGTCCAGAAGATAGGCCTAGCATGTCCTTGGTGGTTATGATGTTGAGTAGTGGGGGTCAATTGCGTGAACCTCAACAGCCTGGTTTTTATCATGAAAGCAGTAAATTTGGCCCTCAAAACTTATCAAGCATGCTTGGAACAAGTTTTACGGGGGACACAACAGTTACACTACTACAGGCTAGATAGAAACTCTGTATTCATTATATTGATCTTCCTTCCCTAAACGTACAGTGAACAACACCAGAGGAAAATGGTTAATGCTCATTCTTCATCAAGTAAAAATTTCACCAAGTCTAGTGAATGAGAGTGACCTGACACGATATCTTGATTTTTGTATGTCTTATAACTTGTAAATAGAAAATCTGTTGCCATTTATGGCAATTCATATACTTGGACCGAAGGCCCGATTTTGAATTGTTGTGTAACATGCTCCCTGCAGTTATTGGTTGTACATGTGTGCGGAAGAAAACTAGGTGGTCATAAATTAGGAGCCTGTTGGGGATCATCCAAAAGCACTATTGAAGAACAGCTTGAACGAAAAAGTTTTGCATCATTGAGCTTGAATCAAATCTTCAGGTGTGATACTCGTAATAAACCAAAGCCATCAACTCGAAACCGTAACATAATGTTGATAGCAGTGCAGGACCTGCAGGCCAAGGAAAGTATGCCGATGAAAGTTGGACCAAATCAATATATGCAACAAGAATCCTTCTGTCTATTAACTCCACGAACGATTAAACTTTAAATGTGAAACCAACTTGAGTTTGTTCTGTAGAAAAAGATTTAAAAGAGCAGCCATTGTTGAGCAGATCAAAAGCTGACATAATAATCATTCTAGAAAGATGTCTACAAGTCAATTAACTACGCACTAATTTGAATAGTACCAAACACTGTGTAGTTTTCGTCCCACCAGATAATAGAATACTGAATACCCATCACCACAAATTGAGTCAAGTTTTTGGCTGAAAACCCAAGTCAATTAGTATACCTACTTTTAAGGGAGATAAAATGAGGTATACTAATTGAGCAAGACAAGATCCGGAACACCAATGGCAATCCTTACCGAAATCTTGTTTTACTCTTGTGCATTTTTCTCTTTACTCACAATTTGTGATGCAATCGATACCATATCTGCAAACGAAACCATTAGGAGAAGGTGACACCATTGTTTCAGCTAATGAAACCTTCGAACTAGGATTTTTTACAATCAATAATTCTTCACAGAATCAATATTTGGCGATACGGTACAGGAATGTGGCAACTGGTAGAGTAATTTGGGTTGCCAACAGAGAGACTCCGTTGACAAACACTTCTGGTGCGCTACAACTCAGTAATGGCGGGATTCTACAGCTTCGCAATGGCAGCAATGGTGTGATTTGGTTATCATCAAACTCATCGGGATCAGCGAGGAATCCCGTAGCACGACTTCTTGATACTGGAAATCTTGTCATCAGAGATGAAACTGACGGGGACCCAGAGAGTTTCATTTGGCAAAGTTTCGATTACCCTGGAGATACATTTATGCCAGCAATGAAATTTGGCAGGGACTTGGTAAGGGGTATCGACACGTACTTCACATCATGGAAGAGTGCAGATGATCCTTCCCCTGGGGAGTATTCAGTTTATATGGATTATAATGGATATCCACAAGTATACGAGAGGGTAGGTTCAGAAACACTAAATAGGCTTGGATCTTGGAATGGTGTTGGGTTTACCGGCCTGGTCAGTTTGAGACCAAACCCAATTTTTACATTTGAGTTTGTTTTCAATCAGGAAGAAATATATTACAAATTTGACCTTATTAATAATTCAGTTTTATCAAAGATGCAGCTGGGTGTGAATGGCAACATGGACCGCTGGAATTGGAATGACCGTCTCCAGGATTGGTTTATTTTTTCGTCTCCAATTGTTGACAACTGTGTCCGTTATAATTTATGTGGGGCCTATGGGAGCTGCAACATTAACGACTCCCCTCCCTGTGGGTGCATGGAGGGATTTGAACCAAGAAACGGAGAACAATGGAGGGTAGCAGATTGGACTAGTGGGTGTACTCGGATGGTAGCTTTGGATTGTGGAAGTGGCGAAGGGTTTCGGAAGTATTCAGGGTTGAAATTGCCAGACACGCGGAATTCTTGGTTCAATTGGACCATGACCCTTGATGAATGCGAGACGATGTGCAAGAGAAACTGCTCTTGTACAGCTTATTCAAATTTGGATATCAGTAGAGGGGGAAGTGGATGCTTGCTTTGGTTTCGGGAACTGATTGATATGAGATCATTTTCAGAAAATGGGCAAGATATTTACATCAGAATGGCCGCCTCAGAATTAGGTATGTATTAATGTTGTTTGTACTCGGAATATCCAATAGAGAAAGCCTGCTGCTATTTTACAATCAGTTGCTCTAAACTATGTTCAATTTCTGATTTACAGCGAAAGATAGAAGATCCAGAAGAAGGCGAAGAGTAAGGATCATAGTCATCCCAATAATGACAACCGTAACCTTAATACTAGGCCTATGCCTATTGTGTGCTTTCAGGAGGAGGAAGCTCAGGCGAAAAGGTACTCAAATTTAATTCTACTATTGTTTAGGAAAGTACACATCTCCATTCCCATCTTTGTTTTTCAATTACTCCATAATAGTTTTATTTTTTTGTATCCTCTCTAGACAGAATCAAATATCAATTATTCTGGTCTCCTTATCCTGTTTATATGGAGTTAATATTTGAGTAATTTGGAACACCCATGCAGTGGCACTGATAAGGCTGGAGCAAGAGCAGCAGCAAGACACAAAACAAGCTTACTCCTATGATGGCCAGAAGAATGACTTAGACCTACCATTGTTTAGTTTTGCCACATTGCTTGCAGCTACCAACCACTTTTCTATCCAGAATAAGCTTGGTGAGGGCGGATATGGACCAGTTTACAAGGTAATTATCTCAAAATCTGACCCTTGATGTAATAGAGCAGATGCCAACGAACCAGCCGCCCAAAAAAGTTTTTTCACTTTTTTTGGTCAACTTGACCAAAGGTTGACAAAAAAAATTATAAAATTTTAGTTATCCTTGTGAAATTCTAAAAAAATTATTGATAGTAATCTTAATCTTGCATCACTGCTTGAAATTTCACTACATTATGCAAGTATGTTAAAGTGTGATTTATGAAGGGAATTTATTAATTTTCTTCAGCGATTTACTAGTATTGAAGAAGCATATTACTGGGATATAGATTGATAAAATGTCCTGGCAGCATTCAACACACACTAGAATAACAAATATGAAATATGCATTTACAAAAGTTGAATGAAAGATATTTTGAAACTTACAGCATACAATAAATTTCAGGGTGTGCTGGAAGAGGGACCAGAAATCGCAGTGAAGCGGCTCTCCAAGACGTCCACTCAAGGACTTGAAGAATTCAAGAATGAAGTTATCTGTGTTAATAAGCTTCAGCACCGAAATCTAGTCAAGCTTCTAGGCTGCTGCATTCAAGGAAATGAAAAGATGTTGGTCTATGAATACATGCCAAACAAAAGCCTGGACTCATTTCTATTCGGTTAGCTCTTTCATCAACATAATACATTTATAAGAATTTTAGATCAAGCATCAAATTGCAGAAACACAAACTAACTACAATAATTTATACAGATGAAACCAGACAAAGTCTACTTAATTGGTCGAAGCGCTTCCACATTATCCATGGGATTGCTCGGGGTCTTCTTTATCTTCATCAAGATTCCAGGCTCAGAATTATCCATAGAG
Source organism: Codonopsis lanceolata (assembly GCA_013146195.2). NCBI lineage: Eukaryota > Viridiplantae > Streptophyta > Magnoliopsida > Asterales > Campanulaceae > Codonopsis > Codonopsis lanceolata. The sequence continues at coordinate 80,562,048 of CM028380.1, read as the reverse complement.
ACCTCAAAGCTGGCAATATTTTGCTTGATTTTGACATGAACGCAAAGATATCAGATTTTGGCATGGCAAGAAGCTTTGGAGGAAACGAGACTGAAGCAAATACAATGAGAGTGGTTGGGACATAGTAAGAATCACTAAACTGTGTTTCATTCAGTTCATGTCTATTAACTTATATGTTTGTTAATCTAAGACCTTGCTGCAGTGGGTACATGTCTCCAGAGTATGCAGGAGATGGGATTTTCTCAGTAAAATCAGATGTCTTCAGCTTCGGGGTTCTGGTGCTGGAAATTGTAAGTGGGAAGAAAAACAGAGGATTCTTTAGCGAAGACCACAACCACAACCTTCTTGGACATGTAAGTATATTAATAAGAAATCAGCACTATGTTCAGAAATACTCGTATGTCAAAACAGTAATCATATCTGTGATTTCTGTTTTCTTATTTTTTTCTTCAGGCATGGAGACTCTATAGAGCAGGCAGGTCACTGGAACTGGTTGATTCATCTATAAGCGACTCGGCTGATACGTTTGAAGTGCTAAGATTAATCCATGTGGGCTTATTATGTGTACAACAGAGTCCAGAAGATAGGCCAAGCATGTCTTTGGTGGTTATGATGTTGAGTAATGGGGGTAAATTGCCTGAACCTGAACAGCCTGGTTTTTATCATGAAAGCAGTAAATTTGGACCCGAAAGTTCATCAAGCATGCTCCGGACACATTCCACGAGCAACAAAACAGTTACATTACAGCAGGCTAGATAGAAATAGAAAATCTGTATTCATTATCTTGATTTTCCAATCCTAAACGTACAGTGAACAACACCATAGGAAAATGTTTGATGCTCATTCTTCATCAAGCAAAAATTTCACCAAGTCTAGCGAAGGAGAGTGACCTGACACGTATCTTGATTTTTGTATGTCTTATAACTTGTTAATAGAGCATCTGTTGCCATTTATAGCAATTCATATACTTCGACCGAAGGCCTGATATTGAAATTGTAGTTCAAAGTGCTCCGCAGTTATTGATTGTACATGTGTGTACGAAAACTAGGTAGTCATAAATTAGGAGGCTGTTGGGGATCATCCGAAAGCATTATTGAATGAAAAAGTTGTGCATCATTGAGCTTGAATCGAATGAATTCACCATTAAATGATTAGTCAGAGATATTACATTACAAATGCAATATAAGTTGTTATATGGAGTATCATCAAATTTTAAAAAGTATATTTTGTAAGAACAATTATCAATTAATGTACCTAGTTGTCTTGGAGGTACAGAGATGACTTGACCTTACCTCACCCTTGTCCATGGACCATTGCATACGAAAAACTCATAGCTTACTTATTTTCTTTAATTTTTTATTTTGATATTTATACTAGAAAGAAACTTCATAGTCAAAAGATCCAAATAACGCGGTGTAGCTCACATTCTAGTCACCAATTTGGATACAATCAAAAGAGAAAATTGACATGTAATGGATACAAGGAAGCAACCACATATAATATGGAGTACTTTGATGACACTAAGAAGCAAGTGCAGGTTGACATTTCAGGTTTCTTAGAGCAAGTTTCATTGACCAATACAAAAATCCTCCGAGATCACCTAATGTCATGACGAAATGACCAATACAAGGGATGTTCGGAGAAACAACAGCATATGTTTCAACTTGAGCTGTTGAACAACCAAATAAGTCATACCTTCAATGATAAACAATTACTTCTGGTGTGGACTAATTCAGTATTCTTCAATTATCCTTTTAACCTTGCAAGTCAACTCTTCAATGTTTTAATCATCATAAGTACTTGCAAGAGGGATTGAGAACTCAAACGTATGAAGGCAAGAGCGATGGAGCTGGGTTTCAATTTGACAGTGCCATCCTTGATTTTTGAATGTTTAATTTTTCAATTGACACGTTAACTCCTTATAGTTTGGACATTTTGAAAAGTTAGTCAATGTTAATTTTTTTAGTAACGATAATGGTAGGAAGGGGGAATTGACCAAAAAATCAAATTGAGGGACCAAACACATTTCAAAAAAAGTACATAGACCAAAAGCATAGTATTGGGATAGTTCAGAGACCAAATAATTATTTAATCCTTTATAATACAGTCAATTATTTTTTCTTAAACGGTGAACCGGGTCAAAATAGACAATATTTTGAAAACGGAGGGAGTAGTAAAAGTCTATATGAAAAATTCATTCCGGGATATTCCCAAAACAACTATTTAATTCATAAAAATTGAAGTTAATCTTTATACACTAAAAATTCAAAAAGCTAACATTTACACTTTTAATGAAATTGTGGTAATACGATAAGATTAGTAGTAGTAGTTATAATAATAATAACAACAACAACAACAACAACAACAATAATAATAATAATATATAATAATAAGGGAGATGTTATTTTTACTACATTTTTTATCTATTCACTACATTACCAATTATTACATAAAATAAGCACATGTTCAGACTAAATTACCCCTTGATTACTTGTTTATATTAAGTTGACTAACAATGTTGCTTTCCTAATTACCTTCTTACATAATTTTATAATTCAAAAAATATCAAATGATATTTGATTACCGTCCACGTGAAGAACATAATTATTATGCTCTTTAAAAAAATGTTTAATCAAAAAAAACTTATGGCTAGAATCATGTTATAAAATAAAAAATTAACATTATAAGAACAATTTTGGTCAACCAAATTGTGAAAAAATATAGTGGATTATTGTGTTACAATAGCCAGCTATGAGAGATGGAAAAAGGATAAGGGATTCAAACCATCTTAAAATCCTTTTGCCAAGTTTCTATAACCCAAACTCTTTATTTTTTGGCTTAAATCACAAATTGGTCACCCTACTTTCCAGCTTTTTGCAATATGATCACTCTACTATTTTTTTTTTCTATTTCATCATTATACTTGGCTTTATTTTCACGTTCATCACTCCATCCAATTTTTTGGATGGAAAACTTTTTTAAAATATAAAAACCCGAAAATACCCCCACTTAAAAGATCTGTTTTCCTTAAAAGCAAAGTACTCGGCATAGGTTCTTATGGCACCGTTTTCCTTGCATCACCCGCCATTGTCGACACCACCCTTTCATTATCTACTGATCAAGTTTCATGTGTAGCAGTGAAGAGCGCGATTAGGGAGCGTTCGTCTTCTCTTGTCGAGGAAGGTAAGTTCTTATACGAGTTGCGTGGTCGTCCGAAATTGTTCGTTGCTTTGGTGATGATTTTAGTGTAGAAAATGGTAAACAAGTCTACAATCTTCTACTTGAGTATGCTCCTGGAGGTACCCTAGCTGATCTTATCAATGCTCGACGAGGCCATAAAGGATTTCCCGAAGAATCAAAAGTTAGTTGGTACGCGTATATGTTACTAATGGGTATCGACCATATTCATGAAGAAGGATATGTGCACTTTGTGATCTCAAACTCGCCAATATCCTTGTCTTTCCGACTGTAACTAAACCCGGAAATATTGTTAACCATCTCAAGATTGCCGATTTTGGGTTAGCCAAGATCTGCAACGATTTCAAGATCTGCAACGATTTCAAGATCTGCAACGATTTCAAGATCTGTTTTTTTCCTTGTGTGTGTGTGTGTGTGAGAGAGAGAGAGAGAAGGGGATAAATAAGGTAGAAATGGGGTAGCAAGATTGCTCGGATAAATAAGGTTTCCATCTCTCCGACCACCGATCGAGCTTGGGTTACCTTTCGCCGATCGACATCTCGCTTACGCCGCCATTGAAGAGTTCTTCAAAATTGTATCGAATTAGGGTGAAATCGGGATGTGTCTACCAATGAGTTTCTGCCGATTTTGGTCAATGGGTTTCCGCCGGCTGTTATGGTGGATGGCAGAGTTGGGTTCGTGCGGTGATGGCGAGAGCTTAGGAACCGAGATTTGTCAGGATCCGGGGTTATAGGCGAAGAAGAGAGAGATGGGAGATGAAGAGATGAGAGATGATTGAGAAACTGGCTGGAGATGATAGCAGATGAGGAGGGGTCGGCAATGAAGCAGGGGTGGATTTGGCCGGAGATGGAGCAGGAAGGAAGCCACTGGCCGCTGATGTGCGTGAAGGCTGGAGGTCTACGATTAGGGATATATATATATATATATATATATTGGGAATATAAAATAAATATTAATAATTTAATTGTTTAGTTTAACCCATTAACTATTAACATTTTAAACTAAAAACCCTTAACATTAGTAAGGGCATTTTGGTCAATTCATACAGTTCCGTCCATCTAACTAACGGAAATAAACCTCAGTGACCTTATTGACTTGATTTGCCAAGTATAGTCACTAAATTGAAAAAAAAATAGTAGAGTGATCATATTGCAAAAAGCTGGAAAGTAGGGTGACCAATTTGTGATTTAAGCCTTATTTTTTACTTACGGTCACATTAATTGTGTGTTTGTATATGAACTCAATTGTTTAGCCCAGTGATAAAGATGTGGTTTCACAAAATGTGAGGTCTCATGTTCAATCCCTTCCATGCCCCCATATAAGGAAAAAAATTTGTTTTACATTTCTTATAAATCAAACAAACCCCAAACTGTTATTAGCTACAATCAATATCACAGTACATCACACACACAATATAAGATCATAATTTGTCTTAAGATCACTGTTTCAATCTATTTCAGTTGCACTCAACCTATTTAGCAATCCTAATTGTTTTTGCGAACTTAGTTGTTCTTATTATTTTCACAAACAACTGTTTTTAATTGTAGAATCAATTAAACTCAATGATCATATTGAAATGTGTTTATATTATATAGTGTGTATTATTAATTGACATCATAGCTTAGTTGTTTATATCAAATACCTGAAAATTTGTATCAAATTAAGTTTAATTGTTTATATTTAAGCTTAGTGATACTAGTTGAGGTGTAGCTTTCCAATTGGTATCAAAACAGTAATCAAAATAGCCACTGTTAAAGTCGGTACAATGGAAGATCATTTGGGAGCATTGGGCGGTATCTTTCACACAATGGGGAAATCAAAGGGTAGCATTGAGGATTTAATTTAAGAAAAGAGAATTTCAAGAGCGTCAAATGCTACACTAGCCTTTGGGATCCAAGACATCAAAACGACATCATTTTGACTGTAAAAGAGCCAAAACGACACAGTTTTGGCATATGAATTTGGAAAAGATGATAAGGTGGCCGACAAGCACTCCGTTGCTTTTACACATGGCACAATTCTGGAGGCCCCGGGGATTTTTCTTTTTTATACAACTTTTGACTTTTTTTTCACCTCAAAAAATATTATTTTTTTTAAATTTTTTAGAGCAATACACAATTTTATCTATAAATAGAGATTTGGTTTACTTTATTTGGACATCAACTCAAATTTCTACAAACTTTGGAATTTTCCTCCACTCTCCTCCCCCTCTCCTCTCTCCAAATTTGGCATTTTCAATTCATATTAAGATATTTAATAACTAATTTTAGTTATGTAGTTAACAATATTAATTTAATTGATAAATTTCATAATTAACAATCAGTAATTAATATATGTAATATAAAATTAATTATAATAACATTGAATTAACGCAAATTATTTAGTATTAATATTTAATAATGAATATTAATATTTGAAAAATATTTTTATTAAAAAATAATTTAATTTTGAACTTAGTAATTTATGCAATATAAAATTTATATTGCATAAACAAAATTATTTATTTATATGAATAAGATATAAAGATATAATTTAATTAAGATAAAGATGGTGAGGTATGTAAAGTTATTGGAGTTTGTGCAACCGTTGAAACAAGTTTTTTGGTTGAGTAGCTTAGAGTAACTTAAGAATGTTTTGTATTTATTTTTAACTAGTTTTACACTCGTGCGTTAAACGCACAGACATATATCTTTTTAATTAAATTTATTCAAGCAAAACAAAGACAACAAATAAAATTAAAAGAATAAATTGTAACTACTTAAATAGAAATACATCATTGTATCGGTAATATGATAAACTCTGAATTCCTTATACACAACATTTGTTGTGTTATTTTGTTGATTTTCCTTCTTTATCTCATATCAATCAATATGAACGATTTCTTAACCTAAAAATCGTGATTTTCTCAGACCATACTCAGGATGTGTCCTACATGCGACAATGATTGTCCTTAACTTTTGTTAATCGCTATTGCATTAACCTATATGCTCGGGTTGAAATTATAGTTTGTTAAAAAAAATATGTTTCTAATATTTTAATAAATACACATTTGTAATGACTATCTTGTTTTTAGATAAAAGTAAAACTATAAGATTTTTAGAATACATGTTGACTGAAGCCGGTTTTTTAAGTTCAACATCTTCTATCTTCTTTAAGACCACAATTTTTTAACGTATAAAATATTATAAAAAAATTATCTCGATTTATTTACATGTAAAATGGACAATAAAATTAAGATCCTGGTGGTGTAGAAATATTTTGTTATATTAAATTAGGGTCCAATGGAAATGAAATTTTTTTTGTCTATTTATGCTTATAGATTTGTCAATGCATTACTTTTATATTTTTATCCATTTCATTAGATGTGTAATTTAGTTTCAAATATATTAATAAGTTGTCTCTACAATTGTGATGAAGATTTATGTTCGTTAAGTCATATTTCGATATAAATTATATTTTCATGATCAAGTGTTTTTTTTTTTCATTTTGTGATTTTCTTGTCATTCAGATGTGATTTTATCGTTTTTATTGATGGAGACAATGACATTCTTTGGATAAAGACGTTGTGTTTCTAACATTACTTACATTCAAAATGTAGCTCCTACAATGTGATGTCTAAACTTTTTACTGGTTAGTTGGTAAAAATAATTACAATAAAATATTAGTCGATTTTTTAAAATACAAAAATGATTTAATTTGAGGGATTGCGCATTAAAAACAAAACAAATAGCAATATTTTTACAAAAAATCTAGGTTGGATTTGCTGGAACTTAAGGTTTTTTTTGTTTGACCGAAATAATCGGGTTGAAATTAAATAATGATTTTTTATTTTATTTTTTTGTTTATAATATTTGAATAAACACACTTTTGTAGAAACTATCTTGCTTTTACATAAAATTAAAAGTATAATATTTTTATAATATATGTTAGCTGAAGCCGATTGTTTAAGTTTGTTACAGTTTTTCAAATCATTAGAAGTTTGTTCATATTTCAAGGTAGTATTTTGTTTTCAAATTCCAAAGAAGTATTTGACTTTCTCATTTTAAGGTAGTATTTGTTTGATTATGACACATGTAATTAATTAGTATATAATAAAATTTATATTTTCAATACATGACCTACCACTTTTATTACATAGAACTAGTATTTTTAACTCATGCGTTAAACGCACGTCAATTAAATTGTACATTAAAAAATAAGGAGGATCGGTTTATTAACAATTACACATAAGTATATCACTAATCATTATAGATTCTAAAAAATTTCCTTATACACAACATTAATTGTCTTATTAGTTGGTTTTTCATCTTCACTGCATATCAATATCTTCAAATCAAAATAATTTGTTACTCTACAAACTACGACATATATTGTCCATGGCTAAATACTGGTTTTTTTCTTTCAAAAAGAGATCCCTACGTGCAATTAATTACTTTGGCACTTGTTAATTGTCATTGTATATGATACCATCAATGTAAATTAATTGTCTTCTCTTGAACTTGAAAGACAATTTTACATCGGATAGAGTTAATGACAATCTTGGGATAAAAATATTTTCTCCAACATTGTTTTTTTCAAAATTTGTGTTTAAACAATGTGATCCTCAAAATTTATGACAATTAGTCTTGTTTCATTGCACAACCCTGCAGCATGGTCAATATTTCTTAATAGCATTACTGGAACACTAATTTTAAGTGTCAATTCATGGTCTGACAACCCCGAAGACTTTATACTATTCAAAAACTCTGTATAATGAATGTCTTCGAACAAACTTGAATTTTTTCTGCCCTGCAAATAGAATCTGAACTCAAATAAGTTCTTCCTTTTGAATGATTACTTTTATTAAATTATATTTGTATTTTATGAATAAAGAAATTTCTTGGAAGAAAATAAGTTAAAATGAAAATAACGAAATTATTTTTACTGTTAACTATTATTTTTGTTTGTAAATTATTTTGATTTGAATAACTTTCCTTATATTTTTTTGTTTTATTGACTTCGCAACTATTATTTTGTTTTATTTTTAAGAATTAGTTTTACGGAAAAAATTTGTTCTGTAATTTTTTTTATTATTTTGCTAACCTCAGTTTAAATTGTTTTGTTTTATTGACTCTGTAACTATTATTTTTGTTTTATCAAATATTTTTATTTTACTAACGTGTTTTTGTTTTACATAACTATTTTTAATGATTTGTTTTAAACTTTTGTTCCGTAAATTATTTTTATAAGTTTACTAACCCCTGTTTAAATTATTTTTGTTTTATTGACTCCGTAACTATTATTTTGTTCCATCAAATATTTTTAATTAACTAATGTATTTTTGTTTTACATAGCTATTTTTAAGAATTTGTTTTAAATTTTTGTTCTATAAATTATTTTTACTATTTTAGTAATCTCAGTTTAAATTGTTTTTGTGTTTACTAACTTTTTAACTATTATTTTTGTTCTATCAAATATTTTTATTTTATTAACGTATTTTTTTACATATATATTTTTAAGAATTTGTTTTAAATTTTTGTTCCGTAAATTATTTTATTTTACTAACCTTCACGTTAAATTATTTTTGTTTTAGTAACTTTTTTTTATGGTGGTTTGTTCCATAAATTATTTTTATTTTACTAACATCTTATATTTTTGTTGTCTTGACTCCGGAACTATTATTTTTGTTTTAGTTACTATTTTTATATTTAAAGAGAGAAAAATGTTTAAGCATAATTAAAGAAAGGAGATGGTGGTGATGAGTGAGAAAAGGGGAGTGAGAAAGATAAATACAACCAGAGAAGTAGGAGAGAGAAATAGTGAAATGGTAACTCAAAAGTCTATTAATTCAAAAGTGAGATTTTGGAGGGAGAAATCTACCTTTGCCATTATATACATATATATACATGTTTCAAAAAGAGTCTAAAATTGTGTTTTATATATTTTTCATTAAATAATTAAAAATGTATTAAACAATAAAAAATGGTCTTAACAACATTCTTGGATATATCGACATTTATTCGAATACTGACACGTCCCATAATTGAGAACGATGTATTAAAAAATATATTAAAAATTAAAATAAAAACAATAATAAAAACAGTTTTTTCTTTTAGAGTAGTTTTAACAAAATAAAAAAACGAACATATTTTGTAAGAAAAAACCCAATAAATTGTGTTTTAGACATTTTTCACTAAATAATTAAAAATGTATTAAACAATAAAAAATGGTCTTAACAACATTCTTGGATATATCGACATTTATTCGAATACTGACACGTCCCATAATTGAGAATGATGTATTAAAAAATATATTTTAAAATTAAAATAAAAACAGTAATAAAAACAGTTTTTTCTTTTAGAGTGGTTTTAACAAAATAAAAAATTGAAAGAATTTTCGAATTAGTGTTCATACATATTATTACTTATTCCATTTATAAAAAATTAAAATTAAAAAAAAATTCTTTTAGAGTGGTTTTATTATTGAAGTAATTTTACCTTTTAAATTATGTTACATTTAGGAATTTTGATGTTGCATAGATGTTCTGAGTCAAAAATCATCGTAATTGGAGCAATCTTATCTTGGTACGATTGGATGAATGAATGGCTTTGTGTATAGATGGACATCCATAAGATATTTAATGAGCAATTGACGGTGAATCGGAAGTCAGAATAATTGAATTAGTCCAACCCATGAACATTTCACAACTAAGTTGTTGAGAAATGAAATCATCCTACCTACTCCACTAACCACAAACCCCTTATCACTCCCAATAAACTCTATATCCAATACTCAAATCCCAACTTTTACCACCAATATCAACATAAGGAGTAAAAATTGCTTTCAAAACACTATCATTCCCAAAAGTGTATAAGAAACGATGATGAAAATTTTACTCCCTTCTTAAACGTTAAACCTAAACCAAATGAAGTATAACCTTGACCTTCCATGGATTACTACAAATTATGTGAAAAATTATGAAAAAAAAAATTAAAGATCATATACTTATTTGATAGACATATTATCAAATACTTAAAGACTCACCTAGAAAAAAAAAACCAAGCTACAAAAAAATCCCAGACAATTAAGAGGGTGTAGAAACTCTTGAATTCATGCCGCTTATTATGAAACAGATCAATTGTATGTCCTGATTTAGATCTCTTCTTTGTGAGAAAGGGCTCTGGTGCATCATTATAAAGTGGATCGTGGAACTTTTGAGCCTCACTTTTACCATCTGTTTTTCCAAGATAAGGGTGAGAGAGAGATGGCGAGGAGGAAGAAAAAGAAATCATCCGCTCCAAAAAAAAAGGAAAAAGAAAGGCGGCTACCCTCTGCTCCATCTCCTTTCTCACAATGACAAGCCGGCGTGCTCTTTCTCTCCCTCTGTTCGATTCCGGCCCCAAGCAGCCCATGTACAGGCCCTGTCTCCCTCTGCCAAGCAGTCGGCCGATGTTCACCTTCCCTTCGTTCAGCCTCCACATAGCCGCCGGCGTCGCCCTTTTGCCCAAATCCACAGCCGGCTTCCTCCTTCTTCTCCGGCGAATCTCACCCATCCCCATTCATCTCTTCTTCACCGGCGAATCCATCTCCACCCACAATCCATCCCGTTCTCCCATATCTGCCGCCGCCAATCGATAGTAAACCCCCTTCACCAACCGCCAAAATAGTAAACCCCCTTCGCCAACCGCCGTCTTTATTATAATAGAATCATCCAAAACCATAGGAAGCAACCGTCCATGTACACCCGTATTGGCCTCTTCTTCTTCCTTGTCCATAATCCCAATGCGGCAAACGAGCCCAAACGCGAAAATAGGGAGGGTTTAGGAATACGCATAGAGAGGAGGAGATGGTGAGGTTGGTGACTGGAGATAGATTGAAGGTCGGCCTCACATGGGGACAATGGCGACGTGAGAGAGAGATGAAGTGGGCAGATGACGGAGATTTCACCGGCGGCTATGACGGATTGGGGGATGTCGGCAATAACTGAGATGAAGGAAGATGGGTTTGAACAGGAAAGAAGGTGAGAGGCGGCAGATATGGGAGAAAGTAGAAGGAGAGCTTGCTGGAGAGGGGAGATGCAGTAAAGGCGGATGGACCAGATAATTTATTCCCTGATTCAGGGGGATTTTGGAGAAACCGTAGGGGAGTTGGAATCGTAGAGGGAGAGGGGGACGCAGAGGGATAAGGGTTGTGCGAGGAACGGCTAACTGCCGCTCACACAAGTGCAATTTGGAATAAATTACAGCCGTTTGATATAAGTAAAAATAATCAATCTCAGTCGCTCTTTATCCCAAGTCAATTGCGAGCGTGCGAGACTGAGCTCTAGCTATTGTATAGTATATATATATACATATATATATGACTTTTTATTTTAGGAAAGTAAATTTTGGCGGAATTTTACCATTTTTAGACTACCTATGCTTTATATATATGTATTAGATTTTATGTCTGTGCCTATAGCATGACGTCAGTACACGACTACATCAAAGTATGGGGCGAGTAGTATTCGAATAAATCAATATATGCTTGAATTTTGTAAGGGTCCGATCAATGTACAATGTATATAGAAAAAACACATTTTATAAGGTGTAAAATTTATGACTTATCATGTATCAAAAAGCTTTTTAAATGTTTTTGGTTAAGGACCTTAAGGTGACATACATGGTACTCCAGCCTAAAATGTTTTTAAATATGTTCAACATAAAAAACTCAAATAAAGAACTTACAAAATAACCAATTTAAAATTAACAACTCTTGATAATCAATTAAAATAATATGATCATAATTTTAATGAATCACTTGACGCATAACTTGGTAGGGATCCAAGTCACTAGACCAATTCATTGCATTTGCATCGACGATATTTCAGATTCAGCACAATTAGTACAATTAAGTGCTTTTCTTTAGTGAGTATCCCCAGGAAATTCAAAACAGAATATTCTATAATGTTTTGTGGCCAAAAATCAATTTAAAATGTTGCTCTTTCCGTTTTTAAATTAACATTCTCCTTTTATTTTTTGTCCGTTCAAAAATAATTGTCATCTTTCAAAACTTTACCTTTAAGAAAAAACATTTTTATCATTTTATACTTATTTTTTCTACCTATTTTAATTATAATCACATGCTCAAGGGCATAAATGGGCATTAAAGGAAACCATATATTTCATCAATATTTATACTCCATCCTTCTCAAAATTATTGTTCTGCTTTCATTTTTGTCTGTCCCAAAATAATTATCTTGTTTGAAACTTTCCTTTTTAAGACAACAATTTTACCATTTTACTCTTACTTTTTCATTTTATTTTAATTGAGTCACATACACATGAGCTTTAAAAGTAAACTATACATCAAACTAATATTTCCTCCATCCCAAAATTATTGTCTGGGTTTACTCGGCGCACAGTTTAAGAAAACACGTTTGATTGGATTCTTAATATTAGTTTGATGTGTAGTTTACTTTAAAGTCCAAGTGTATGTAACTCATAATTAAAGTATGATGAAAAAGTAAGGGTAATGTGGTAAAAGTGTTGTCTTAAAAATGAAAGTTTCAAACAAGACAATTATTTTGGAACGGACGAAAAAGGAAAGCATGATAATAATTTTGGGACGGATGGAGTATTAATAATCAAGTCAAATGTGTTTTATTAAATTGTGCGTCAAATCAACCCAGACGATAATTTTGGGACGGGGAGAGTAATAAAGTCAATTATTTTTTCTTATACGGTGTGTCGGGTCAAAGAAGACGATAATTCCAAAATTATTGTCCTACTTTCTTTTTTTGTCCGTCCCAAAATAATTGTCTTGTTTAAAACTTTTCTTTTTATGACAACACTTTTACAACTGTACACTTAATTTTTCATCTTATTTTAATTATAGGCTACATACACACATATTTTAAAGTAAATTACACATCAAACTAATATTAATAATCCAATCAAATGTGTTTTCTTAAACTATGCGTCAAGTCAACCCAGCCGATAATTTTGGGACGAATGGAGTAATTTATTTTGTCCAAAGCATGTTAATTTTACCATACTATTTCATACTATAATTTTACTATTCGATCACTTTTTACAATTACATCTTGTAAATTTCACTTTTTACTTTTTGTATAACCAAATAGCACATATTTACTCAAAGATTGGTAGACAAAAAATGTCATATCGATTTTTTTTATTATACAATATAAATTTAGTCATAAGATTAATTATTAAAGCTTTAACAAAAAGTAAAATAATAATAGAATAACTATGTTGTTTATTAATTTTTGAACTAAAAAATAATGTTAAAAGGTAATTAGGAGAGTTACTTGATTAGTCAATTTAAAATGAGCAAATATTTAAAGGGTAATTTTGTCCAAACATATACTTATTTGATGCACTAATTAAGAATGTAGTGAATAAACAAAAATTATAGTAAAAATAATCTTCCCTTTATTATATTTACGAATCTTATCTACTGTCAATCATTACTTGCGGATATTTGAATTTGGTGATAGAGGCTATAAGATAAAATTCGAAGTAAATGGGTAATGTTGGACATGGACCCAACTTGAATGAAAGAAAGAAAGTTAATAAGTATAGAAATTTTCTATCACCCCTGTCCCAGCAAAATCAATATGAGCAAAAGACCGAAGAAATCTTGAAAACACAAATCAACCCAGACAAAAGCTTAATGAAAGGTTAAATAAGATAAGGAAGAAAAAGAAGAAGATTAGGATTTAGGACAGATAGAAAAATGGAAGAAGAAAATACATGCAGTAATCTTAAGCGGTCATTGAATTACATGAACTTATATTCATAAGTAAAAGAGGTACACCACTGCGAAATAATTAGACACTTTCATGATGATGAGACCATATTAATTCTACTTATAATGCCAATTTCTTTCTCACCAACAATGAGCGATACCAATTCTGAGATCGTGCAAATTCTTCTTTTTCTTTCTCAAGTGATGGGGAGGGAATAAACCTTCCATTGTTTTGGGCAGGTCAACTCTTTATGTTCCTTTTCCACTCTTCTAGAGTTATCCTACCACTCATTTGTATATAATGTTTAATCTACATTTAGAAGAGAGATAAAGATTAAAAAAAAAAAGTGCATCTTTCTAACATAATGGAACCAGGCTTGAGTTTTCCCAGACCAATAACAAAGGGCAAAAATTATCAACCACTGAATCTATATGGGAATACTATCTTTTTGACCACTGTACAAATTGGGGAAATCCAATTTGACCAACGGCGTTTCATAACGACTCAAATTAACCAACCAACTTTCAATTTGGTTGCAATGTAGTCCTTACCGTTAGCCCTCCGTTCAATTTGATAATTTTACGTTCGTGATCACGCTACGTGGCGTCTGTGGCGTCTACGTGGAATTGTCCAACCGTATATTTTGATAAGTATACATACGGTTGCTTACGTAAGCTTGGGTGGGGGTAACTTATACGTGAATTGGTGGGAAAATCAGGCCAAGTAATTGGTGGGAAAATCAGAGAGCTAGGGTTCCTTTACAATTCGAAGCAAGTCAAGAAACCATCGTCAAATCTCCCATATTACGTTGCATAGCTTGGGTTCGTTTGCTTGAAGAACGAGGTGTGTAAACTAATTTTGCTCTTTTTGTAATCAATATCTTCCTTCTGTCAACATCTTCATTTTATGGCAATTTCTTCCTTCTATGGCAATTTCTTGTCCCGTTTTGAAATTAGGGCATTTCCAATGTGCTAGGTCTTATAAAGGGTTTCGAAATTTTATAATGTAACCCCCACCTCCATTGTTTATTGTATGCATCAGTACTGTCTTGGTAACCCCCCCCCCCCCAATTATTTATTGTTAGCAGTGTTGTCTTGATGACCCCCCACCCCCAATTGTGGTCATGTAGTGTTCATTAGTGTTCTTGGTCCCCCACCACTTTAACTTTCTGTAAGGCTTTGTCTCTCACTTTAATCAATGATATTTTTTTCGTTTGTTTTTCTTCCATGCAGAATGGGTGAAAATGTGGCATTGTGTATTCATTATGATGGGATAATTAGGATTAGTCCACATAGACACTATGATATGGGTAAAGAGATAAGGTATAAGGATATATTGTGTGAGACTTTGACACTTTCTGTATTGAAAGGACTGATTATGAAACATTGCAAAAAACCAATTGAAAAAATACACTACCAAGTGCCAGGTTATAACATGGATGATGGGCTTAGGTTAGTGTGGAGTGATAAACAAATTAAGGATTTACTAGATGCTGGTAAAGGTACCCATAAATATGTTTACATATATGTTGAGCATGACAATGAAAACATTGAGAATCCTAATAATGACGATGATGATAGTGAAGATCCTGATTATGATGGTGATTCTGAAGATGATGTGGCTAGCTTGGATCATATAAGTGAAGATGAGGATGAGGTGGTTTATTTTAGGGAGAAATTAATTGAATGTAAGAGGAAAAGGATAGCTACTGAAAATGTAAGTGAAAATGTTGCTGAAAATGTGAGTGAGCCCCCCTCTGATGATAGACCACCACATGTTGAAACTAATGGTCCAAATACAAATAGTCAGCCTATGCCAACAACCCCAAATGATGATTACATGGAGCAGATTAAGAATTATGGTGGTGATATGGATCATAGTGGGTACCACAGTGAATATTTGGAGTCTAGTGACTATGATTCCCCCCACTTTGATAGTGATAATGAAAAGGACAATGAGTTAGATGTTTTGACTCATTACCCTGTCTTTGACCCTAAAACCAAATGGGACCACATGTACCCAATTCTTGGAATGAGGTTTGCCAACACTGTCCAACTAAAACATTGTTTAACCTGTTATGCAACATTTAATGGGTATGATTTAAAGTGGGTCAAAAATGAAAGGATCAGATTATTAGTTGTGTGTAGGCAACCTCATTGTAATTGGAGGCTATATGCCAGCATGATGCAGAAAGAGAATTCAATTCAGATAAAGTCTTTGAGAGATACACATAAGTGTATGAAGAGGTTCAAGCTGAAAATTGCTGGTTCAGCTTGGATAGCCAAGATGTGTTCAACTGAGATTAGAAATTCTCCAAGGTGGAAGTCCAAAGATATGAAAGCTTATATTTTGAAGGAGTACAAGGTGGATCTAACTATCAAACAATGTTTAAGGGCTAGAAAAATAGCATTGGATGAGGTTGAAGCAGCTTTGAAGGAACATTATAGCAAGTTATATGATTATCAATATGAGTTGATGAGAAGTAACCCTGGAAGCACAATAGTTTTTGAAACTAAAAGGGAAGAATCAACAGGGGATGGACTGCAGGTTTTTGATAGGTTTTATGTGTGTTTTGCTGCACTGAGAATGGGATGGACTGCAGGTTGTAGGCCTGTCATTGGCCTTGATGGATGTTTCTTGAAGGGTTTTTGCAAAGGGCAATTACTTTGTGCTGTAGGTAGGGATGGGAACAATATTTTTTTCCCTATAGCTTGGGCTGTTGTAAACACAGAGAGCATCAGCACATGGACTTGGTTTCTTCAATTACTGAGCAATGACATAAGATCCAACAGAGGTAATGGACTGACTTCGATCATAGATCAACAAAAGGTTTGACATTATTTTAATTATTTGAACTTCTTACATTAATGATTATTGTAATTATATGAACTTCAGCTACTGAGCAACTATATCTTTGTTGAATCAGGGGCTTTTAAATGCCATGGAGACTGTATTTCCTGAAGTAGAGCTTAGAAACTGTGCTAGGCATGTGTATGCCAACTTCAGAAAGCATTACACTGGAGTGCAGCTCAGGAACTTGTTTTGGAGAGCAGCAAAGGTTGGCACATTAGATGAGCTTCATTTCATTATGGCTGAGATGAAAGAGATCAGTGAAGCAGCCTATCAACACTTGCTTACAAAGGATCCTAGTAAGTGGTGTAGGGCTTATTTCAGTTCTCATAGTAATTGTGATAGTGTAGAGAACAACATGGCAAAGTTATTGAATGCTTACATTTTACAAGCTAGGAATAAGCCAATAATCAGTATGTTGGAAGACATTAGGGTGGCTGTGATGTGTAGGTTAGCTGAGAAACAACAGATGTTTATGAAGCTAGAAGACAAGATTTGTCTTAGAATAAGAAAGAAATTGGAGATTCTGAAAGATAAACATAGGGAATAGAGCACTGAGCATAATGGTCACAGTAAATTTGAGGTTAAAAAAGGAGGAGATGGGTACTCTGTTGATTTGAATGAGAGGGTATGCAGTTATAGGGTATGGCAGTTATCAAGCATACCTTGCAGTCATGCAATATGTGCAATTTACTACATTGGGGATGACCCTAATAATTATATAAATAATTGGTTTCTAAGAGACCAACAATTTAAGGGTTATCAATACCCCATGGAACCTGTCAATGGAGTCAATCAATGGAAGAAATTGGCAAATGAGAAAGTGTTACCTCCCATTATCAAAAGATTGCCTGGGAGGCCAAAGTACAATAGAAGAGGTGAACAATGGGAAAAACCTCCACGTAGAAACCCCAATGCACTTTCAAAGAAGGGAATCAAGATGAGATGTACTAATTGCAATGGAGATGATCACAATTCAAGAACTTGCAAGAATCCTAGAGTGGAAGATGACCATGCACTTCAGTTGAGGAGGAAAAAACAACGCAAGAGAAAGCAAAGGGAACCTGTTACAAATGTTGAGACAAGGCAAGCAATATGCAAACTACTTTTTCACAATTTGTTTTTATAAGCTTCTGGTTAATCACAACATGTTGTTTACATTTTTATTGTTTTTGAAGCTTGAACAATGAAGTGACAGATCAACCACCAACTGAGAATTTGGGTGAGGAAGTGCAGCAACCAACAACTGACAATTTGGGTGAGGAAGTGCAACCTACCAAACTTATGCCTAGAAGGAATGTGCCTAAAGGGTTTGTGGTAAGTCTTAGCATTAATTATGTCCATTACATTCTTAATGGTGTTATGTCTTAGCATTACCACTTATATTAATTGTGTTATGTCTTATAGCCCCCAAGACCAACAACTGCAGCCACAACAACATCACCAACTTCAGGGAAGTTGTATTGGCATGGTAGGCTACTGCAGACTATCAGTGACTTGAGAAAAACCAATGAGGAGTATGAGTTGCCATTGACTGGTCCTTCTCAAGGTAGCCAACCACCAATGACCCCTCCACCAAATGCCACCCAATCACTAAGGCAGTCACCAAGGCTTAAGAGGTTGAAGAAGAAATATGACTAACAATGTCTTTTGTTGATGATGTATCTATGTAGCTGAGAACAACAATACTGTCTCTAGCTTGTCTTTTGTTTACTTTTGTTGATGATGTGAATGATGATCAGTGAATCATGAAGTGAATGATGATGTGAATGATTCACAGAGTAATTACTTTTATCTATGTTGATGTCTTTTGAACAGAGTGAATCATTGAATGGCAATGATTTTTATCTATGTTAATGTCTTTTGATGTTTATAATTGTGTTTGTCTAAATTTTTTGTTGTTGATGTTGGTGACATTTGCAACAAAACAGAGTTTGGCATTTGCTAGAAACAGACCATGACAAGGTAGTCACCAAACAGTTCCAAGAAACATACCATGACATTTACAACAAGACATAGCCTAACATTTCCAATAAACATTAACATTAACCAAAAGATATTACAACTTGCTGGATATTGTCATAATCCTTACTATACACAAAAGACATTACAAGATCCATCAATGAGGAAGCAACATATTGCTAGATATTGTTGCCTTTGAACATTGCCATAATCAGGCCAACAACCACTACCCAAGTTATCAACATTGCAAAAAAATACCATTGCTCTCTTTCTCTTGCCTTCTGCAATCGTTCTTCCAATTTTTGTTTCAGTTTTGCCTTGGTTTTCTTCAACTTTTCAACTTGTTCAACCACTTCTCTATGTTGCATTTCAATGGAACTAAGTTGTTGCTTCAATTCCACTATTTCTGATCTCAGCCGTCCACAAATGATGAGCTTTTTCGACCTCTCAGGCAATGATGGGTCAATCCAAGCGAAAAAATGACAGTGCTTTGCTTGATCCTGTAAAATTCATAAAATCCATACAAATCCATGACCAATGCAAGTTACATATAGTAGTCCATTTGCTAAAATTAGTATGTATTCAGTTGGGACTTTTAATTAAAAAACATAATGGAGCTAAAATTGCAGACATTTCAAAGATGAATTCCCTTTCAATGAAATATAGCTGATCACAGATCCAAAATACGATCATATCCAAATTAAAAATCAGTTGACTCCGAATCGAGCTAACCTTATAGTTCGGACATCCGATGAACCTTCTACTTGGGTTTTCATCACTCCAAGATGTCCACATCTGTGCTCGAACACCACATTTACAATACCTGTTCAAATTGCAGACATTTGATTCCATTTGCTTATCTTCGAAAATTGGGGTTTCCATGGTTTCACGAACTTGAGCACTGAACCTTGAATAATTACCTCGATTTTAGAAATAGAATAGATCTTTAAGGATTGATTTCAACTTACACAGAAAGAACTAGTGTAATCGAATTTTTTGGGAGAATTGGTAAGAGCCCTAGCCGAATCGTGATTTATGAATGCGGGAAGGAAATCATGTGCAGTTAGCACGACCATTATACGGTTGCACAATTCCACGTAGACGCCACGTAGCGTGATCACTAACGTAAAATTATCAAATTGAATGGAGGGCTAACGGGAGGACTACATTGCAACCAAATTGAAAGTTGGTTGGTTAATTTGGTCGTTATGAAACGTCGTTGGTCAAATTGGATTTCCCCAATTTGTACGGTGGTCAAAAAGGTGGTATTCCTAATCTATAATAATTGGAGAGCTGCCTGAAGCTACTGTGCCAAGAAAAGAAAATCGATTTTAATGGGTCAAAACCCTTCCTAAAACAGCTCCCGTCCCTCCCCTTTACCTAACCGGCGACACCTCCGACCTCTGCGCTACCATTCGCCTCCTCTTCCACTTCGAAAAACTGAGCAACCACGAGAAAGGAAGGAAAGGGTCCCGACTTCATCGCTGTTACCAATTGGAATTTTTCATATTATTGACAGTTTATGTCTTATCCCAAAGCCCAATTAAAAAAAAAGTGACTAACTCAAAAACTGATGACACAAATTAATGACAATTTATTGCAGAAGTAAATCGGGGAAGAAAGAGGAGGAGAAATGAGAGGGATGGGGAGGCGTTAAAGAGGAGGGGGGAAGAGGAGGGGAAAGGAGAGAGTGAGAAACTGGGCGTTAAAACTTAAAGAGGAGGGAGGGAGGGAGAGAGAGGGAGGGTTGGGCGAAGTCACAAAGAGAAAGAGGGAGAGAGAGGGAGGGAAACAGTTGGTGAGAGGAACGGGAGGCGGTTTTGGGGGTAACAGGCTCCGTTTGTTTCACGGAAAATGACTTCCGGAAAAGGTTTTTTTTTATTTTTTGGTGTTTGGTAACCTTAGGAAAATGTAGTCAAGATAAAAAGTTTTCCGAGTCAACGGAAAATGAAGGCTTCTTTTCCGGAAAATGGCTTACGGATTCATTTTCCGTAAGTCATTTTCCAAATGTTCGGGCACCCTCCGCCCCCTTTCACAATTGCACACATTTACTTACACACATAATATTTCACTCAATAAATAAATTGTTTAGAAATATAAATAAAGTTTGTGCATACTATTTATAAATTATAATTTTAATAAATGCTTACTATGTTCTAAAATTAGTGTCACTTATATAATTTAGGGACATCCTAGCCATTGTCAATCTTCTATTTTAAAAAGTTTTTTGTCATATCAATTATCAAAAAATTTATTTGTAATTGTGAGATTGAAAAAAGATAGATATTGATTTGACACCACTAATGATAAATTGAGGGTTACTAAAGAAAAATTATTTAAAGTTCAACACTATTTTATATTCAATATGTGCATTAATATTAGAATATATTTTTTGTATTTATTCATATATAGTTTTCCGTAACATTTTCTAGGGATACCCTAAACATTGCTTATTTTCTATTTTAAAACGTTTTTTTTCATATCAATTATCAAAAAAATTATTTGTAATTGTGAGATTAAAAAAAGATGAACCTTATTAAAAAAAGATGGTCCTTATGGATTTTCTAGGGACATCCTAAACATTGTTTATTTTCTATTTTTATTTTTGTATTTATTCATATATTGTTTTCCGTAACATTTTCCGTGTGTTTGTCAAACACCCGTAAATGTTTTCTGACATATTTTCAAAATATTTACCAAACACCTGAAAATGAAATCTTTTGATTTTCCGGAAATCATTTTCTGGAAATCATTTTCCATGAAACAAACGAAGCCTTAGTTAGAATTAACTATAGTGCACGTGTTTGGCGAAATTGAGATTTAATCATGATCGATAGTTATGTTTGATAAAAATAAATTATGTCTGATAGATAATTTTTTAGAAAGATTAAACGAAATTATAATATAAATAGATAGACAAATAAACATATAGATAATATGGGTAGTTTAGAGGAGCAATATTTGCTCAACCATTGTACATGGTCTTACAGTCTTGTTAGAGCATCCTCAATGTTGTATATTCTTATACAACTTCTTAATTTGGTCCCACTGTTACCTAGATATTTTTATCTTCTTACTCACTTAAGAATATATCTTCTCATTGTATAATCTTCTTACACAAAAAATATTAAATTTAACACCATACCAATAAATACAAAACCTTCCCCCACCCCCCTCCCCACACACACAAAATAATAATGTCAGGCGGTTAGCCCCCCCTCCCCCACACTCAACCTCCCACCACCCTCACAGCTCCATTTCCAAGACCAACTTCCTATTTAGGAAGTGAAACTTACTTCTCTCTCCTAATTGGCTCCTAGGTGGCCACTCAATCCAATTTCCAAGGCATAAGAAGTTGGATTAATTCTACAATGGGGATGCCCTTAAGAAACTTTAATTCAGGAGTCCCACATGCCACATCTGTTTGGAATAGATTTCTTTGATTGGAATTAAAGTTAAGTTTACTCAGTAATAATAAGGCAAAACACACAAACGGGCCACCCAACTTTGGACCATATTGCAATTCGACCACCGAAACTTTGGTTCATCTATTTTGGCCACCCTATTTTCATTATGTTGCAAGCGAGCCCATTTTCTAACGGCCGTTAGAAAATGGCGTTAACTTAAGGGGCAAAATAGGAAAAATAACATTAAAAATTTCAAAACTATTTTAATTTACTTGAAAAATGTAAAATGACCAAAAACCCACATCTAATACCTAATTTTCAATTTTTTCAATCCAGATTTGACAAATTTTTTTGATAGATTTGCTTGGTTTTCCTTCAGTCAAAAATTTTCTGGACTAGCGAACTAGAGCGGCTTCGAAACTAGGGTTTATTTTCTCTCTCTGAAGTTAGAACAGCAAGAGAGAAGAATGGGGCATTCGAACATCTGGAACGCACATCCCAAGACCTATGGTCCTGGATCTCGTACTTGCCGTGTGTGTGGTAACCCTCATGGGTTGATCAGAAAGTATGGAATTATGTGCTGCAGGCAGTGCTTCCGCAGCAATGCGAAGGAGATTGGATTCATCAAGTACCGCTAAGGGGGTTGGATTATGCCGGTGGGTCTGTAACAGCGGTGATGAGACTCGCCCAACGAGACTCAACCCAGGTAAGGTGTCACCCCTCTCAATACCTTGAATGGCCTCCACATGTAGATCTGAGCTTTAACACTATAGATCTCGACCTCTTCGAGCTACTGGTCTAATGTACGAAAGGCATACAGATCGGCCATCAAAGATGAACAAATTTGGGAGAAGATGAACAAATAAATTCGAGCTACTGGTCTAACACTCGGATCGTCAATTATGCCGGTGGGTCTGTAACAGCGGTGATGAGACTCGCCCAACGAGACTCAACCCAGGTAAGGTGTCACCCCTCTCAATACCTTGAATGGCCTCCACATGTAGATCTGGGCTTTAACACTATAGATCTCGACCTCTTCGAGCTTTGGCGCGTGGCAAATGGCTTCAATGGAGTATACACCGCCGAAACTGTTGTCGTCAAATGGCATCTGCAAGAAATTTCCGTACACGACATCGCATTGTCCATCCAACTCGGCTTTTTGATTATGAGAAGCCCAAGAGGGAAACAGTGAGAAGATTTTGATTATGAGATTTGGGAACCATCTACATATATGGCGATACAAAAAGAAGATTTTGATTTGAATCTTCCCCAAAAAAATTTGAATTTATTTTTCTGGGTTGTGATTATTTTCTTGATAAAGATGAACAAATTTGGGAGAAGATGAAGATGAACAGTCAAAGTTCTATTATTTATAGCATGGGTAAAATAGGAATTTTGACTTAAACTTAACGTCCTGAGCTAACGGCCGTTAGAAAATGGGCTCGCTTGCAACAGAATGAAAATAGGGTGGCCAAAATAGATGAACCAAAGTTTCGGTGACCGAATTGCAATATGGTCCAAAGTTGGGTGGCCCGTTTGTGTGTTTTGCCTAATAATAATTGTCAAAAGTTTGATGCTATCGTTATTATTAATAGTATAGTTATTTGTTGTTGTTATTAATATTATTTTAGTTGTTAATATAATATTATTTAATCGAAGTATTGAATTATATAAAAATAAGTGTAATTTCAAATAAAACCTCATATCCTAACAATATTAATAGAAGTATTAAGTTTTGAACTTTTTTGTACTAAAAGTTTAATTTTGAGACTTTTGGATAGAAGAATTATTTGTGAGATTTTTTTGGATATGATGAGCATTTTTTGGTGATTTTTTTTTTTGGTATTTTTCCCAAAATTGTATGGTGGTCAAACAGGTGAACCGAAAATGCTTTATTTGATATTCTTATCATCTTGACAATATTTTTTGGAGCCATTTTAAAAAAATAACCGAAGCCTTAAATTGCAAATTATTTTAGAGCAAATTTCAAGTTGGTACAATTTTAGAAACATGTTTTCATCTAGGTCCATCAATTTTTTTGGATGTTTCGTATAACTACAAACTAGTTGCCAAATGACAAAAATGTCATTAATGAAGACAAATCTCATCCAGAATGTCAAAACAAAAAAAAATCAAAAAATGATGATGTTAAGGCAAAAATAATCAAAAAATGTTGATGCCAATGCAATGCATCAAAACTGTTTTCACAATTTTTTCAAGACTTAAAAAAATTTAAAAATGCTTATACCAACGCCATGGATTAGGAATATTTTCACAATTTTTTAAAGACAAAAAAAATTCAAAAATGTTGTTGCCAAGGTTAGGCATCAGGACAGTTTTAACAGTTTTTGCAAGACAAAAAAATTCAAAAAATGTTAATGCCAAAGCTAGGCATCAGGACTGTTGACACAGTTTTTTGCAAAACAAAAAAAATTCAAAAAAATACTGATGTCAAGGCTAGGCATCAGGACTATTAACACAGTTTTTTGCAAGACAAAAAAAAAAAAACAAAATGCTGATGCCAAGGCATCAGGACTGTTAACACAGTTTTTCGCAAGACAAAAAAAATTCAAAAAATGATGAGGCTAGGTATCAGGATTATTAACACAGTTTTTTACAAAACAAAAAAAAATCAAAAATGCTGATGCCAAGGCTAGGCACCAGAACTGTTAACACAGTTTTTTGCAAGACAAAAAAATTTCAAAAAATGTTGATGCCGATACTAGGCATCAGGACTGTTTTCACAGTTTTTTCAAGACAAAAAAAATCAAAAGATGTCGATGCCAAGGCTAGGCATCAGGACTGCTAACACAGTTTTTTCAAGACCGAAAAAATTCAAAAATACTGATGTCAAGGCTAGAAATCAGGACTGTTTTCACAGTTTTTTCAAGACAAAAAAATTTCAAAAATGCTGATGCCAAGGCTAGGCATCAAGACTGTTTTCACAGTTTTTTCAAGACAAAAAAATTCAAAAAATGATGATGTCAAGGCTAGGCATCAAGACTGTTTTCACAGTTTTTTGCAAGACAAAAAAAATTCAAAAATACTGATGTCAAGACTAGGCATCAGGACTGTTTTTATAGCTTTTTTGCAAGACAAAAAAAATTCAAAAAATGCTGATGTCAAGGCTAGGCATCATGACAGTTTTCACAGTTTTTTCAGGCCTAAAAGCCCTCCGCAGTTTCTGCTGCCAATGCTAGGCATCATGAATGTTTTCACAGTTTTTTCAGGCCAAACCCACCCCCATCCAATTTCTGCTGCCAAGGCCATGCATCAGGATTATTTTCACAGTTTTTTCAAGCCAAAAAAACCCCCATCAAATTTCTGCTGCCAAGGCCAGGTATCAGAACTATTAACACCGTTTTTTCAAGCCGAAAAACCCCATCCAGCCTTTGCTACCAAAGTCATGCATCAGGACTGTTTTCACAGTTTTTTCAAGCCTAAAAAACCATATCCAGTTTCTGCTGCCAAGGCTAAGCATCAGGACTGGTTGCACATTTTTTTCAAGCCCAAAAAACCCCCCATCCAGTTTCTGCTGCCAAGGCCAAGCATCAGGACTGTTTTCACATGTTTTTTTAGGACCAAAAAACCTTATCCAGTTTCTTCTGCCAAGGCCAGACATCAAGACTGTTTTCATAATTTTTTCAGGACCAAAACCCCCCCATCTAGTTCCTGCTGCCAATGCAAGGCATCATAATTGTTTTAACAGTTTTTTCAAACCCAAAAAACCCCATCCAATTTCTGTTGCCAAGGCCAGGCATTAGGAATGTTTTCACAATTTTTTCAGGACCAAAAAACCTCAACAGTTTATGTTGCCAAGGATTTCACCTTTTCAATCCAATAAGCCTTAACAGTTTACGATGACAGAAAAAAAATACACTAAAACAAACATGGAATAAATATAAACATTTAATTATCACAATTTTACTATTTCAAACAAATTTTGTCATTGTTTTTTGTTATCCCTTTCCAAAATAAATGTTTTAGCCATATTTACCATATTTATCAGGATCAATACTACTATGAATCATTTGTCCTCTTAGCAAACATTCAATTAAAGAACATACAAAATCACTACAATCTTGTGTGTAGTCATTTTGTTGTGATTTTTCAAATCTCTCAATGTTGCATTTGAATTTAGGCTTGTTCAGATACTTATATTGTCCAGGAAAGAAATTCACAAGTTTTTCATTCTGCATTCAACATAATTTACCTACAGAAATGCGCTTCATAGTGTAAGCTAACTCGCAGCCCTTTTCTTTCTGCAGCCCTTTTCTTTTTTGGTTAGGACTTTCCAATTCTTGACCGGAAAGCAGAAAGAACCAATAAAACTTAATCGAAAGACATTACTTAAAAGAAAATACTAATAAAACTAAATACATTACTAATAAAACTCACAAGAATTCTAGCCGTCTTCAAATGTCAAGCATTATTGGCTGTTGAGTGTATGCATGAGTTGTATAATGTCCATCTCATGTCACCTTCAGAAAATACAAGTAGAGTCTAATGGTCGGAGACCCCTAACTTTATATTACCTTGCCCTGTTGTGTTTATAGAAAAAATAAGAATCTCATACCCCATTGCTTCTTTAAGTCTATTATCAACTGTTTGAACCAGCAATTCAGAAAACCAATCATTGCCCTTAATATTTGCAGCATACATCTACACACTTAGGTGTCAAGGCCACCACGAATTAGAACCCACCAAAAAATTAAAAACGTACGACATAATACACAAGCATACACCAAGAATTTCCTCTTTCTCCCTCGCACAACATAATAAACAAGCATACACCAAGAATTTCAAATCTCATATTAATTCGAATCCATCACATACGTATACGATAATGATGAGGCAAACCATGGTTCAATCCGTCTTCATCGTCCATACAACTCCAACAAATTTCTCATCAGTACCGTTGATAATGTTTATGGTTTGATTGGAGCAAATTCTCGATCTTAAACATTATTCGCCACTCTATGTTTATCACTACGATTACTAGACATGGCATCTCATCACCAAATTTGATATGAAATATGGAAATGCTAAAAAATTACGTTGTGGGCCAAAGTGGATTTGGTGGATACTTTAGGGGGAAATTTGTATTTTGGACTAATTTTGATGGGGCCAAAATATGATTAGCTCCCAAAATTACACACCAAATCTCATATTACATACCAACCTACGAAGTGTCTCATTTTCATAACTTATTTTACTATTTGTCCCACTTTGCCCCCTCCCAAAGTATCCACAAAATAGTATAGTTTACTCTGATGTAAAGTTTGTCCCATAATGGTATCTGACTTTACCCCCTCCCCCCATTTTCCACCCTACCACTGACAGACGTTAGAAAATTCATATTACACGTGGTCTTTCACGTACGGGACGAAAGTGTCATTTCTCTTATCAGGTTAAGGAGCAAATGTATTGAAAGAAAAAACCATAATCTCACACCCTCTCCTTCTCTTTTCTCCCGGTGTAAGTTCTCATCTCCGGGTCCACAGTAATAGCCACAATCTCCAGTTAGCCCCACCATAGCCGCCGCCATCTCTGGGTATAAGTTCCCATATACGGCCCAAACCCTTCCCACTCTGATCACGCCTATCATAGCTCTAGCGTCATCCTCTTTCAATTCTAGCTAAGTTTCATCTCTGATCTCATTCATTCTCTCCCCTGCAAAAGTCGTGCTTAAAGTATAAATAAGAGGCTATAGAGTATACTTACTAAAAACTCTTGAAAAAACATGCAATTAACAGAAAACCCATAAACCTTATCAACGAATTCATCAAAGAGAGAGGCGGGCTTGAATGAAGAGAAATGGTTATGGGTTTTATTGAAATACTCTTCAATTTTGCGGGATAAAATTGGGCATACAGCCGGCATGCATATGGTTTAAAACAAAGCATCAAAATTGAGAAGATGTTGAAGAAGCTATGACTTTAGATGATTTTGACCTCATAGAAGCTATCATGACGATCAGGTTGGTTTATTTAAAGAATTAGGAGAGAGAAAGTAAAGGTAAAGTCATGTAAGAGGATGAAAGGGGATGAGAAATTGATTGATTTCGGTGGTGGATGGGTTTCACAGAGAAGGTGGTTACATGTATATGGGTACGAGTTTTTTTCTTCATATTTTTCATTTACTTTGTTTTCATTATCAAGATAAGAAAAGCGACAATGAAATGGAAAAATGCATATATATCAACTGGGTTAAGAGAGAGAAATTTGAGAGAAAATTTGGAGAGAGTGGACAAAACCAAGATCATGTTATGGGTTAATTTTTGTTGTGGGGAGTGAAGATCAGAAAAAATGGTTGGTCTTTTCTCTAGATTTTCTTTCTGTCGGAAAAAATGGAATGGTAGACCCCACTCCATTTTAACATTTGAACTTTAAGCACCACAAAGTTTACACCGAATTCCTAATATTTTCCTCGAGTTAACGTCGTGGAAGACTACGTGTTATTTAACGTGACTTTTCTAACTGATGTCGTGGCTAGGGTGGAAAGTATGTAAAAATATATATAATATCAGATATCATTATGGGACAAACCTTAGGTTGAGGTGCACTATGTGATTTGGTGGATACTTTGGGGGAAAGGATTGTAATTTGACATAGTTTTAAGGAAAATACTATCCTTACAAGACTTAGTAGTTGTAAGTAAAGTTATAGAATTAGTTGTAAGGCTAACAATGTTGTAATTATAATTTTTCTTATATTTAAATTTAAAGTAAAAAAAATGCATTACTCTCAAAAAATGAAATTTAGAAGTTATTTAATTTATTTTGTTTTCCTTCATTTTCTTTCACCAACCACATCTCTCATATACCCACCACCACTACCACCTCATGAAATAACATTATTAACCCAAAAATCAATTTATTTTATTTTATTTTATTTCTTTGTTTAATTTTGTACTATTTCGTTCAAATTAACATAGACGCAAAACTCATCATTTATAGACTTCCCACCACCTGAACCTTAATTTTCACTATTTACAAACCTAAATTCAATTTTTTGAATTTTCAATTTTGATGATTGAAACCCAAACCCATATGAAGATTAATTTAAAAAATTGATGATTTGAAAATCTAACAATATCGTATTCCACCTAAACCACTAATGCCATGGTTACAATTGCCCCCACTACCACCACCACCATCCATGCAATTGCAACCACCGGTATCACCACCACCAAGAAACACGTTCACCTTGCCTTGCTAAAACGGAAAAATAAAATATATTTAACTTCCATTAAATCAGATTGCTTTCTTCAAACGCATCTCCTATAAATTCTAGCGTTCTTCTCTAACAAAACGCAAAGATTTGTCAACGAAGTTCTCCATTTTTTAAATTTTCTTGACATTATATCACCTTGCATTAACACATTTTCTTAGATTATTCACAAGTAATTACTAAACATACTACATAAGTGCCTAATATTTTGATACTCACCAACAAATGTATTATTATAGTTACATTTTTTCATATACCTCTAATAATGTCTTTCCCAACCTATGATGTCTCACTTTCATACACAATTTTTATATTTGTTCGACTTTGTCCTTCACTATTCATTGGTGTTAAAAACAGTAATGGAAAATATACATGTTAGGATTATTTTGATCATATTTTACTTGTGACGCAAAGTGAGATTTGATTATATTTTCATCATTTAGGTTGTCATTTGATATTTAAAATATTTTTTAATTAAAACAATAAATAATTATTTCAATAGTTATATTTTGTCTCATTTTAAATTCAAAGACACAAAAAATACATTACTCAAAAAAAATGAAATTTAGATTTTATTCAATTTATTATTTCATCCTTCACTTTCTTCCGTCAACCTCATCATTTATAGATTCACCACCACCACCACCACCTCAAATTTCACTATTAGCACAAAAGTTAATTTTTGATTTGATTTCATTTTCTAATTCCTTACTCCTACCTTCAAAGTAACCATTTGCAAAAGCTATCATTTATGGACACACCACCACCACAACCTTAAATTTCACTTTTTACAAACTCAAATTCAATTTTTAAATTTTTCAAATTTTCAAATTGAAACTGAAACCCATATGGATCTTTGAAAATTTGATGATTTGAGAATCTCACAATGTTGTATTTCATCTAAATCACTATTGTCATCCCCACAATCGTCGTCATCACCGCCCCTAACACCACCATCACCAAGAAACGCACTCACATCGCCTTGCTTAATGGAGACATAAAATTTCTTTAGCTTTCGTTTAGTCGAACTTCTTTCTTTAAACATCTCTCATTTCTTAGTTCCAATCCACTTTTTGTTCAAATTACTAAGTAAGGAGAAAACCTAATTAATTTTATGATGGGGCTACTTAAAAGGATGTCGGTTGGTGACAACCTATTTCAATAAAAGGAGAGTTGCGGTAGAAAAAAGAAAGTTGATAGTTAGAGGAGGGAATAAAGAGATTCTCACATGTAACTACCTCGAGTCCGATGAAGAGGAACAATCAAGTTAAGACCAAAAAATGTTAGAGGTTTGGAACCCATTGATGAAAATGAATAAAATATTTTGAATCCAGTTATTTGTGATTACTAACATTGGTTTTATTTGTAATATCTATAAGTTAGGAACCAGTATTAGTTTTAAAAGTTGTTGTAGTAGTCTGGAATTTCAAATAAGTAAACAATAGATTTTAGCATTATTTTCTTTATTTTCTTCATCTTCTAGACATTATGACACATTTTTAAAACTCATTTCTCTTAGCTAATTCATGGGTAATAACTAAACACGCTACAGATTTGCTTAATAATTTGATACTCACCAACAAATCTATTATTATAGTTATAATTTTTTATATACATCTAATAATGTCTTTCCCGAATATATATATATATATATATATATATATATATATAAGAAATAAAGAAATAAAACTATATTATTTTTTAGTTTCAAATAAAGTTTTAGTCTCTTGAGTAAATGTATTTTTGTCATTTTAGAATATATTGAACGATATTTGCAACGATAATGGTAGGAAGGGGAAAATGATAACAAAATCAAAATACAAGACGAAATGAATAGAATTCAATAATGTATTATTTAACTTTAAAATAGGTACAAGTCAAGGGATCAAATTACAAGATGAAATGAATAGAATTCAATCATGTAGGATCTAACTTTAAAATAGGTACAAGTCAAGGGATCAAATTATTATTTAATTATTCATGGAATTAATTAGCACATAAAAAATTTACTTGTTTAACATTAATTAATAGTGAGTGATTTATTATAGTTAGGGCTATTTTTGTCCAAACATTACTTTTTGTCATGGTAAATTTACTTATTTTGTCCTTAATTAAATGGTGGGTAGTTTATTTGGTGAAGGGTTATTTTTGTCTATCAATTAAATTATAAGAAACAAGCTTGACTTTTATAGTAAGAGAGATATATTTTGGGTATCTTTTGCAACCTTACTGCAGTTATAGACTAGTTAGCAGACAATTTTGTTCAACTCTCCAAATTTGTCAATGTCTGCCTTCAACTCTCCAAATTTTGTATGTTGTATATTCTTGGGTATTTTGTATGTCTGCCTTCAACTCTCCAAATTTTGTTCAGAATATGACCTTCATTCTAACATCAGTGAACTTGGATTTCTTGATTGAATTTCTTTGTAATCCAAGAACTTACACACTTACTCATAGTGATATTACTTCTAAGCTCACTTTGGCTATCTCCCAAACTATAAACAATTGACAAGTAAGTCTTTTAGTTTAATCTCTTGACCAAATAGGGGATTATATTATTGCTTTATTGTTTTGTAAAAAGGTGATCCATTGAACTTGGATTAATAAAAGATGCAAGCATGAAAGCAAATGAAGAAGAAAATGTGGGTTCCTTTTACCGTTACAGGGCTGGAAACCAAAATAGGTTTTAATAATACCTTTGAATATGTTCGAATTCATTAACTACTGGAATTTGAACATCAGTGAACTTGGATTCATTACTTTTGCTCATTATTAATTCTAACAACAATTCTCATTATTAATTCTAACAGTAGGAAAACACAAACAGTCATACCATTAATCTTTGAAAAGTTATACAATTCTTGTTCATCAACAACTATTTGATGACTACATAACCCTGTTCAGCAACTACCATTTTTCCTCTAACAATTGTATTCCTATTCCCAAATACAAAATAAGAAAAAAAATGTTGTTAACCACTAATCAACAACATTCCAATGATGAACCAAGAAATAATTAGCATGCCCCACATCCACTTCATTTTCTTTTTTTCTCTTGCAACAGTTGCTTCATGCTTCCTAATTCTCTTGAGAAGACCAGAGATGATTACCATTGCTCTTTCGCCCATAGGTGAGTCAACCTACCTAAAATATCTACAACCTTTTTTCTGCAATAAACAAGAAAATTACAAAGAAATTCCATATTAATACAACTATGAACTGAGACATAGTCAACCCCTTTTCTTCAACTATGAATCTTTTTCTCTTAACAGATCAACATATTATATATAGTAGTTAATTTTTTTGTCTGTTATTATCATCAACAAAAACCCCCAACTCAGAAAAATTACAAAAAAATTAACTGAGACAAATTGGGTCAGGTTTGTTCTCGGTGGTTTGGCATGCGAGGCATATAGTTCATGGAACAGAGGAGGCGATCAAAGAGATTGTAATAGGGAGATTGAACAAGAAATTGGAAGAAAGAAATTGGGTCAGGTTTGTGTTTGGTGTTTCTGTATAAGTTGTGTATATCAAATAATGAAAAATAATTTCATTCCTACCTCACGTGAGCAAGAAAGGAATCGTTTCCATGGGTTCGCATCAGTCCATGAAGTTCTGACTATGACCCTGGATCCACACGAGCAGAAAACGTCTCCCATTTTTTGTTCTTGGATAGGATGACTTTGGTGTATTTTTGGAGTTGGGAATGCTTTAATGGAGTTAATTGGAAAAGTTAAATGGGTGTAGAGGAGATTGATGAAAGGCGGGACAACTTTGGCGCTCAACAATGCCCAGCTGCCAATTACGTTTGTGAATATCCCCAATTACGTTTGTGAATGTCCAGCCCCAGCGAGAAGAGATGTTTTGGTCCTTGCTTTTGCTCACGCGTATCGCACATGACCAGTTAACGATGAAACAACTCACAGCGTTTGAGCAAAGGACCAACGGTGGACAAAAAACGCAAACTTTGGTCAATGGTGAGACGTTTTGAAGTTCAGAGACTAACGATGGACAAAACCAAAGTACAGGGACCAATGGTGCATTTTGCCCGCATATCTAACTATTTTCTGACACTTAATAATTAAATTATAGAAAAGTTAGTCATAAGTTTCTTCATTTGTCGTTTTAAACATGCGAGCTTCATTTGGTGGGTGAATAATATGTAAGTTAACGAAGAGATGGAGAGATTGAAATAGTGGAGATGAAGAGAAAGAGATTGGGGAAGAAAAAGCTTTCATGGGTTTGATTTGAGCGGAGAAGAAGACCCACAAAACTCCCAAATGGAGTAAGGGTATTTTTGGATTTTTCTAACACCCCCCTCAAATTAAAATTACCTCCCATTTTTTCAATTCTCCTAAAAATTTACTCTCTCTAAATTTTTCATGATATTGGTTTGATTTTCAATATCATTAAAAGATTAAAAGTAAATACGGACAATGATTTTAAACCCATGTGTATGTGATATATACGGCTCCTTCATTCTTAAATTATTGTTTTGTTTTTCTTTTCCATATGTTAAAAAAAAGTTTCTAAGCTTTCTATTTAAAAAATATTTTTACCATTTTATCCTTACTTTTTTTATTTAATTATTATCCACATACTCATGGGTTTAAAGAAAGCCACATATACTAATATTTATAATATAGTCAATTAATTATTTTTAATCTGTGTGGTTAGTCAAATATAATAATTATTTAGGAAGGGAGAGAGTTTACAACTAATCATAAAGAGTAGCATCCATTTTACACACAAAATGATGTGGCATTTTATTTGTTATTTAGTTGGTTTTAATTTTTAACTAACGGTAGAGCTCATGAAATATCAAATAAGATGACATATCCCATCATTTTGTATACAAAATTATACTCCATTCGTTCTGGGTAAAAAGTTCTCATTTGAAATTCAATTTTTTTTTTAAGAAAATGACATTTTTAGTAGCTCCCTTTTCTACCTTCATTTTTGAAAGTGGACTCTTTAAGTGAAATAAGACTTTCACCTCCTGAATGTGGCAGAGCAGATGCACAGTATGACACAAACAGACTGTACCAACTACTGCAGGTCTGCAAACTCTGTTTGCCGCCCACCTGCCAGTTGCTGCACCTACTCCTCCCCATACCCTGATCAGTCTCAGATTGAAGATGAAGTCAACAAAGCAGCTCCAAACATTTAACCTAATAGAGTTGTTTCTCACTTCGTCTTCCCCAACGGTCTCAAGGATGCCCAGCTATAAATACTGTCATTAAAGACTGAAGAACACAATGCTCTGAATCTTTCCAACAATATCAAGCTTTATACTCAGTGCATTCAAGAGATCATTAACTGATCATCAAAGTCCTCAACAACAACAAGAAGATCTGCATCAACTCTTAATCATTTACTTCTTATTGTTGTACTCTTTACTATTTATCTGCACATTGAATATTCTGTTTTTCCAGATATTCAATTCCTCATCCCCAAACACAAGTTAAATATTTTGTACACGATCCATTGGATATTTCTATAATAGAAGTTGTGGAAAATATAGTACACATTAAAATCCAAGGTTGACTGCCTTGGTGGTGGACGCAGCACTCTTTATAGTGCGAACCATCTCAAAATACATGTGTTCCTTACTTACTGTTTTATACTGTCTTCATTGTATTTACTTATTCCCTTTAGCAGCAAACTTAAGTAATCAGCTAAGTTTACCAGTAGTGCTTCACCAACAGACTTAGTATGTCCTCCTTACAAGTCTTCCGCTACTTCAATATTTTTAATAGATTGCAAGTGCTTGTTCTAAGAATTATTACGAAAAGTTTTAAGTGCTTAATAAGCAATTCAACCCCTCCTCCTTCTAGCTTATTATTGTGCCATTTGGGACTAACAGAGGGGGTATAATTATAAGGTGCATTACTTTACTCCATACCAAAATGCACTAAATCAATAAGTTTAGTAAGGTTGCTGATGGTATAATCTTGTTCTCAACGTTAGCATAAGTTGCCAATTTGAAGTATTTTAATGGCTAAAATCGCAATTTGGTCACCCTACTTTTTCACTTTTTGTAATATGATGACTCTACAATTTTTTTTTCAATTTAATCATTGTACTTTGCAACATATAGCACATTCATCATTCTATCCAATTTTTTGGATGAAAATCTTTAAATATTTAGAGAAACCCGAAAATACCCTTTATAATTAATATTTTTCTTTTTATATCCAGCATTTTATTTCTTCCCTTCTAAACTTCAACAGTACCACAACATCATTTTTTCTTGGCATTATAATTGCAATATATCATTCTTTATCTGTCGATGAATTAAGTAATCCAGGAAGCTTGGTCAATCTTTCATTGACTTCCAATAGAGACCATTTTACATCAGCACCTAACAATATGACTTGATGCCAATCCAATGACACACAAACCATTGGCATGCCGATAAACATACTTATCGTGCCCTAGTTTCATAAAATCTAAAGTGAAGAAGGTGAGGAAATTGCATTCAACGGCGGAGGGAGGAGCAAAATGGAGATCGATGACATTTGGTACCAAAAGCTTCTGCAAGTCTTCGTCTCCTCCTTCCTCTTCCTCAACTGAGTTGACATTTTTTACTTCTAAAACTTCCGATGGTTGTTGTTTGGCGGCCAAATTGGAAACGGAGCAATTGTCGGCAGTTAGCTTAGTCATTGAATTGAAATTTAACAGCCACTGGGATATCGGGTTAGTGAGTCCCCGTACGAATTCAAAGGGTTTTCCAATCTTTGGGTCACGAGTGAATTTGTGTGTGTGTTAGAGAGAGAGATGGGGGGAGAGAAAGAGATGGAGCTACTTTACCTGGCTCTCACGGTCAAACAAATGCAGGTTTGGGATGATCTAATCAGAGTCGGAAACGTTGTCGGTAAACACCCTGAGAACGGGATCGATTGGGAGAGTGTTGACGAATATATGAAATTCGGGAATCGGAAGGGGAAAATTCGAGATCTGAGGTGTTAACCGTCGAAGTCGTGAGACCAATAAGGAACGGAGTCGAGGGAAACCAAAATATCGCCCCTGTCGTCTTTGTCTTCTTTATGGAGGTGAAGATAGGAAACCTCCGTCATTGATAAATTGTGTGGTGTTTTTATAGGATAGGTTTTTTAATTAGGTGTGGAACGTGTGGTCTGAGCTTCAGTTGTGATTTTAAATTGTAAATTGGTCATCCTATGTTTAGAGGGTATCTTAGTCTTTTTAATCATTTCTATCCAAGAAAACTGACGGAAATGGCTTGAGTGACCTTATTGATTGTCCAAAGCGACGTACAATGATTAAATTGATTTTTTTTGTAAGGTTACCATATTACAAAAAGTGAGAAAGTAGAATGACCAAATTACGATTTAAGTGTATTTTAATTGACTTGTGATATGAATTACATGTGTATTATTTGAACTTGATATCTTAGAAGAACAGAACTGAAATTAAAATGGATGTGTTCGTGGGCCCAGTAGAAGAAATATTTGTTCCAGCATCGTTCGTGTTCCCACTTCCCACCAGAAGAAACGCAGAAGAAACGCAGAAGAAATATTTGGCCAAACATCGGGGAACATTTCCACACCCTTAATTAGGCCCATCTCGTGATATTCAAATGAACAAATAATACTCAATCCCGACAGAGAGTGCACTGTAACATTTTGCAATATTTTACTTTAAAATTCAACTTTTAAAAAATTATTTTTATCATCTTTATAATATTTTAAATTTATCCTCTATATTTAATATCAAGATATTAATTATGTTTAAATATTATTATAATTATGAACAACTCTTATGTTAATAATATACTCCTGGTTAAATAGTCCACTATTTTATTTTGGACGTTTCACTTATAGAGTTTATTTTTAAAAATTAAGACATAAAAGAGTTATTTTTGTAGTCAGCTTAGCCATTATGAAATTTAAGTCCGCCAAATTTGAATACCAAGAGAAGTCAACTAATTAATATGAAACCACAAAGGCACGAAAATTAAAAGGAAGAAGACTAACCTCTTACCATGTTCACAAATGACAACATATATATGGTGCAGAGGAGTGAATGAGGGATCCGTTTATGCATCAATGGAGGGCCTTACCAAATTCTTGTTTCTCTCCGCCAGTGCTCTATTCTTTATCTTTGCAACTTGTGCGGCAGTGGACACCATTGCTGCAAATCAAATCATTAGAGATGGTGACACCCTTGTCTCGGCTAGTGAAGACTTCGAGCTGGGATTTTTTCGTCCCGATAATTCTTCCCAGAATCAATACTTGGGGATATGGTACAAGAAAATATCAACTGGGACAGTTGTGTGGGTTGCTAACAGAGATACTCCACTTACCAATACCACAGGGTCGCTAACCCTGAACCAAGCTGGGATTCTGCTACTTCAAAATGCTACCAACACCACGATTTGGTCAACAAACTCATCCGTAAACGTGAGGAATCCGGTGGCACAGCTTTTGGACACAGGCAATCTTGTCATCAGGGATCAAAGTGATAATTTCATTTGGCAAAGTTTTGATTATCCAACGGATACGTTCCTGCCAGAAATGAAGATAGGGAAGAACTTGATAACTGGCCTAGACAGGTATCTCAGATCATCCAAGAGTGCGAATGATCCTTCC
Organism: Codonopsis lanceolata; assembly: GCA_013146195.2. NCBI lineage: Eukaryota > Viridiplantae > Streptophyta > Magnoliopsida > Asterales > Campanulaceae > Codonopsis > Codonopsis lanceolata. Next base: position 80,524,059 of record CM028380.1, on the reverse strand, counting down.
TCAGGTGATTATACAATCTCTATGGATATCAACGGATATCCACAGATTTTTCAAAAGGTAAACTCAGATATTCAATTTAGGCTTGGATCATGGAATGGCATGGGGTTTACCGGCCTGCCTAGCTTGAAACCGAACCCAATTTATACCTTTGATTTTGTTTTCAATCAAAAGGAGGTCTATTATGAATACAAACTTATTCGTACTTCAGTGATAACGAGGATGATCTTGACTCCAGACGGCACCTTTCAGCGGTTACAATGGATAGATCGCACTCGAGATTGGAAATTATATTTGACACCAGCTATCGATAGCTGCGCTCGTTATGCGTTGTGTGGCCCATTTGGGAGCTGTAACATCGATAACTCCCCTGCTTGTGGCTGTTTGAAAGGATTTGAACCAACAAACCCAGATGAATGGAGTATAGCAGATTGGATTAATGGTTGTACCTGGAGAACAAGATTAACTTATGGGAATGAGGATGGCTTCCGAAGGTATTCAGGCATGAAACTGCCGGACACAAGATACTCATGGTTCAATCAGAGCATGAACCTTGTGGAATGTGAGACTGCATGCAAGAGCAACGGCTCTTGTACAGCTTATTCAAATATGGATACTAGAGGACAAGGAAGTGGATGCTTCTTATGGTTCGGACACCTATTTGATCTCAGAGAGTTTCCAGAAAACGGGCAAGATCTTTATATAAGAATGGCGGCCTCTGAAGTGGGTTAGTCCATTCCATCCAAATTCATGTTTGGTTTAGCACTTTAGATGCTATAAATCATAAATGACCGTATATCTTGTTTTTGCAGAGAACGATAGGAGATCCAGCAGAAAGAGGCGAATAAGATCCATAGTACTCATCCCTGTTCTATCCGTACTAACCTTAGGACTAGGCCTATGCTTGTTGTATGTATACAAGAGGAGGAAGCTGAAGAAACAAGGTAATGAGCCTTACATACATCATACATACCTCACCTCTGTCTGCCCTTCAATTTTAACTACTTATTTATATCTGCAACTAAAAGAAAAATCTAGCCATTTCATTTCTGCAACTCTATCTTGGTCTGCAAATCCACACTTATGTGATGATTCATGTTTAGTAAGTATGACTGATTTTTTGAAGGCATGTTCTGTCATCTGATCCAGTTCTATTGCTTTATCAGAAAAGAAAGAACCAGAATGTGGACACGATTACAACATAGAAAGCCAGAACTATGATCTGGAGCTGCCAGTTTACAGTTTATCTACATTATCTGAAGCAACAAACAACTTTTCGGTCAACAATCAGGTTGGAGAAGGTGGATTTGGACCAGTTTACAAGGTAACTTGAATGCATGTACATTTCTATAGGAGCGACGTAGATATAAGTACTAGTGTAAGCGCTAGAATCTGTACTAGCTGATGACAGGTCGATGCAAATCGAATCAAAACAGAAGCCACTTAAGCTGCTAAACATCTGTAAACCTACTTAATCCAGAATCTAGGTTCAGTTCAAAGTAACCATTTTGATGTTGTTGGGAGTCACTACGTACTCACCACTAACCACATAGGAAATATCTGAATGATTTTGAAAATCTATGAATATGCTAAGAGAAATGTGCAATTTATAACCTTTATATCAAACAGAGGATCAGTTTTCCAAGTATCTGAGCAGAGGGAAAATATGTAAAAAAACATGACATAATTGATCTGTTTTTCTGCAAATTGAGAGATCTTTACATAGGAACAACGTTGTAGGGGTAGTCGGCTATTGTCTGTAGAAGATCAGAATCATTTTCACGCATGAAAAGTATCGTGTAAGATCATAGAGTAGCAGTGAACACAGTTTGTATAAGATGAACAAAGGCTACTTTACATACCAAAAATGGTGATCCACAGGGTGTGCTGGAAAATGGCCAAGAAATCGCTGTAAAGAGGCTCTCGAAGACTTCCACACAAGGGCTTGAGCAATTAAAAATGAAGTTATCTGTATTACCAAGCTTCAGCATCGAAACCTTGTCAAGCTTCTAGGCTGTTACATCCAAGGAGAGGAAAAGATGTTGGTGTACGAATACATGCCTAACAAAAGTTTAGACTCGTTTATATTTGGTTTGGCTCTCTCAACCATATTTCATACATAGTTATGTTAGCTCAAGCATCCAACCAAACTAATTGTTGTGCTTGATTATGCAGATGAAAGCAAGAGTATGTTGCTTGATTGGCCAAAGCGTATTCACATTATTTATGGGATAGCACGAGGTCTTCTTTATCTTCATCAAGATTCTCGACTTAGGATTATCCATCGAGACCTCAAGGCTGGAAATATTTTGCTAGACTTTGAAATGAACCCGAAGATATCAGACTTTGGCTTGGCAAGAAGCTTTCAAGGAAATGAGAACAAGGCAAATACAAAGAGAGTGGCTGGGACATAGTAAGAATCATTATACGATGTTCCATTCAGTTCATTTGATTTCCATCAGTTGTAATTAAATTCTGATTGATATTCTGCTGTATGCAGTGGCTACATGTCTCCGGAGTATGCAGGAGATGGGATTTTCTCTGTAAAATCGGATGTTTTTAGCTTCGGTGTATTGGTGCTTGAGATTGTGAGTGGGATGAAAAACAGCGGATTCTTTCATCTCGACCACAACCATAACCTTCTTGGACATGTAAGTTTATTTACAGATATTGTATAACGACAGTCATTTTTAGGCTATGTTTGACAACTCTATTCCAAGTCCTGGATTTGGAATTGGAATAACAAAATGACAACTCTGGCTAAGTGGGTGTTTCCTAATGTTCAGGCATGGATACTCCACAATGAAGGTAGGTCCATGGAACTGGTTGATGCATCGATATCTATAGACGACTTGGACTCATCCGAGGTGCTAAGATCAATCATCCAAGTGGGTTTATTATGTGTTCAACAAAGTCCAGGTGATAGGCCAACAATGTCTTCTGTGGTTCTGATGCTGGGTAGTGATGGGGTACTGCCTCAACCAAAACAGCCCGGTTTTTTCAATGAAATAAGTATACCTCAAGTTGAGTCATCTTCAGGTACGGGGACAACAACTTCAACTTCAACGAACCAAGTTACAATGACACTATTAGCTCCTAGGTAGGTGGTGTACCTGATTATTTTCTGCCTCAACCCAAAATACAATTCTCAGTCGAGCATAAGTTTACCGATCGAGTGGGTTTCTTGTTTCAAGCACACTAGCACAGGCCAACCAAAAGTGTTAAATCCAAATGAGCATTTGTTCTTGTTCTTATTATTCACTCCGTTGTCTGTCCCTATAAACATGCAGTGAATACTGAATAACCGGATATAATGTCCACCCAAACTTCATTTACCTTCACATAGGTCCCAAATTCCCATTCCCAATCCCAATGTGGGATAGCAGCTGTATCATGTATGCCTGTATCTATTCCTACTATTAAATTCAATTTTTTTGTGCATAGTAAATTCAATCTTTTGACTACGTTTTTTCCTTCCTTTCCATATCACTTTTACCATGTATTCTTTCACTGTTTTCTCTCAACTCTCTTATCTCTTATTTCTCTCACACACCTCAATTTGCCGATCTTCGATGATTCTTCTCATCATAAATTTTTTATAGTAATCATTATTTTTGTTCTCCATCCTTTTTTTTTTTTTGACAAAAAAAGGAAAATAAGGTTTTGAAACTTTTGTTATGTACATAATTCGGTACTGTTAATTAGTAATAGTTGATAAAGCAAGAGGCAGAAAGAAATGGTAACAATAAGAGAGATGACAGATTTGGGAGAAAGTTTAGATCACCATTTTCAGTTAATGTGATCTTTCTGTATTTTCATGTTGTAATACATTGGATGATTGAGAGTACATATATCAGGTTTGTTAGAAGATATTTTCTAACAAACTCAATCACTTACAACCAACAAATTAAACAGAAAGCTAACTGCTAACAACTTTAACACTATTACACCCGACACCCCTGAAGTCTTCTGCTGCTATTACACTCGATACCCATGAACTTCCACTATAGTACACTCGACACCCCTGAAGTCTTCTGCTGCTTTGAGACTGATGCTGCTGCTGTTGCTTCTTCTGTTTGTTCTTCAGCTTTTGCAGCCATGATTATGTCTTCATTTATAGCCCCCCTCAAGCTCAAAGTGTGAAACAAATTAAACACATTGAGCTTGGATAGAAAGAATTTAAGAGCAGGAGAAGTAAGAGCTTTAGTAAATAGATCTGCAAGTTGAAGCTTGGTAGACAGATATACAGGTTTAATCAAACCAGCTAGAATCTTGTCCCGAACAAGATGACAATCGATCTCGATATGTTTGGTACGTTCATGAAAGACAGGGTTTGAAGCCAGACTGAGAGCACCTTGATTATCATAGTACAAGGGCACAGGAGAGAGTTGTAGAACCCCAAAGTCCTTAAGTAATGAAACCAACCAAGTAACTTCACAAGAAGCATTGGCCAAGCTTCTGTATTCAGCTTCACAAGAGGATCTGGACACTATACCTTGCTTCTTAGCCTTCCAAGATATTAAGGATGAACCAAGGAGAACACAATAACCAGAAAGGGATCTTTTAGTCATAGGGCAAGAAGCCCAGTCAGCATCACAATAAATGGAAAGAGATAATGAGCTGGAGGAAGAGTATAGAAGACCTTGCCCTATGCTCCCTTTAAGATATCTCACTAACTTTAAAGCGCCTCCGGTGAGGTTTGCGAGGACTAGAGAGAAATTGACTAAGAATATGCACATCATAAGCTATATCAGGCCTGGTGATAGAAAGATAGATGAGTCTACCAATGAGTCTCCCCGTATTGAGCGAGAATCGGGAAGTAAGTCACCTTGATCAACGGCCAAACCATGACACTATTTCATAGGAATTTTTGAGGCTTTGGCGGACATATAGCCTACATCGAAACTATATCTAGAGTATACTTCCTCTCGATGAATACAGATACCAGTGCAGATCGGCAATCTCTATGCCTAAAAAATATTTTAAAGGTCCAAGATCCTTGATATGAAATTGAGAGTGTAGATAAGCCTTGACTGCAGCAATTGTGATTGAATCAGAACTAGTAATGAGGATATCATTCACATAAACCAGAATGGCAGTAAAGGAACCTAGTTTGGCTAAGGTAAAGAAAGTATGATCATTCTTAGAGGCTTGAAAGCCAAATGTAAGTAAGGCAGATGCAAACTTAGAGTACCATTGTCTTGGTGCTTGCTTGAGACCATATAGAGACTTGAGCAGCCTACAAACAAGTGGCTTGGAAGAATCAGGAAGTGAAAGACCAGGAGGGGGTTTCATATATACTTCTTCCTCTAAATCCCCATGAAGGAAAGCATTTGTGACATCCATTTGGGAAAGATGCCAGCCTTTAATGGCTGTAAGAGCCAGGAAAACTCTCACAGTGGTCATCTTGGCCACAGGAGCAAAGGTCTCAAAGTAGTCCTCTCCTTCAGTCTGTGTGAAACCCTTGGCCACAAGTCTGGCCTTATACTTATCCAAACTCCCATCAGCCTTATACTTCAGTTTGTATACCCACTTGCAGCCCACTGCTTTCTTGTTAGAAGGCAATTCCTATAAAGTCCAAGTATTATTGAGTTCTAAAGCCTTCAATTCTGTGTCCATAGCCTGACACCAGTTAGGATCTTTAAGAGCTTGAGAATAAAAAGTAGGTTCTGTTAAGGAGGAAATATTACAAATATAGGAGTAGTAGGATGGAGATATAGAAGCATAAGAAAGAGGAGACACACCTGTAGAGCAAGCAGTATTGATAAAATTGGATGGAAGGCCAGTATAATCCTGGTATTTACATGGCACATGTTTTACCGTAACAGGTCTAGATGGATGAAATGTAGTGGATGGTGAAGGATTAGGACAAGAAGGAGATGTGGTGGATGAGGAGTGAGTAGGAGAATTAGAGGTAGGAGAAGAAAGAGGTATAGAGGGTGAGCTTGGGGATGTATGAGATGGAGAAGGAAGAATAGGTAAAGAAGAATTTTGGGAGATAGGAGAAGCATTAGATGAAGGAGATGAGTGTGATTCTGATGAGGAAGGTGAGTGAGGTGGGAGTGATGATTGTGAAGTAGGAAATGTTTTTGTTGAGGAAAGGGAAGGTGATGTAGTGAAGGAAGGAAGAGTAGTAGGATTAATGAGGACTAGGGTCATAGGAGAAAACATAGGAATAGAAGATTCTGGAGTGAAATAAGAAGATGTCCTGTAAGGAAAATGATCCTCATAAAATTGAACATCTCTTGAATAAAACACTTTGAGAGTTGTAAGGTCATAAAGTTTGTAGGCTTTCTTTCCATATGGATAACCAAGAAAAATACATTTTGTAGCTCTAGGAGAGAATTTGTCTCTTTGAGACTTTAATGTAGATGCAAAACAAAGACAACCAATAACCCTTAGATGAGAATAGGAAGGAGATTGGTTTAATAATGTTTCATAAGGAGTTTTAAAGGAAAGAATGGAAGTTGGAGTTCTGTTGATAAGGTAAGTGGTTGCAAGAACACAATCCCCCCAGAATTTTATGGGAAGATTGGCCTGAAATCTAAGGGCTCTAGCAACATTAAGTAGGTGTCTATGTTTCCTTTCAACTCTCCCATTTTGTTGAGGGGTTTCAACACAAGAACTCTGATGATCAATGCCAACATTTGTTATCTGATGACGAGAATTGTTGAAAAACTTCGGTTCCATTGTCGGACCTTAAAGCTTTGGCAGGTTGTAGAAAATTGATTAGTGACCATTTTAAAGAAGGCAGTAAGATAGAAAAGGGCATGAGATTTTGATGAGAGTAGATATGTCCAAGTGGTTCTTGAGAAGTCATCTACAATAGTGAGAAATGAGTTAAAGCCATTGTAGGTTTTGTGAGTGTAGGGTCCCCATATGTCACGCTGAATCGAGAGAAAGGAGTGTTAGAGTGACTTGAACTTAAAGGGAAAGGAATTCTACATTGCTTAGCCATATGACAGACATCACAAACATTAGTAAAGTCCTTTTTATTACAAACAATGGGATAATGTTGTAAAATTTGCATGGGTACATGCCCTAGTCTAAGGTGCCAAAGAGTGGCAGAATTTGAACAAGATATAGAAGCAGAAAAACTAGGCTGCAAGGTAGAAACAACAGCATGTAAATCCAGCTTGTACAGACCATTATCCAGCTTACCAATCCCCTTCAAGCTCTTGGTGATTGAGTCCTGGAATATACAATATGAAGGCAGAAAGGTTAAGTGGCAGTTACTATGAGAAGTTAATTTGCTCACAAATAGGAAATTAAGAGAGAAATCTGGCACACACAAAACATGGGAAAGAGTAATGCCAATGGGTAGATTAACATGACCAACATGAGTTATTGGAGCAGTCAGACCATTTGGAAGAAGAATAGTTGAAGAAAAAGGCTTAGGATTAACAAGAAATGAGGCAGAAGATACTATATGATCTGTGGCTCCAGAATCTATGATCCATACAGGCTTATTATGGTCAGTATTGAATGCAGTAGAATTGATAATACTAGGTTTTACAGATAGCTTACCAGCAACTTGATCAACAGTGGAATTGTTTGTGGAACATCCCTGATTAATCAACTGTATAAGTTGATTATAATGCTCTTGGGACATAGTCATATTACCATTTTCGGTTCTCAACCTCGTAGGAAGCACAGCAACAGCAACATGAGCCAAGCACGGTTGAAGGATGAAGCAGATGAGTTCACAGTTGATCTATTCTTCATATTTTTAGGCATCTTTGCTGGATCTGGTTTAACTCCATGCAATTTGTGCCATTCTGGAAATCCAATCAGAAAGAAACAGTTTGCCTTTATGTAAGGGTAAAATAGGCATGACCTATTTTATCTTGTTTTCACCTTTCTTGGTCAAAATAGGATTTTAATTTAGTCAATGTTTATTTTAGGTGTTAGATTTTGTTTAGAATACTTTTGGTAGATTGATTTGTTTTTTGATAGGAAAATCTTTCAAATCTTTCAAAAGATTTTATCTTTCAAATCTTTCAAAAGATTTAGGCAACATATTTTTGGTAACTAGATTTTTGTAAATAAATTTGTTATTTGATGTATTTTAGTCTAAATAGGAAACATAATCTCTTATGTTTGATAACTAATCTCTTTCCTAGTAGGATTGTGTTTTCCTTTTGCTGTGGCCTTTGCAGGACTGTGTATATATTGGAGGCTGATCATGAAGCAATGTGCGACCTGTGAGAGCAGATTAAGAAGAGATACACGCTGCAGAGAGCTTACAAGAGAGAAACTATTCAGGGAGCTTGAGGGAGAAAAACTACAGCCATATTCAGAGAGCTTGGCGTGCAGTGAGCCTGAAAGAGATTAGATCGAAAGCTATAAACTGTGAGCATCCTTGCTGTAGTTCTGAAGCAGTTTATCCTTTCAGAAGCTGTGTGAAACTTCAGAGAATACACCATTGTCAGCTTCATCGATTTATCGAGAAACAGTTCTGTTGCTGTTGCTTCACAGTTCTGTTGCTGCTGCTGTTTGAAACTTCAGGAACACGGCCTTGTGTTTCCTGAAGTTCTGTTTTTGTGCTTTAGCTTGTTTCGTTGTTTTGGTAGCTGTTCTTAGTCTTTCTTCTCACGTTTGTTCTAGTAGTTTATGTGGGTTTTTCGGTTCTCCAAGATTCTATATCTTGTGAGAATTTTTTGTTAACTGTTGAGTATAAAAACAGTGTTGATTTTTATATAAATTGTGTGGCCTTGAGGCTTGATCTACAAGTTTGATACTTGTAGATTGTTTTTGTGTGATTTTCTGTCTTCCTAAGTCTGGTTGATTTTAAATCTTAAAACAAAACTTCCGCTGCTATTTTCTCGTGAACACTTCAGTTCACATTGTTACTGTCATTGTTGCAACATTCACTGCAACATTGACAGTAACATCGTTCCATATTGAGATTCCGTGGCATCGCGTTCTTTCAATTGGTATCAGAGCCTTCTCTTGATATCACTAAGAGTCGATTCTGTTTAAAGACGTGATGGATTCTCAGTATGAGAACGTGGTTCGTCCTCCTACTCTCACAAATGCTAATTATTCTATATGGAAAGTCAAGATGCGCATCTTCATCAAATCCATTGATGAAAGAGCGTGGCTTGCTGTTTTAAATGGTTGGAGTCCTCCCAAAACTGTAGATTCTGATGGTGATGTCAAGATCACCAAAGAATCTGAGTGGACCAATGATGATAGGAACACTGCTTCTTTTAACTCGAAAGCCTTGTCTGCTATTTATAAGGCCTTAGATGCAAATACTTTTAGGGTGATAGCAAATTATGAATCTGCCAAAGATGTGTGGGAGGCCCTTCAGACTTTATGTGAAGGACCTGCCAATGTTCGTTCTTCTAAACTAAGAATGCCCAGCACTCAGTTTGCCTTGAATGCTGTTTGTGATTCTGATTCTGAAAATGCAGATGTTTCAGCCAATGTGTCACCCGATGTTGCAACATCAGGAGCAACATTGGGAGAGACATTGAGCAGAAACAGGAACAATTTCTTCTGTTTTAATTCCACAATTGCAGAGGATGATGGTGACACAGATTCAGACCTGCTAGAAGGTTACAAAGAGCTGTACAAAGATTGGGAAAAGAGAGCTCATCAAGTTATAGTGCTTGGAAAGGCAAACGAACTGCTGAAAAAGGCTAATGAAGAACAAAAAGAATGCATAGTGAGGCTGGAGAGTGTCCTAAGTAGAAAGGATGTGGAGATTGAGAAGTTAAAGGAGCAGCTTACTCAAGCAAAAGAGACCATGACCAAGTGGAATTCTAGCAAACAAAAGGTTGATGATCTGCTGAATTCTGGTAATACTTCTAGATCAGGTATTGGTTTTGTCCCTAAGGTATTTGTGAAAGAGGGAGAAGGAACATCTGGAACCAAAAAGACCAATGAAAGTTTTCCTGAAACTGTTTTCTGTGAAAAACCGAGAGTAAGAAAGAAAAATTATGTTTGTCACTTCTGCCATAAGCCTGGTCACATACAACCCTTTTGTTTTCTGAAAAAGGCCATGTATGAGAATGAAATGAGGCAAGATTTCTTTGAAAAAGCTCATTGGCAGAACCGTATGAAGCAGCCAATGCGCCAGCCAATGTTGCAACATTGGCAGACACATTGGAAGCCTCATTCAAAGACAAATCAGAAATTTTTCAAAAATCTCCAACCCAAAGTTTTTAAACAGATGTGGGTTCCTAAGGGTAGTAATGACAAAGGCAAGTCCAAATATTGTGAACCCTTTGATATATGTCCTGGTTCTAAGCCGTCCTATGATGAACCTCCTCCAAAATCTTCAGAACCAGCATCTGAAACCAGTAAGTCTGCACATGATCAGACTGAACTTGCATATTCTGAAAGTTCAGCCAATGTGATTCACAATGTTTCACCCAATGTTTCACCCAATGTTGCAACAATGGGAGCAACATTGGACAGAAACTTGGCAGATTCAGAAACAGGTCCTGAACTTTCAGAATCAGGTCCTGAACATTCAGAAAATCAGTCCAATTTGAATGGTTGCAGCCATGACATTCCTAGCCGTATTCAGAAAAACCATCCAATCTCTCAAGTAATAGGTGATATTCATGATGGCATATACACAAGGAGAAGAAGTAAGGTTGAATCTCAAAAATTTGCATGCTTATCAAAATATTTTTGAGAGAAGCCTTAAATCTTTTATGGATGCTTCAAATGATCAAAGATTATGTGTTCACATTGATGTGTTAACCTTGTTTTTTGATAACACCTATGCATTTTGCTTAGCACAAAAATCCAGTTCATTATTCTCGAACTAATCACATTAATTTAAGACACCATTTTTTTAGAGACTTGGTTGATTATGTAAATTGTTTGCATTGAACATGTTGGGACCGAAAATCATCTTGCTGATATATTTGCCAAGTGTCTTGTTTTTGAGAGATTTTTCAATCTTTGGAAATCTCTTGTGTTTTGTGTGCCATATGATTTTACACTTAGTTAATTATTAAAAAAAAAAAAAAAAAAAATCAAAATTAGGCATGATTGCATTTTGTCTTTAGAGGGCACTCTAGATCAATTGTCTCACATGTATGTATCTCTTGTGGTTGCTTGGGAATTTCATTCAAAATCTGTTGTGATTTCATTGTTATGATTCTCCTATCTCTCTCCAAGTTCTTGAGTATGTTTAAAGTCCACAAAGGAAAGAGCTACCTTTTGAAATTTTTGGGATGCTGCAATTTGTCAAGGTACTATGGAACTTAGGTTCTAATGGATTGATCTTGAGAAAATTGACTCCCCTTAATTGAAAAAGTGTGAAAGCTACCTAACGGAAAAGAGCTACCTATGAACAAGGTTGTGGCACCTTTCTTTTGGGACTATGAATCTTCGGATTTCATGGGTTGATCAAATGCAAAATTGCTTCCCTTGGTAAATAGTGTGAAAGGTTCCTAGTGGCATGTGTTGAATAGCTTGAAATAAAGTAGAGCTATATTTCTAGGGAAATAAAGTACCTATGAATTTTGTTGTGAAAAATTTATGATCTTGGGAGAGAAATTTGGTTGAGAAAATTAAAAAAAAAAAAAAAGAGCAAAATTGAAAATAAAATCACAATTTTGGCGAATGCATCTCCCAATGCAGCAACATTATGATCTACATCTTTTGATCTGGTCTTTATCACTTGTGTGTGATTGTATTTTTTATTTCTTTTGCCTAGCTTTTAGTCATCATGTTTTTAGGCATAAAATTTTAGGACATGCATTGTTGGCAATGATATCAGCTTGGTGAAATTTTGTCCTAAACTCAAACTGTGCAAATCAATTTCCAAAAATCTCCATGTTGAAAAATATTTAGTGGTTGTCTAATTTTTGTGGGAAACTAAGAGCTTTTGAATTTGGATATGAAGTGCTCAGTTTTTGCTAGGGGTGTGATCAAATCTTGGTGAACACTTCTTTGTGTTTTTCAAAATCTTTGATTTTTGACAATTCCTAAAAGATGATTTTATCTCTCTTCCTTTTCCGGTCAAATAGGGGGAGAGAGATCAAGTGTTTCTTGTGATGGTGATGATTTCTGATTTGTGTTCCTTGCACAAATTCAGGGGGAGATGAGTTTTTCTAACCAATGCAGGTTAGATGATTTGATTGGTGTTGAATAAACACTTGTCATTTGATTTGACCAGAAAGGTTCAACAAAGGGGGAGATTGTAAGGGTAAAATAGACATGACCTATTTTATCTTGTTTTCACCTTTCTTGGTCAAAATAGGATTTTAATTTAGTCAATGTTTATTTTAGGTGTTAGATTTTGTTTAGAATACTTTTGGTAGATTGATTTGTTTTTTGATAGGAAAATCTTTCAAATCTTTCAAAAGATTTGATCTTTCAAATCTTTCAAAAGATTTAGGCAACATATTTTTGGTAACTAGATTTTTGTAAATAAATTTGTTATTTGATGTATTTTAGTCTAAATAGGAAACATAATCTCTTATGTTTGATAACTAATCTCTTTCCTAGTAGGATTGTGTTTTCCTTTGTTGTATATTGGAGGCGATCATGAAGCGGCGATTGAGCGAGAAGAGATACTTACAAGAGAAACTTTCGAGGAGCTTGAGGGAGAAAACTACGCCATATTCGAGAGCTTGGCGTGCGCGAGAGCTCGAAAGAGATTAGATCGAAAAGCTATCCTTCTTTGTAGTTAAACAGTGAGAATACACCATTGTCGGCTTCATCGATTTATCGCATCGATTTATCTTTCTTTGTTGCACGCTTCATTGTGTTTCTTGAAGTTTCGTTTTTGTGCTTTAGCTTGTTTCGTTGTTTTGGTAGTCGTGTTCTTAGTCTTTCTTCTCACGTTTGTTCTAGTAGTTTATGTGGGTTTTTCGGTTCTCCAATTCTATATCTTGATTCTATATCTTGAATGAGAATTTTTGTTAACTTGTTGAGTATAAAAACAGTGTTGATTTTATATAAATTGTGTGGCCTTGAGGCTTGATCTACAAGTTTGATACTTGTAGATTGTTTTTGTGTGATTTTCTGTCTTCCTAAATCTGGTTGATTTTAAATCTTAAAACAAAACTTCCGCTGCTATTTTCTGTGATATACTTGCTGTTATCATTGTCACTGTCATTGTTGCAACATTCACTGCAACATTGACAATAGCATTGTTCCATATCGAGAATCTGTGTTGTCACGTTCTTTCACTTTATGTGACCTGTACCTCCAGTGGTCACATAACAGGCTGCCTTTGGTACTTCCTTTCTTACCATATCCAAGAGTTTCCTTTGCCATTAGTAGATGAGTTTTTAGCAAACAATGCAGTTGAAACATTAGAGTCAATAGCTACAGGATTAGGTGTTTGTAAAATTGAGCATTCCTTGATCCTTTCATCTTGCATCAATAGGGATAAGGAAGCACTTATATTTGGTAAAGGTGTCATGGCCAAGATTGTGCTTCGATTCGAGAATAGCCTTCATTTAGACCTATTAAAGCGAGTAACTTTTGAACTGGTTATACTCTTCCATCCTTTTTGTCGGTCCACATGAACATGAACACATACACTTAGGCATATTACTAGCCTCTTCAAAACCATCCCAAATTGACCTAAACTTTGTAAAGTAGGTTGTGATGGACATAGATCCTTGTTGCAAATTCATCATTTCTTTCTTAATCTGAAACACTTGTGTTCCATTGCCTTGAGTGAATCTACATTCTAGATCATCCCATTTCTTTGGCAGTTTTGAAATACACTAAGCTAGCACTAATTTCGGATGATATGGCATTTAGAAGCCATGAAATGAGCATATCATTGCATCTCTGCCAGGTGGATCGAGATATTTGGAATTTGGAATTTGAATTTGGTTTCTTATGTGCACTAGTTTAGTTTCAATTTTGATGATAGAGCAATTATCATTGCTCTCTTCCATCGATTATAGTTTTTGTTTGTAAGGACTGAGTAATTAAACTAATTAAACTCATTCTGGATGATCATTTGGATTTAGGTATAGAGGATGAGATGGAGGAATAGCGAAATGTACCTCAACGATTCGTACTCATCCATCTCTTCGGTTGCTTGCGTATAACAAGTCTGTGGTGTGGTTCTTCAATAGTTTCTTTGTGTAGGAGATTTGTTCTTTGTGTTCATACGGATTGTTCATCTTCAAATGATTTCTGATTTTGTAGCTTTGGAGTTTTGAAATTGGAAATGAATTTGATCTTGTAACGCGGAAGCAAGTAATTGCTCGATACCATAAAGCAAGAGGCGAAAGAAATGGTAACAATAAGAGAGATGACGATTTGGGAGAAAGTTTAGATCACCATTTTCGATTAATGTGATCTTTACGTATTTTCATGTTGTAATACATTGGATGATCGAGTACATATATCGGGTTTGTTAGAAGATATTTTCTAACAAACTCAACCACTTACAACCAACAAATTAAACAGAAAGCTAACTGCTAACAACTTTAACACTATTACACCCGACACCCCTGAAGTCTTCTGCTGCTATTACACTCGACACCCCTGAAGTCTTCTGCTGCTTTGAAACTGATCTATAGCTACACTCGACACCCCTTGCTTCTTCTGTTTGTCTTCTGCTGCTTTGAAACTGCTGCTTTGCTGCTGTTGCTTCTTCTGTTTGTTCTTCAGCTTTTGATTATGCCATGATTCATTTAGTCTTCATTTATAGTTGAGGATTTGAAATTTTTGACATAAATAGATTAGGCCATTCCGAGGTTCAATTATAATAAAGTTATTCGTGTGAATAAATGTTTATCATTTTGATTCGAATCCATTATTTATGCATTATCTTCTGTCTATTTTCTTACCAACTCTCAGCTAAAAGGGTCTTTTCAAAAGCCTTTTATTTCAAAGCATGCCATATGTGTTCCCATTTGCTCGAAGCAAAACAGAAATGTTACTGTTACTCAGAATTTATTTTATTTTAATTTTGTTGAAATATATACAAACTGTGGAACAAGAGGCAAACCGAACAAAATATAACCCCCAGATATAATTTTGTGTTTTTCATAATTTGTTGTTTTCGAATATTCTTTTTTTTTTAATTTTCAATATTTAATAGTTTTAAGTAGTTACTACTCTGTCAAAAAATAAATGATATTTTAGTCTAAATTTTTTTCTCAAAATAAATTATGTTATAGAATTTCAAGAGAAATTTATCCACATTTTACCAAAATTATCCTTATTAATGGAAAACTCTCTAATTAAGGTCTGGTTTGGTGTAGCGTTTGAAAAACACAGCTTTTTCAAAATATAACATTTTAAAAACACAGTTGTTATTTTGTAAACACGTTTGAAAAACTATTTTAAAATGTTATTTTCATAAATAAAGTAGTTGTAAACGCATCATATTCTTAAAACGCTCCAAATTGAAGCGTTTTAAAACACTGTATTGAAATATTTTAACAGAGAAAACACTGCATTTTTGTTAGTGTTTTAGTCAAAAGCTCTACCAAACAAGCACTAAATGTTGTTTTGAGAATGAAAAAGTAGGATGATTGTAAAAGAGGTGTCGAGGATAAAGAGAAAAATAATCATAATGTTCATATATAAAATTATTGAAATTATAATTCATAGTAATAAAAAGAATAAACGTGGATTTTGAGAGATAGCTTGTGGGGCGGAGAAAGTAAAACATCTATCCATAATAACTATTACTATAAGATAAAAATGTTAAAAGCTCTAAAGAGATTCTATGGTATCACTGTCACCTATAAAATGGTAAAAAATAATAAAAATTCCAAAATCAATTAATAAGATAAAAATTCTAAAACTAAATAGATAAGATAAAAAAAATCCTAAAACTAATTTGATAAGATAAGAATCCTAAAACTATTTCAGATTGAGTTGATACAGTTGTAACTAGATCTTTGTATCTGTGCATATGACACGATGCCAGTATATATCATTTTGTCAATTGAAACGATAATGTCCAAATAAAAAGTGTGATTTTAAACTCGACCCATAGTTGAGGGAGTTATTTGTAATGAGTTATATGTAACTGACCCATGACCGTTCGATCTTGCGGCTGAAATCAATCCCCACCACCAGATAGCCTTAGTTGCTAGCTTTATTGTGAGATTATATATTAACGTAAAAATGATGGTTTATAATGGTTGATTGTTCAAGAGAAAAATAGAGTAACTATTCATAATATTAATCGTAGGGGGTGACTTTGTAATAGTGAGTTAAAAGTGGATAACTACTTTCACACATGTAAATATGAGGTGAATCACAACCGTTAATTTTTTTTAAGATAACGAGTTTGAAATTTGAATATGTTTGAAATTTGGATATCAATCGTTAATAATAGTGAGTTAAAAGTGGATGACTGTATTAGTTAAGTAAATTTGAAATTCATATTACCTGCTCATATCTGCAACAATTTTATAAGATAATACATTCATTTAATTAAATTATTTCTTTTATATTGTATTAAACATTCATATATTAATTTTAGTATTTACCATATTTTAGATTTGTTAAAAAGATTCTAATTATAACGAGTTTGGAAAAATATCTTATTATAGACAACTTTTACAATTAAAAAAATCTTAAAACCATGTGTCGCACGGGTATAACATAGTCTATTAACTATTACTAAAACAAAAATTATTGCCGCCACATAGCGGCTTTCTGTTAAATGCTTAAAATTTTAAAGAAATTATGTGTTTCCATGTGTATCGGTTAGTGCCAGATATATATTATCACATTTTATTACTAATGAAATCTTAACAAACAAATCTTTTTCAAATTAAAAAGTTATTTATCCATTCTAAGCAATTTCTTTCAAATCCAAATTATGTTTATCTCCTTTAAACAACTTATATTCCCATATCTATAAATAATATTAGACGATTGAAATTCCTACTTCACAATCATTTGCAAGAGAGTTTAACCGTTGTAATTCATTCCTCTTAAATTTTAACGTACCTCACTCAAATTTCTTAGTTTTCAAATTGATTAGTTGTGTTTTTCTTCTTCTTAGGTTTTACAATGGAATACATATATATGCTAAAAGTGAATAAAAAAATTAAGGTACGTATATGTTTGTGTGTTTGTGTTTTTTTAACAATATAATGAATTAATTTACCAATTAAAGCGTGCTTTAGAATTCTTTAATGTTGCTATATGACTAATACGTGTGTGTGGTTTTTTTTTTAACTGATCATGCCTAAGTTTTCATTCAACATGATATGCATTAGAGAAACGACAGATTGAATGTTGTGCCAACTATGGACAATTGAACATGCATATATCACCTATGATTTCATTTATTTACTTTTTAAATATATTTAGTTTGCATAATTTTTTTATGAAATCTTTCACAAGAACTTATAAAGAGAAAAACATGAGATGTTTCTCATGTTCCTTTTTTGTTTTATTTTTCTTATATCGATGTTGTTAAGCCTAATCTTATTTTCATTTTGTATGTATTAAATTCATCTAAGTATTTGTATATAAAAGAATATGATATTAAAAAATTCCATATTTTAATCAGGTTAATCAACATTTACAATAGTAATCTCTTTGTCCATTTTTGAGTAAGTTTTATGAATAGACACATAGCAAAGGTTGATGTAATATTATGTTACATGTAAAGATCATGTGTTCATGTCTCTTGATTCTTTTGTATCTTCAACTTTTGATAAATAAAGTGTTTTTTTTTAAAATTAAAAATCTTTAAATATTAGTCACAAATTTGAATAACAACTTAATATCATAATTAAGAAAGCTAATTATTTTTAGGATTTTTCTTAAAAAATATTCAATTTCCTACTATTTCAATTTTTATTTATTTTAAATTTAAGATAGAAAAATTCAGTTGCTAACTATTTTTAAATTACTAACTATTCTCATAAATTTAAGAAACAATTAATTTCATTATTTTATTTTATTTTGAAGTAAATAGCGTTGATCCAGTTGTAGTTGGTTAAGTAAATGTGAAATTCATATTACCCGCTCGTCTGTGCAATAATTTCATAAGATAATAGATTCATTTAATTAAATTGTTTCTTTTATATTGTATTAAATATTCATATATTAATTTTAGTATTTATCCTATTTTAGATTAGCTCAAAAGATTCGAATTATAACAGGTTTGAAAAATTCTCTTAATTATAAGCAACTTTTGCGAAAAAAAATTCTTCAAAACTGTGTATCGCACTTGTATAATCTAATTTGATAAGATAAATAGAAGCTACTGCTGTCACGTGGCGGCTTTCTGTGAAAAACTAAAAGATTTAAAGAGATTATGTGTTGTCACGTGTCACATTCGAAATGGTAAAAAAATATCTTTTTTCAAAATCAATTAGTTTAAGATAAAAATTATAAATCTAATTAGATAGGATAAAATTGCTAAAACTAATTTGAAAATATAAAACAAATTTAAGATATAGTTTTACGAGCAAATTTATGATAGAGATTTAGGATTTTGTTTTTATTTTTTTTCCTGCCAAAAAATTAAAATCGGATAGATTTTAAAACCGGTGCCTCATTTATACATGGTAAAAGTTTTTTGTTTTTTGTTTTTACCATTTTTTGTTGTCAAAATCGATTAATACTAGATAGATTTTATAACATTTGATTTTAATGTTTTTCACTTGATTAATACTCCAAATTTTCATGATAAATTTTTTTGCGGATATATTTTATCACATTTGATTTAGACGTGTTTCAATTGATTAAAACTCCTCAAATCTCATGGTAATTTTGTTTATTTAACATTTTTTTTGCTTACAAAATCGGTTTGTACCGAATAGATTTTATCATATTTGATTTAGACAAGTTTAATTTGATTATTACTCTTCAATTCTCATGGTAGAAGTTTTTTAATTTTTATTATTCTACAAAAACTTGGTTAATTTAAAATATATTTTATCAAATTTGATTAAACGTGTCTCATCAACACCACAAACAACTACTACGAAATACCTTGCAAACTTTATCTACAAAATTTACATGAATTTTCGGTTTGATGATTTGGTGTGATCTCATGTTTTTATTTATTTATTAATTATGTGAATATATTGTTGTTGTTGGTTCATTCAAATAGCTTGTAAATTCTATTTACAAAATTAAGTTTAGGAATAATATTAAGTCAACCATGCATCGCATGGATAATAACATTGTTTCTATCTAACACAAGTGAAAATCATAATAGTTTAGAACTATATAGTAAATATTAAATTATAAAATATGTCAAAATAAACATACGCAATGTGAATTATTATTAGGGGTGGCAATGCCTGGCACGACACGATAGCACGAACTAGCACGACACGATTATAAAACACGATTACAGAGACAAATGACACGATAAGCCCAGCACGACACGATACAACACGAAACACGACACGAAAGACACGAAAATGTTAATATATTCAAATTAATATTTATTATTATATTTATGATCAAATAAGATAGATAATACGAAAACACGATAATGAGGCACGAACACGACACAATAACACGAATTGCCACCCCTAATTATTATGACATGTTCATATTTTTATTGGCATGTTCAATTGTTCATGTACCTACAAAATTAACAACCCCTTGAAAGTAGAAAAACTGAACCAACTACCCCAACTAAGAAATATATTTTAAAAATGGAAGTAATTTTTCTCTCAATTTGTCCAATAGGTAAATCAGAAACTCCGTTGATTAATTCTACGTACACACACCAAAATGAAAAAAAGTTAAATTTGACTTTTTAAATTCAATTATTCGAATGAAAGTTAATACTAAGAGTTATCATTTCAATTTGACCGTTACTTACTGCTTTATTAAATTCACTTTGTTTTTTATTAATTGAACAATTTCAATCCTCACCTAATAAAATAAAGATTGCTTTAATCTCTCTCTCTCTCTCATCTTGTTGTTTATTGCTAATCCTAATCGGCAGGTAGGCCACGTGAAGGCCCAATAATGCTAACTTATCCGTATTATGAATACTTATTTTAGAGTTTTGCCTTTTTTAAAAAAAAAATGGGAGATGACTACCCTTAACTAGTTATTAAAAACGATATAGGTCAATTTTGAGTTATTTTTTTTATTTGTCGTCATAACATATTAAAAGATAGTAATTATTTTTTATTCTTATTTTTTAGAATTTTTGTAATCAATATGTTTTTACATGAGATGTGTTCAAAAATTAAAATAAATATTTGCATGATATTTATTTGTCTATAAAACGCAATGAAATGTGTATGTTAGATTTAAAAAATCAATTTCTTTCAAATATTACTCAATTATATAATAAGAGTTTACTCAATTCCTATTTTTTTTATGTTCAATTCCAATAAAGATAAAATTCACAACATTAAAATCTTAAAAGATAATGGTTATTATAGTCTACATACTATTATCATATATAAATTTAGTGGACAAATAGTTATAAATTTATAATAGATAAAATAGACTCTTCAAAAAATAAAATATAAATATAGTTTTAAGTTTATTCAAGGAAAAAGGAAGGTTAAAGAAATTCGAAAAATAAATTGTTTATAATTCAAGTAAGTGATTATTTAAAGAGTATTTATGTTATATCAAAAACTAATTTAAATTATTATTAATGAATGTACTAACGTGAAATATTATAATCACAACAAATTTACACATAATCATGTACATAAATAACTTTATATGCATTATTGTCATGATTTATACGACAATGGAAGAAGTTCCTTCAATAACGAACACCTAAACAAACCTACAATTCTTATATGTGAAAATAACATTTTTTACAAACGTTTTAGGTTTTGTTTGGTACAATATTTTGAAAACATATTCTTTTAAAACACAATGTTTTTAAAACAAAGCATTTTTAAAATACAATTTTTTTCTTGTAGACCTCGTCTGGTCGTGTGTTTTTGAAGCGTTTCGACAAAAAAATTGTATCAATGTCGTATTTGTAAAAGGCAAATGATATTACGAGATAGAGCTTGTGATATTATTACGAGATTTATTGTTAGAACCGTTAGATGATTAAATTGGTAATGATTTGGAAAGTCTGTGTCATTACTTAAAAAAGAACATATTTGATCGAATGGTATAAATATCTAAGTAGATTTGATCCAACGACACTAATACTAAAGTTTGTAATAATATCACAAGCTCGAGCTTGTAATATCATACCTCTTTGTAAAATATAGCGTTTCGTAAATATTGTTGCGTTTTAAACAATCCAAATTTGAGTTTTTTTTTTAAATGTGAAATCGAGATTTCCCCGAAATACCCACCCTTGTTTGTTGTCTTTTTCATCGTTGATTATGAGTGTTGGTTTTGGAATAGAGAGGGAAAGAGACTGGAAGAGACGAATGGAATTGGAGAGAGATGTGGAGGGAGGTTGTCCAAAAGAAAAACAAGAGAGAAGAAGTGGGAGATGATGGATAGGGGGTGTGTATGGGCCCAAGGGAGTGAAGTGAAGAAAAAGAAAAGAAAAATGGCGGAACAAGGTGCAACAGGGAGAACAGGGTAGAAGCAGAGTAGTCTTGATGAAGGAGATGAATGATATTTACATATTCACCCCTTAAATTTTGGCCTTGTGACGATAGCTTTTCAGTTTTTCAAAGAGGCCGCTACATTAAGAAGTCAAACTATCATAAAATGCTAGTATTTTATAGTTATTAGTTATTATGTTAGCCTAAATACTTTCAAAGTTCTCGCATGATTCTCAATCATGTTTATTTACAATGGATCAAAAAGTATAATTGTTTTTTTTTTTGACAAATACTCAAATTTATGAAAATAAAGTTTTGAAATTATATTACAAATGTGTTTGTAAGGAAATTGCTGCGTTTTAAAAACGCTGCACCAAACGGGCTCGTAAATACGTTTGAGAAACTATTTCAAAACGTTATTTTCATAAACATAGTAGTTGTAAACACAACATATTTTTAAAACACTCCAAATTGAAGCGTTTTAAAATGCTTTGCATTGAAACACTTTAAAAGAGAAAACAAGTTTTGGTTCTTATGTTTGGTAACAAGTTGTTCATGTATCAATTTAATAGTGAAATAAGTTTATAATTCTGTTTTCTATCACCTTTTGGCATGATAAAATAATAATCAACTATTACTAAAACAAAAGACATTGTTGTCACGTGTTGGCTTTCTGTGAAAAATTAAAAGTTTTAAAGAGATTTTGTGTTGCTACGTGTCACATTCGAAATGGTAAAAGTTTTTTCTTTTTTCAAAATCGATTAGTTTAAGATAAAAATTCTAAATCTAATTAGATATGATAAAATTTATAAAACTAATTTAATAAGATTTAGATGTGTTTTAATTGATTAAATCTCATAAATTCTCATGGTAAAAGTTTTTTTTTAATTTACCATTTTTTGTTTACAAAATCAGTTTGTACCCTATAAATTATCACATTTGATTTAGACAAGTTTAATTTGATTAGGACTCATCAATTCTCATGGTAGAAGTTTTTTTTATTATTATTTTACCAAAACTCGGTCAATTTAAAATAGATTTTATCCAATTTGATTTAATATGTTCCATCAACACCACAAACAACCACTACGAATTAGCTTGCAAATTCTATCTACGAAATAGCTTACAAATTCTATCTATAAAATTTGCATGAATTTTCGGTTTAATGATTTGGTGCGATCTCACGGTTTTTTTTTAATTTATTAATTATGCGGAAATCTTGATGTGGTTGGTTCATTCAAATAACTTGTAAATTCTATTTACAAAATTAAGTTTCAGAAACAACACTAAATCAACTATGTATCGCACGAATAATAACCTAGTAATAAATAAATAATAATAAAAAGGATCCTCCGCATTTTCCTTCTATTTCACTTCAAGTAAATAACCCCGAAAGAATTTGCACCTCTCAGTTTTTACCACTCTGTCTAACCCCTTATGAGTTTCTATCTTTTTTAAATGTTGTCACTAAATAACTATCCTTTTTAGTATAAAGATATTATATTCACTTTGTTATCAATCATCTTATAATAGCACTTATAGAGTGAACAATAACGACATTAATTTATATATGTACTACTAAAATGATATAAAATTATTTATTTCAATATTTTTAAACAAAAAATTAAACACTTATTTAAAATTCAAAATAATTTATTTTCCCATCATTTTTAGAAAATTGAGTCATTGACAACAAATCTACAAAATCTGGAAAGTCAACCGAAGAAAATACGTGTGCCAACTTGACACAGCAAAACAATCAAATAAGAACTCTTTCAACGAGAAATTCCTTAGAACAAACCTATGACGGCTTAGGGTTCAAGCACAAAGTAAGAAAACTCAAATTTTATTAAAAACTGCCGAAATAATGTTTAATAGGGTATTTATATGCCCTAACAATCCAAACTCTAAAAGGAAAAGACTTAAACAAAAAAGACGAAAAAGACCGAAAACTTTAAAGGCCCGTAACAATACTTAAACAACGTTTTTTGGGCTAAAAATGAACTGTTCACGGGGTAAATCCAATGAGTCTTGTAGATCTCGTCTAGAGTTTCGATTTGATATGTGGTGGGTCCCGTAATTCATCCGGACGCGAAAGTTATGTTCCGTTAAAGTTACCCGTTAGGTGTTAGGTGCTCTCTATTAAGCTAACGGAATTAACGGAGAAACGCTGGACCCAACTTTCGAAACTGCCACTGGACCCCCTGAACTTCGAACTCTTCCCAAATGCCTTGCTTAAGTACGTCTCGGCTACTTGTTCTACATCACAACTGAAGACTTGGATTCTCTCTCTCGCTCTCTCTATTTATTTTTTTCAGGCAAACTGAAAAAGAAAAAAAAAAGAAAAAAAGACAGAGAAACAGACACAACGTGGAATAACCCAGCTATTGTTGAGTGTCGCCAAGAAGAACACAAATGCAAACTTGTCCCTCATGACATACTCTCATAAGCAGGCATACAAAAAAGGCTACGCATCTGCATAAACGTGATACAACTCCCCATCTCTACTCCCCATCTCTATTCTCAACCTTTTTGTTTTTTATTTTTTAGTTTTTAAATAATTTAGAGGGAAAAAGTGATCTTCTGTACTAGTTATTACTGTGCGAGCATTCTCTTATGTGAATCAAGCACAATATCAGTTCAAATCAAATTACTGAATTGATAATTTGCTCCCAAAATTCATCTTTTAATTAGGATGGATGAACGACCGAGGATGAAACTTTAAAGAATATAACAACTATCTTATAACTATTACTAAAATAAAATTCACTTTTTCCTTTCGTTATCTATTTGACAACTTTATGTTACTTGAACTAGTAAACTTTATAAAATTAGAGACACTTTATTTTTTTTTCACGCACTAAAGGTGCGATTCTCTGTTGACAATTTAGGGTTTCGTCTGCTCCTTTTCTAGGACGACGGCCATGGCCGAGGTCCAACCTCCTGCCCCTCCCGACCCTCCTCTAATCCCCAAACCTATCTCTTTCTTCTGAGGCCTTTCTGCCTCAACACATCCCTTCTTTTGTCATTCCACCCTCTTTGTATAAGGGAGAACACGCTCTTAAACTCTCCCCGAGATCATTGACTCCCTTGCCAAACCTTTTAGCCTAGCCCTTGTCGGAAAGTTTTCGATGGCCGTCCTTATGGAAGCAACCCGAAAATATTTTAGTGCGATCGGGCTCAAAGCGGCATTCGGTTTTGGCCATTTAGATCCCAAACATATTCTCGTTACGTGCACAGCGAAGATTACCGGCGTCTATGGATAAAGGACCAATGGTTTTACGGGTAAGTTTCCCATGCGAGTATTTAAATGGTCCCCGACTTGAGGCCGGATGTGGAAAGCTCCATTGTTCTGTCTGGTTCGCGCTCCCAGTCTCCCGATTCATCTCTTCAACAAGTGCGCATTATTCGCTATTGCTTCGTTGTTTGGCGGGCCACTTATCTTTGGACCAACCCACTATCAATCTCTCCCGCCCAAGTGTTGCCCGCATATGTGTTGAAGTCGGTCTATTAAAACCTTGTCCAAATAGGATTTGGGTTAATTGTGGCTCTATCTTCCCTAGCTTTTGGCAGCCGATTGAGGCGAGAAAACAAGCCTTTATATTGCACTCACCTTCGCCGGAGGCCACAATGAACTAAGTTGCAAAGTTAAAAACCTAACCTTAATCCCTCGATGACATTAATCCAAACCCTTCCTTGCCTCGTCGGCTTGGACTCCCAAAAGATCACTCAAGCCTTGGAGAATAGACAAGTTGAAAACCGGTTGTTATCAATAAAGTGCAGGTAATGACCCTTACATGCGCATGGACTCCCATGCTAATAAAAACCCTCTTGAAAAGCATATTCCCCGACCTCTTAATGAGGACACTAGCGGCAAGAAATCCACTATTCTTCGACTAAAGAAGCGGTGAGCCTTCCTCGCTCAAGAGTTCCCTTCGGTAGAATAGATGAACCAAGTCCTCGGCACCCTCCCGGTTTCGGTGACCATGTTCAAACTCCTATACATGAAGAGGATCCTATATCTCACATGCGCCAAACTCATGTCTCCCCAAACAGATTTGTCGTTCTTAATACATTGGATAGTGAAGATGACAGAAAGTATTTCTATGCATGCTCTAAACCTAGAAGGTCAAACTCTTCTTCCTCGGCCCTAAACCTAAACCTCCTATCCCCCTCGTCCGAAATCACAAGATCGCAGGCAAGCCCTCCGACACCGACTCTCTAAACCGTATTTAATGGATAGTAAGGTTCTTTTTGGAATGTTAGAGGCATTGGTAATGAGCCTATTGTTAGTCATTTAAAACAGACTCGTTAAGTTTCACAACATTGTTATTGTAGCTATCTTTGAACCCATGTTAGATTCCACAAAAGTTGCTTTGATCTCCCGCCTCTTAATTTTCATTTCTCATTCTCAAATTCCTTTAGCTCCATTTGGGTTTTTGTTAAAGCATGCTTCACTTGCAGTTTCATTCAAGAATCTTCTCAGCATGTTACTATTCAGTTTAAACATTTTTCTTGCCCGGTTAATGCCCTTTTCTCGTGTATCTATGCGAGGTGTAACTCCCGAGATCGACAAGAGTTGTGGGACGACTGATTCAATTAAGCTCTAGTTACCCCAGCATTCCTTGGTCATTAGGCGGAGATTTCAATATTATTCTTCATCCTAGCGAAAAGAGTGGTGGCTTTGGTTGGGGCTGCGTTGGTATGGATTTCCATGCTTGTTTAGGCTGGGTTTAGCAGTTTGGGATATTCGTAGTGATTTCACTTGGTGGAACAAGCGAAGTTACCATACATGAGAGAATTGACCGTGTCCTTTGTAACAAGACTTGGTTGGACACCTTCCAAGCTTCTTCGGTCCAGCATTTCAACAGAACGTGTTCCGATCACTCTCCGCTTCTTACAACTATTGCAACTAGAACCACCCAACGGCTTTGTTGCTTTCAGATTCCTTAATATCTGGATCAGCCATAATTCTTTTATGGAAACTGTCTCTCAAGCTTGGCAACAGCCTGTTTTTGGTAGACCCATGCAGCGATTTTCCAATCATCTGCGCAATGTTAAGGTAACTTTAAAAATCTGGAATAAATCTGTTTTCGGGAATATCTTCAGTAATCTCCGTGAAGCTGAGGAGGAGGTTTTGGAAATGGAGCTGTTATATGAGATCAATAACTCTCCGACCAACCGAGAAAATCTCATGTGTGCTCAGGCTAAACTCCGACGCTACCTTCTTCGGGAGGAAGAGTACTGGCGTCAAAAAGCTAAGATAAAATGGTTGAAGGAAGGGCAAGGTAACACCAAATTATTCCATGCGTCGGTTAAACAAACCAACACCGTCTTCATATCCATTCAATTCTTGCGATAATGAGGGCAACCTTCTCTCCTCTGAGCAAGACATCAAGCATTACTTATTTTAGTTCTCAACTAATCAGATGGTTTCTCTCCTTCCAACATGGACATGATTCCTTCTCTTATCATGTCTGACTGGAATGACTCTCTTATTGCTCCTCCTTCTATGCTAGAGATAAAGGCTGCGATCAATGATCTTAATGGGACATCTTCTGGGCGGATGGTTTCTGAGGGAAATTTTACTCCTCTGCTGTTTGGACATCATTGGTGTGGATTTTCACCAAGCTATTACGGAATTCTTCTCGGGGTTCTCCTCCTCGTTCTTGGTCTAGCACTCTTATTGCCACAATACCCAAAGTCGACAGGCAGGCTGCTGCGTTCAAAGATCTTCGGCCTATTAGTCTGTGCAACTTCTGCTCCAAGGTGATTTAGAAAATTATCTCCTCCTAGCTAGCTGTCATTTTGCCCCACATTATATCTCCGAATGAGAGTGCTTTCACTAAAGGTCGTATTATCCAAGACAATATTCTTCTTGCTCAAGAAATGATGAGCCATCTGGGTAAAAAGGTTCATGGATCTAATGTTGTTCTTAAGCTCGACATGTCTAAAGCTTTTGATCGGGTTTATTGGGTTTTCCTCTCCAATGTTCTTCGTAAATTTGGATTCCATGAGATTTTTATAGACCTTATTTGGAGGCTTATTTTTGAAAACTGGTTCTCTGTGTTAATTAATGGGAGCCTGTTGGATTCTTTCCATCCTCTCATGCCCTGCGTCAAGGGGATCCTCTATCCCCTAGCCTTTTTATCATTTCGACTGAAGTCTTAAGTAGAAGCCTCAATCTTCTTCATTGTCATGCCTCGTCTGCTTCTTTCTCGACTGTTAGCGGATGCCCTATTATCTCTCATCTAGCTTTTGCCGATGATTTTATCATTTTTTGCAATGGAAGCAAGGCCTCTCTTACCCATCATAAACAGTTTATCAAGGACTATGAGACTGCTTCTGGCCAGCTAATCAATTCGGCTAAAAGTTCTTTCTTTGTTGCCTCTTCCACAAAGGCCGCTCGGTGTGATCTTATTAAAGCTGTCTTGGATTTCCCAATGGGCTCTCTTCCTATCATCTATCTCGGCTGTCCGCTTTATCATGGTCGAAAGAAGAAATCCTACTTTGATTCTTTGCTTTTCAAACTTCAGCGCCAGATTAATTCTTAGATGGGTCCTTTTCTTGATATGGTGGGTCGTATTATTCTCATAAAGCATGTCCTCCATTCTATTACGAGCTACCAAATAGCTTCCATTGATCCTCCTTCATCTGTTAATGCATTGATTGATAGGATGCTCTCCAATTTCTTTTGGGGGAAATTGGATGGAAGAAATAAAAGCCATTAGGTCTCTTGGAAATCCTGTTGTAGGCCTATTTCTGAAGGTGGCATTGGTGTTCATGCTATGGCAGACTTGATTCGAGCTTATGGTCTGAAGTTGTGGTGGTGGTTTCGTTCTATCTCCAACCTCTGGACTAATTTTTTGAAGGCCGAGTCTTGCTCACCATCCTAGCATTTGTGATTTCCAAGGGCTCTCATATTTGGCGCAGAATGATTAAGGCGAGGGATATGGCTGAACCCAGAATTTTCTGGGTGATAGGTCAGCGATCTTGTTCGCCTTGGCTGGACTTTTGGATTAGAGACTTTCGCATGGACAAGCCGAGAGACTGTAGTATCTCTACTGTTAGAGATCTGTTACTCCATGCGTCCTGTACCTCTTCTAGAGATTCTGAAGTTCTGCCTGCTGCCGCTTCTGCCCGTATTCAAGAGCAGCTCATTTCCCTTTCAGATGATAATGATAGGGCCTGCTGGACTAGTAACTCTCATGGCCAGTTTTCCCTTAGCTCTGCCTGCTCCATTGTTCGAACAGCTCACAACAGATTGCTCTCAGCCAATTTCATTTGGTACATGTCTCTCCCAAAAAAAAAGTGTTCTTCTGTGGCATATTTTTCTCCACTGTCTTCCTTTAGATGAAGGCCTTTGGGGTAAAGGTTTCCTTCTTGCCTCTAAATGTTCTTGTTGCAACTCAGGAAATATCGAAACTTTTGATCATGTCTTTATCTCTAGTAGCACAGCCTACAGAATTTGGAGGCATTATCACTCTATCTTTGAAGTTCCTTTCCAGCCTTGTAATATTCAGCAGCGTTGTATGGCTTGGTGGTTTCATCGCAAGTCCCTTTTGTTCATTTTGGTTCCCTCTCTCATTATTTGGCATATTTGGAAGTTCCGTAATGCTGCTTTTTTTGAAGGGGGTTTGGTCCTCGGTTCATTCCCTAATTTTCAATATTAACAATGATCTCAGGACTATTCTTCAGGCTGCCAATTACTACATTTCCAACCTTTCTTCTCCCTCTCCTATTTCTTATGGGTAGCGAAAGCAAGTCACTATTCAGGCCGTTTTTTGGGACAGACCTCCTGTTGGTTGTTTTAAACTTAATATTGATGGGGCTAGTCGGGGTAATCCCGGCCTTAGTGGAGGAGGAGCTATTATTCGCGACTCTCAAGGAATTTGCCAATTTGCTTTTTCTAATTTTTATGGTGAGTGCACCAATGTGATGGCTGAGCTGAAAGCTCTTCACTTTGGTCTTATTTGGATACACGAGCATGGTCTTCAAGATGTCATTATCGAAATTGACTCTAAGGTTATTCTGGAGAGTATCACTAAGAATCATAAGTTCCCCTGGATGTATTCTTATTTGTTCCGTGATATTTTCCGTATTCAAAGTCTTGGCAACTATATCTTCAGGCATTGTTTCCACGAGGCTAACAAAGTTGCAGAGAGTCTAACTAATTTGGCGTGTGATTCTCAGGCAGATTCCTCTTTTCCCTCGGTTATGGATATTCCTCGCGACATCAAAGGGCTCATTCTTCTTGATGCTAGGTGTACTCCTTATGTTAGAATCTCTTAATGGTTTGTATTTGTTTTCCCTTTCGAGGTCAGACTCCTTTGTCCTCCCATTTATAAGGTCAAGGCTGGTTGTCCCCCTCAAGTTTGTTCTCATATTTTTTTATTAATAAAATCTCGCAAGTGCTTGTCTCTATTTCTTAAAAAAAATATTATGTTAATTTCTTTTCGCACCTAATTCCCTTAAATGTACCATTCTAATACATATTTTTTAAGTTCGTCTATTCTACAAATTCTAATGCACGTTTTTAATTACCCTTTATTTTTAATAAAATTAGAGGTATCCTTACCGACATAAGAATTTTTTATTATTCTTTTTTCTACTCATACTCGTAATTCATCTGCATCCAACATGGATATTACTAGGATTATAATTATGATAAACCAAAAGTCTGAGAAGTCTTCAATTTGGAGAAAATAATCCATACACGAAACTCATTTATAAGGTACACGATGTTCAATAGTGGCACTCTATAGTACTAAGTGCTTATTTATTACTCCATTCGTCCTTAAATTATCGTCCTCCTTTTCTTTTTCGTCCGTCTCAAAATAATTATTCAGTTTGAAACTTACCTTTTTAGAATATTACTTTTACCACTTTACCCTTACTTTTTCACCCTACTTTAATTATGGGGCACATACACATGAGCTTTAAAGGAAATTACACATTAAATCAATATAAATAATCAAGTCAATTGTTTTTTCTTAAACTGTGCGCCGAGTCAACTAGGACGATTAATTAGGGACGGAGGGAGTACAACTTTTTTGTAGTGACTTGTTTAAAGTATTTGTTTTAACTTATAAGTTAAATGTCAATAAAATAAA
The DNA here is from genome assembly GCA_013146195.2 of Codonopsis lanceolata. NCBI lineage: Eukaryota > Viridiplantae > Streptophyta > Magnoliopsida > Asterales > Campanulaceae > Codonopsis > Codonopsis lanceolata. The sequence goes on along the minus strand of CM028380.1, from coordinate 80,493,524 downwards.
ATAAAATAAATAAAGTACAACACTCTTTATATACATTGAAAAGCTAAAGTCAAAAAACCTAAATTTTAAGCTTCTTTGATTTTATTTTTTAAAACACGTAGACAACCATTTATTAATAAATTTTTGATTATTCTCATTTTTCCATTTCTCAAATAAACATAAAAAAGAATTCTAATTTCAAGTATTTTTTTAAAAATAAACATTTAATGTGGGATGGGGAATACAAATAGATAATTTAATATTCGTTGTCTAAGGTAAATGTTTTCAACATCTGCATATTTAACTACTCACATTCAAAATCGGAAAAGAAAAAAACAAAAGCTAAACATGAAAAAATATGCATACTAATGGTATTAAAAACAAATACATATATTTTTTTGTTTTAAGTATGATTTGAAAAATAAATATTAAATCAATATTGTACTATGTTGACTTTTTAAGATAGGGGTGAGACTTTGTTTCTCACAAGGAAGTAATTAACTTGGAAAGTAAGGGTATTATAGTCAATTTGTATTAATAAACCATTTCAACTTATTTGACAAATAACCATTACTACTTGATGTTTTTGATCCAAATTCGGTCACAAGCGGAGCACGTGCACCCATCGCATGACAATAACGAGCTCAGAAACATAAGCCCACGCGAGCATCGAGTATATCAGGGAAGATATTCGACCAAGGATCATATTCAATTCCCGATTAAGCCTAGCTTGACAAATGCCTTGCCTCTCTAATCAGGGGGACTTTGCCTGGTGACATAGACCATTCTGCGTGCATACATAGCTTTTTCGGGCATGGAGCATGACGACCATCATGTGCCAGTCGCAAGCTCTGAAATCAAAACTCGCGTAAGCAATGAGCATAACGAGCAAAAGACCTGATGAACGACCACAGTAAATCCCAACCAAAGCAGATTAAGAGGTTTTCTTATATCAACAAACTCCTTCCCTATCGATTCCGAAAATCAAGTAGAATCACGTCAAACTCACCTACAACTACAATTAATCTTATAACTCTATCACTTGGGACCTATATATATTCATAAACCCTAAATAAGGTACGCATTCTTGAATCTAGAAACTCTATCAAATTGTTTGCTCTGACACTATATTTACTCCTATGTCAAAGTGGTTGCATTGCTACTAAAACGTTTTTTGTGTTCTTGACAGGTTTTTAGAAAGATCTTTTCGTGTTCTTGACAAGTTTTTAGGAAGATCTAACCAATATATAAGCCTAGATATCATTCAAACGCAAACGAACGGCCCAACGCTATTTTTTGTATTTCAATCAATCATAAAGCAATCAGCTACTAGTTTAAGCTATCTGAAACGTAACAAACGAACCCTAAATTACTTTAAAATAAGAAGTTTACTCGGTGCCACTTGAACATGATAGCTTATTGCATCGAAAGTAAAACATACTCCCTCCGTCCCTAATTTATTGTCTGGATCTGGCTGCATCGCTTAAGAAAACTTATTTGATTGGATTATTAATATTGGTTTAATGTGTAGTTCCTTTTAAAATGTGTATGTGACCCATAATTAAAGTAGGGTAAAAAAGTAAGGGTAAAGTGGTAAAAGTGATGTTCTAAAAATGTAAGTTTCAAAATGAACAATTATTTTGGAACGGATGAAAAAAGAAAGGAGGACGATAATTTAGGGACGGAGAGAGTATCACATAATTCATAAACACGCAAACTATTGCGAAACCATTATATATTTTCTCCACGATTTGAAACCTACCCCACGGACGAGTTGGACAACGACGGGACAACAAATATACAACCAAGGCAGACTTCTACTGGACCCTTTTTTCAAAGTCCTCACACGGGAATTTCGTTGATCGTTGACCAATAAAAAAGGAGGCAGGTCTTCCTCATATAAGCCGCCAAAGAAAAGTAATAACCTTTCAAAAAAAAATATACTCCCTCCGTCCCTAAATTATCGTCTCACTTTCCTTTTTCGTCCGTCCCAAAATAATCATTCACTTTGAAACTTACCTTTTTAACATCACTTTTACCACTTTACCCTTACTTTTTCACTCTACTTAATTATGGGCCACATATATACATTATTAATTTAAACTACACATTAAACCAATATAAATAATCAAGTCAATTACTTTTTCTTAAACTCAAAAACAGACAATTATTTATGATTTGAGATAGATTTATCAATATTTCTACTACTATTCTTATCGTTTAATAATATTAAATTTGTTTTAATAAAAAATAACTTTATTATTTTCTAAAATCATTGATAATAATAGTTGTAGAAATAATAATAAACCTAGCATTGTTGATATCTTTGGTATCCTATAACGTATTGCTTCAATAATGTTAGTAATATCCGCATTGAGAAGCAAATATTAAAATATATTCCATTGTTCCGAATTTGGGGAAAGTTGATTAATGCTTAATACTTGCACTTAAAACAGCATTTCAATTTGAGGAGCTAAATAAATCGTTATTTCATTTTCTACGTCCTATCAATCTCTGGCATATATTTTCCTTGTTATTTTAGTCAATCTTTTTTTAATAAGAAAACGTGTAGTGATGAGATTCAATGAAACAATGTGAACGCGAAAACGCTGATAGATGATTTCAAGCTTAAATATAAAGCTAGGGTAAGAGAATTTTATCATCTTCACATGGCAGTGGCACCTTTACACTCTCTAAGTCAAACTAGAAGATAATATTGAGGTCATTAGTACTTGTGTAGATTTTAGCGTTGACTTTAATTTCATGATGTAGTTACTACATTTATGAGTATTGAAGCATCGGTTGAAACTAAATTAAGGGTATTTATTTATGATCTTCAAATCGTATCTTCACATAAATAGAGTCAAACTAGAAGATAATACAAATTGAAGCGAGAGTTTATTGCGCATGGATAATAAAAGATGTATAGTGCTAGCCTTACAGCTAGTGTTACAACTTGAGAAATGTATAATTGACTTTTTAATTTTGCTCCCTTCGTTTTTAAATTATTGTCCTAGTTGACCTGACGCATTGATTAAGAATATTAGAGACAAAAATAATATCTTTTAATATACAAGTTGTAATATTAGTGGTAAAGATATCATTAGTATTTGGATTTATGCAAAGTCTCGATCGTTTTACGAATATTTCAATTGTTTGGAGTCATGTCCACGACGCTAGCGTACACTTGCCAAACTTATAGTAAGGTTTAAAGACTAAGTAGTGGTTGAACATGCGAACTGTCATATATGTAGAGGGGGCGGGGGTGTTACTTTTAGAAGTTTCCTATGAGACACGGCTCTAGAGTCTAGAGCAGCCATAGCTCTCTAAATTTATATGACAAGTTGGGGATGAGTGGGGTGATGGTCGTGGCCCTGCATTCTGCAGACTTTACTTGAATATATTGGGAAGCATATCTCTAGTGCGTCCAAACAATAGCATTCACAAATCACAATTTGCCATATCTGATATCTAGATGAGTGATGACAGACAGGTTCACGAACCTTCCTTTGATGCTCTCATCTGTATTTTATGTGATTTGAACCATTATTATTAGCATCAAATCCAAACATTAGATACTTCTCTTTTTGTCTCAATTCAAATTTTATTTAATTTGGGGGTAAATTACTAATAATCCCCTCGACTACTGATTGAAGCAATATGCCCCCCTCCTTAATTATTGCATTTTCTTTAATCACACTTTTTATTTGGGTATTGTCATTTGAATTGACTTATAATGTCCACCTTCGACTCATGTCACCACCATCTTTAGGTAATTTTTTAATCACAATGTCATTTTGATGACTCAATTGACTATTTTACCCTTGTTCTCTTAAACCCTCTTTGTGCCTAAAAATTGTTATTACAAACAATTTTTTTTAATCTTTAAGGTGGGAAATAAAATTTCGTCAATTCAAACAACTATTGTCTAAATAAAAATACAATTTAAGAAAAATATCATAATTGAGGGACAGTCTAAACTCTACCTATAGTTGAGGGGGTTATCTATAAATTACCTTTTGTTTAATTTTTATCACTTTTTGAATGGATATTTGGTGGGGTATTATAGTCTTTTCGATAACTATAAAGTATACCCTCTCATTCCTGATAAATATTCCTATTTTCTATTTTAGGATGTCCCAATTAATGTTCCTAAAGACTTTGGGTGTACAAATTTTCTATCATTCTTCATAATATATCGCTTCATTTAATACTATCATTATTGTACATATTAGAGAGATAATGAGTGTAATGGTACATATTTAATGAGAGAGAGAAAGAGCGTGTGTGTGTGTGTGTAATAGATATTATTATCACAACATATTTCATAAACTCATTATTAATTACATTTATTAATCCTTATTTTTTATCCACGAGGAATATTTATTTGGGATGGAGGGAGTACTGTTTTTCATATAAAATTTTGAAGTATAATTTTTAATAATTTATGTTATTTTGTTTATGATATTAAAAAGTAAATAAAACATACGTCAAAATTTATTTAAAAAACAATCATTGGAAAAATATTTTTAATAAATAAGTAAATAAATACAGTATATGATAAATATTAAATCAAAAAATGATTCAATTGGTCAAAGAAGGGGGTGGGAAATGGGAATGAGCATGACAATTATTGGACCCACAGGCTCCTCGGTTCAGATCACCACTGTGTAGACAACCTTGGTGTATGTGAAAAAAGTCAAAAAGCTAAGTTGTTTTAAGGACAAGAAATGGGGAGAGGGTTTCTACGGAGGAGTATATGATTTGTTAAAAATCAAATTTCAATCATCAAGCCGATCTATATTTTAGTGTTATAAACCAGAAAAAATACATTGAGCCTCAGGAGAGTTTATGAGAAGAGAAAGGGCATGGGGGGAATTACCAAAATTTTGTTGTACTCCCTTGCTCTATTCTGTGTCCTGAAATGTTCTTCTGCAGTAGACTTCATATCTGCAAATCAAACCTTTAGAGATGGTGACACTGTTGCTTCGGCCGGCGAAAATTTCGAGATGGGGTTTTTCAGCCCAGGCAATTCTACCAATAGATACTTTGGTATATGGTATAAGAAGATGGCAAACGGTACAGTTGTGTGGGTTGCCAACAGAGCGATCCCTATCACCAACACCTCAGGCCAGCTAACACTCACTCCTGGGGGAGTTCTGGGGGTTCTAAATGCCACCAACCAACAAATTTGGTCCTCGAATTCATCGGGAACAGTGAGGAATCCAGTGGCACAGCTATTGGATACGGGAAATCTTGTCATCAGGGACAGAAGTGACCATAACCCGAATAATTTCATTTGGCAGAGTTTCGATTATCCTGCCGATAACTTTCTACCAGGAATGAAGTTTGGGAGGGACTTGGTTAAGGGCATCGACAGGTACTTTGTACAATACAAGAGCGTTGATGATCCTTCCCCTGGTAATTTTTCAGTTTGGATTGATACCAATGGGTTTCCACAATTGGTTTTGAAGAGAGGTTCAGATATAGTGTTCAGGGACGGACCATGGAATGGTATTCGGTTTAGTGGTGAGCCTAATCTGAGACCAAACCAAATTTATACATTTGGTTTTGTTCTCAATGAGAGGGAAATTTATTACTACTACGATCTAATCAACAGCTCCGTACTTTCAAGGCTGTTCTTGAACCCCAGTGGTGAACTAGAAAGATTGTTATGGATTGAGCGGAGCCAGGAGTGGATTGTTTACTTGACTCCAAAGACTGATAGTTGTGATCGATATGGATTGTGTGGGGTGTACGGGAGCTGTAACATTAACAACTCTCCTTCTTGTGGGTGTTTGGAAGGATTTGTGCCAAGTTTTCCTGAACAATGGAATGTAGCAGATTGGACTCACGGGTGTCGTCGCACCACTCCTTTGGATTGTGGGGCTGGAGAAGGCTTCCGAAAGTATACAGATAAGAAATTGCCAGACACACAGCACTCATGGTTTAACATGACCATGAACCTTGGCGAATGTGAGCAGCTTTGCAAGAGCAACTGTACTTGTACAGCTTACGCAAATGCAGACATCAGAGGGAGCGGAAGTGGATGCATACTATGGTTTGGTGACCTGTTTGATACCAGAGACTTCCCAAATAATGGACAAGATGTTTATATAAGAATGGCTGCCTCTGAACTCATCCATGTCCCAGGTAATCACATACTTCCAGTCTTATCACACAACTTGCATCCACTTATGGCTAAGTTTTATTGCTATCTTTAAACATTTTGTCTGATTTTGGCTTTATAGGGAAAGACTCAAAGGTACTGAAACGAGTGAGAATTGTCGTCCCTATAATATCTGCGCTTGTCGTACTACTGGGCATATTCATGCTGTGCATATTCAAGAGAAGGAAGCTGAAGAAAGAAGGTAACATTTTTAAATACCGAGACCCAAATCAATATGTGCTTTTGAAAAATAGCAAGATGAAGTCCATCTCTTCATATTAATTATCAGTCTCACGTCTTGTAAGCAATAACGCAAAAAGTTTAACCACTCAATTCCTATCCTACTATATAGCCATCATCTCTCGGTTCTACTAGCTTCTCAAATTAGTCAATTTAGCAACCACTTTTCTCCCATCAGTAGGCGAAGCAGCTGATTGATGGGTCACTTACTGGGAAGATCAATGATTTGTGAAACAATTTTATGTTATTTGTGTAAGTTCTGTCATTTTAATCTGCTTCTATTGATAACTTTGGTAGGAGGGATAATGGATGATGACCTTGAACAAGAATACATCAGCGAGACCCAGAAGGATGATCTAGAGTTACCATTGTTTGCCATGTCCACATTACTTACAGCAACAAACAACTTTTCCATCAACAATAAGCTCGGAGAGGAGGATTTGGACCTGTATACAAGGTATGCTATATCGAATACACAAGTATATGATCTGCATTCAAATTGCTAAAATGTACTAGGTGATGATCAATCTGTGCATATCGAACCAAGCCAGAAGTTTCCTTGTTACTGAGTGTAGTTAGACCTAATTTATTCTATGCATTCAATTCATCAAACTGAAAACATTAAAAAGAATCTCTCAAACTGCCTAGATGAGAACTGATGTATGTTTATTTAACCTCGCAAGTGCATGAGTCAACCGGAGTATAGTTGTGTGGAAGCAAGGGTTGAACCACAGGGAGAAAGAACAAAAAATGAAAATTAAGCAGGTAACAGAAATAATTAAACTAAGGGGGTTTTTGATTTGAAAAACAATAAAACTAATAATTGATCACTTAAACTAAATTAACGGGAGAATTGATTTATTGAAGATTGATTTAATGGGAGAAAGTCTAGGAATTAGGATTCACTTGTATGTACTCTTATGTTCGCTTTATCTTTTGTATCAATCAATTACGGGTTTGTTCACTAATGTAAAGATTGGGATGTAATGCTCACGGTTTGCAATGCTTAGTACCCGCCTTGGCCATACTTTCTCGATCGGTCCATATGGTAATTAAAGGGTCCATGAAGTACACAAAGAACATACACAAACCTAGATCTAAACCTTAACACGATCAGAACATCAGAAAGATCTATTTATTACTTAGGGTGGTCACTGTGTGAGTTATGCATTTGATCGTGCAGCTAGTCATACCCAAGAGCCTACACATCTACAAACATAGCCATTATGCGAGAGTTTCAATGAAAGACCGAAGATAATCTAAGTAATAAACAATAATTGATTGAATAGAATTAAATATTAAATATAAGATTCGATACAAGTTACCTCCAATTCCTAGAGTGATGTAATGGTCACGGTTTGACGCAGCGAAACAATCAAACATGAACTCTTTCCACGAGAAATTCCTTAGAACAAGCCTATGACGGCTAGGGTTCAAGCACAAAACAAGAAAACTCAAATTTTTATCAAAAGCTGAAATAATGTTTAAGAGGGTATTTGTATGCCCTAACAAACCAAACCCTAAAAGAAAAGAATTAAACAAACAAGATGAAAAAGCCCGAAACTTCAAAGGCAGTAACGGCGTTACTTGGTTTTTGGACTAAAAACAATGTTCATGGGGTAAACCCGTTAGTCTTGTAGATCTCGTCAAGAGCTTCGATTTGATATGCGGAGGATCCCGTAATTCATCCGGACGCGAAAGTTATGCTCCATTAAAGTTTTGTCGATCGTTAAATGATTTCTACTAGTGCTGACCGGAAACTAACAAAAAATTGTGAAACCAACCCGCCGACTCAACTTTCGAAGCTGCCATGGACCTCTTGAACTTGAACTCTTCTCCAATGCCTTGCTCAAATACGTCTCGGCCACTTGTTCTACATCACGGTTTGCAGTGCTTAGTACCTGCCTTGGCCATACTTTCTCGATTGGTCCACATGGTAATTAAAGGGTTCATGAAGTACACAAAGAACATACGCGAACCTAGATCTAAACCTTAACCCGATCATGAAATCAAAAGATCTATTTATTACTTAGGGTGGCCACCAATGTACGAGTTATGCATTCGATCGTCTGACTAGTCATACCCAAGAGCCTACACATCTACAAACACAACCATTATGCGAGAGTTTCAATGAAAGACCGAAGATAATCTAAGTAATAAACAATAATTGATTGAATAGAATTAAATATTAAATATAAGATTCGATACAAGTTACCTCCAATTCCTAGAGTGATGCGGTTAGTTCATCACGATTGATGAACAAACAATGGTGGATGAAGAACTCATAATCAATCTTCAATAATTACAAACTAGAACGAATCAAAATCTCTTTCTAGCCATAAGAACGGCTGAAAGTATGATAAAGATCGGATTCTCAAACCTAAACTACTAGGGTTGTATTTATATTAGGTTTACACTTCGCAGAAATTACAAAATTGGCCAGACTGAAAAACAGGGCCAAGCGGTCGCTTGGCCAACGGGAGCAAGCGAGCGCTTGATGGCTTTACTTCGGATGCAACACTGGAAAATGCGTGGTGGCTTGGTCTTCCGGAGCAGGCGAGCATTTGCTCCTTTCTTCAGCTTTTAAACAATTTCCAAGTTTCAGAATATTGCATCTAGGTCCCTGGAGTCTCCAATTCAACCTGAAACTCATAAAAGTACTACAAACCCAATTACTAGTCTAAAACTCGTGAAAAAACACAATCTAAGTAGGAATATATACACAATAGATGCATTAAAAGCACATTTATCAAGAACCATCAGATTTACCTTTAGCATGAAAGTGAGGGTAAAAAGCATCTGCAACCCATTTTATACCCAAAATAGGTGACTTGCTCAGTTATTTGCAAACACTCCCATTGGGAAGCAGCGTATCTACTTAGTGTGCTTATGTGAAGGAAGAAAAAAAAACTGAGTTCAACACTGTCACAGCATTAATAATGGCTCTTTGGCTTTCTGGTCAACCTAATGGGCAACGATATACTAGCACTCTGTAAAATAATTGTCATTTCAAATATGCGGCACAAGGTGCCTTTCTGCAACTTCCTATTTCATCCAATCAATGCGTCAGTAATTTACATGCATTGCTTTGAGGTGGTCATGATCTCATTAACAGTACGTACAAACATAGATTAGCATAAAAACCTACCATCTTATATTTGAATAGAAGGCCATTATACTTGCTGTAAATGATGATGATCTCCAGGGTGTGCTGGAAGATGGACAAGAGATAGCAGTGAAGCGGCTCTCAAAGACATCCACTCAAGGACTTGATGAGTTCAAGAGCGAAGTTATCTGCATTTCTAAACTTCAGCATCGAAATCTTGTCAAGCTTCTGGGATGCTGCATTCAAGGAGAGGAAACAATGTTGATCTATGAATACATGGCAAACAATGGCCTGGACAATTTTATATTTGGTTTGGCTCTCTCAACACCATATATAGGAATTTTAACTAAAGCATCAACTCAGCAGGAACATAAACTAAATTAATACTATGCGCAGATGAAAGCCAAAGCAAATTGCTTGATTGGCCTATGCGATGGCAAATCATCAATGGGATTGCTCGAGGTCTTCTCTATCTTCATCAAGATTGTCCACTGAGAATTATCCATAGAGATCTTAAAGCTAGCAACATTTTACTCGATTCTAAGATGAACCCCAAGATATCAGATTTTGGGTTGGCCAGAAGCTTTGGAGGAAATGAGACTGAAGCAAATACAAACAGAGTGGTTGGAACATAGTAAGGATCTTTTCACCATGTTTTATATACCGATTTCTATTGACTGTTAGCTTCTTATTCTAAAGAACACTTTGCTGCAGTGGCTACATGTCCCCAGAGTACGCAGGAGATGGAATTTTCTCTGTGAAATCAGATGTATTTAGCTATGGTGTTTTGATACTGGAGATCTTGAGTGGGAAGAGAAACAGAGGATTCTCTCACCAAGATCACAGCCACAACCTTTTAGGACATGTAAGTTGGGTTATAGGAAACGGTGCCATGTCTTAGAAATACTCTTATTGCAGAAGAAGAACAACGCTCAGAGTTTTTGTTTCTTTGTTACAGGCATGGAGACTCTATCAAGAAGGCAGATCCCTGGAATTGGTTGATGAACCTCTAGGTAATTCAATCGAAGTGTCGAAGTGCTAAGATCAATCCAAGTTGGTTTACTATGTGTTCAACAAGATCCAGAAGATAGGCCAACCATGTCTAGTGTGGTTCTAATGTTGGGAAGTGAGGGTGCATTGCCTACACCTAAACACCCAGGTTTTTACACAGAAAAAAGTTTAGGTGATTACGAGTACTATTCAAGCACCAATGCAGCAACTTCAACCAACGAACTTACTATCTCAATGTTGAGTGCTAGATAACATACTCTTTTACATTCTTTCTCTAAATGAAGACCTAGCCTACATTTTCTTTCCCATCGAAGTTTTGACCTTATAAAAATTCTCCTACTGGAGTTGACTCCTTGTCTTGCACATATTTCATCAACTTGTTATCTAGCACAAGCAGAGGCTCAACAATGCTGGCATCAGCAGCACAGATTTTTTTTTTTTTCTGTTTGTATAAATATCAGAACTGTGTTTGTAGAAGGTAATTTATGTTATTGGTGAGAAATAACTTCTCGTGATGTAAATGACTAGTTGTGCCTTGTTATTTCTTCTTTTTCTTTTCCTTTCTTTTGAAGAATTGAGAATATCTCAATTAATCATGAATGCAAAGATGAAGACGAGAGAGAAATTATAGAAGCTGGAAACAGAAATTTTGGAGAGAAGATTTTGATTTGCTTTCGATTATTCGTCATTCTTTACAATGATGAACTTGCTTACATTTATATGAAGAATTATGAGAAATATCTATTAACAACCTAACAAACTAAATCAATCTGTGTAACAGCTCCAATCAACAGAATACAACAACTTCCAGTTAGTTACACTCGATACCCTTGTATTTCTATAAACAGACACTCGATTCCCCTGGATTTGTGTAACTGAAAATAACTGCCAATTATATATTTCACTCGACACCCTTAGAGTCTTGCACTTGATCACTCGATACCCTTGAAGTCTCTAAAATTTGGTGTTTTGCCTTTCTTTGTGACAGATGAATGTTCTTCATTTGTATCTCCATCTCCTTCATCATTTATAGCCCCCCTCAAGCCCAAAGGATGAAACAGGTTGAAGACATTGAGCTTGGAAAGAAATAACCTTAAAGCTGGAGATGCCAAGGCTTTGGTAAACAAATCAGCTAGTTGAAATCGGTGGAAATATACCTAGGAGAAATAAGACCGGCTTAATCTTATCTCTTACCAGATGACAATCAATTTCAATATGTTTTGTTCTCTCATGAAAAACTGGATTAGAAGCTAAACTAAGAGCTCCTTGATTGTCACAGTGCACAGGAACAGGAGTAAGATTTTGAACACCAAAATCTCCAAGTAAAGACAGTAACCAAGTTATTTCACAAGCTGCATTAGCTAAGCTTCTGTACTCAGCTTCACAAGAAGATCTGGAAACAATGCCTTGCTTTTTGGCTTTCCATGAGAGTAAAGAGGAACCAAGCATGACACAATAGCCAGATAAGGATCTTCTAGTCATTGGACAGGAAGCCCAATCTGCATCACAATAGACTTGGAGAGATATAGGACTTGAGGAAGAATAGAGAAGCCCTTGGCCTAAAGATCCTTTAAGATATCGACCAATTTTAATGCGACCTCCCAATGAGGGACCCTAGGACAAGAGAGACTTAGGATGTGGATTGCATAAGTAATGTCGGGTCTTGTGATGGACAAATAGATAAGCATGCCAATAAGTCTTCTATATCGGATAAATCGGGCAATTTTGGACCCTTGTCGGCCTAAACCATGACTTTGTTTCATAGGGATTTTGGAGGCTTTAGCGAGTAAAGCCTACATCGAGACAATCTCCAGAGTATATTTCCTTTGATGAAGACAGATTCCTTCTGCAGACCTGGCAATTTCTATGCCTAAGAAATATTTCAAAGGCCCTAGATCCTTAATACTAAAGTGAGCATGCAGATGATCTTTAACTGCAGAAATAGTAGAAGGATCAGATCCAGTAATTAATATATCATCTACATAGACAAGTATGGCAGTGAAGGAGTTTGGCTTGGATAGTGTGAATAGAGTATGGTCATTTTTGGAGGCCTGAAAACCATAGGCAAGAAGGGCAGCATTAAGTTTGGTGTACCATTGTCTTGGAGCCTGTTTAAGGCCATAGAGAGACTTAAGCAGTCTACAGACAAGGTTAGGAGAAGAATTTGGAAGGGGCAGACCAGGTGGAGGTTTCATATATACTTCTTCATCCAGGTCTCCATGAAGAAAGGCATTAGATACATCCATTTGGGATAAATGCCAGCCCTTAATAGCAGTGAGAGCCAAAAACACCCTAACTGTGGTCATCTTTGCCACAGGTGCAAAAGTTTCAAAGTAATCCTCTCCTTCAGTCTGTGTAAAGCCCTTGGCCACCAATCTGGCTTTATACTTGTCAAGACTACCATCTGCCTTATATTTCACTCTGAAAACCCATTTGCAGCCCACTGCCTTTTTGTGAGGAGGAAGTTCCTGCAGCTGCCAAGTATTATTTAGTTCTAGTGCATTCAGTTCTGCAGTCATGGCCTGACACCAATTAGGATCTTTTAAGGCTTGAGAATAAGTAGTGGGTTCAGTGATAGAAGATATATTGCATATATAGGAAAAATAAGAAGGAGAGATAGATGAATAAGAGATAGGAGAGGACACACCTGAGAAGCAAGTGGAGTTGATAAATGTGGATGGAAGACCTGTATAATCTTTGAATTTACATGGAATATGCTTAACTCTAACAGGTCTAGATGTATTAGTTTCAGGGGCATGTACAGGTTGAGAGTTAGGAGGACTGGAAGAAGAAGACTCAGGAATTGAATTAGACTTAGATGGAGACATAGGTTCAGGAATGGAGGTAGATTGTTCAATGATAGGTTCAGGAGGAAAAGTAGATTGAGGTGTGGTTGAAGACTCAGGTTCAGGGATGAAGGCAGACTGATTTGGAATGTTAGATGTAGATGTAAATGGAGGGATAGAAGAAAGGATAGGATAAGAAGAAGGAGTATTAGAGGCAGATGGACTGGAAGTTGGAATTTCAACAGAAGGAAAAGATGAGTCTGATGAAGTAGGAGTAATTGTGGTGAACATAGGAATGGTAGATTCTGTAGTAAGATAGGGAGCATATTTGTAAGGGAAGTTCTCTTCATAAAAATAAACATCCCTAGAAAATATAATTTTATGAGCATGTAGGTCATACAATTTATATGCCTTTTTGCCATAAGGGTATCCTAAGAAGATGCATTTTGTTGCTCTTGGTGAAAACTTGTCTCTATGAGATTTTAAAGTGGAAGAAAAACAAAGACAGCCAAAGGTTTTGATATGAGAGTAGGTAGGGGTTTGATTAAGAAGCATTTCATAAGGGGTTTTGTAGGATAGAATAGGAGTAGGAGTTCTATTAATAAGATAAGTTGCAGTAAGGATACATTCTCCCCAGAATTTGATTGGTAAATGGGCTTGAAATCTTAATGCTCTGGCCACATTGAGCAAGTGTCTATGCTTTCTCTCAACCCTACCATTTTGTTGAGGAGTTTCTACACATGTACTTTGTTGTTCAATACCAAGAGATGTAAGAGAGGAAGAAAGAGAGTTATTAAAGAATTCTGAACCATTGTCAGATCTGATTGCTTTGACTGATGTATTAAACTGTGTCTGGACCATTTTTAGAAATGTGTGAATATATGTGAGAATTTGGGTTTTAGAAGAAAGTAAATAGGTCCAAGTAGTTCTTGAGAAATCATCAACTATAGTGAGAAATGAATTAAATCCATTGTAGGTTTTATGGTGATATGGTCCCCACACATCACAGTGAATAAGAGCAAAAGGAATAGAGGCATGACTGTGACTTATTGGAAAGGGAATACGACATTGTTTAGCTAAATGACATACATCACAGATAATGTCCAGGTTTTTATTATTACAATCAATAGGAAAGTGTTTCAGGGATTGAAAAGGGGTATGACCTAGTCTAGTATGCCAGAGTTTGGCAGAATTGGAATGAAGTACAGAAGATGATACACTAGGCTTGATGATATTCCATGTAAGCTCAATTTATATAGGCCTTTTTCCACTTTACCAATCCCCTTCAAGCTCTTTTGGACTGAGTCCTGAAATAGGCAGTAAGAAGGTAAAAAGATTAAGGAGCAATTGCTATGAGAAGTGAGTTTACTCACTGACAACAGGTTAAAGGAAAATGCAGGAACACATAAAACATTGTATAGTGTAATACCAAGAGGGAGATTAACCTGACCAATATGTGTGACTGAAGCTGTAAGACCATTAGGAAGAAAAATAATAGAAGGAAAGGGCTTAGGATCAACAAGTAAATGAAAAGAAGAAGCAATATGGTCAGTAGCTCCAGAATCAATGATCCATTCCAGCTCATTACATGCAGCACTGAATTGAGTAGAACTTATAAAACTTGGAGTTGTAAAACACTTACCAGCCACTTGTTCAGCAGAAGGAGTACATGTGGAAGAGCAACTTTGATTGATCATATGCAGGAGCTTGTTGTAATGATCTTGAGACATGGAAACATTTCCATCTCCAGTATTACTCACATCAGATTGAGATGCAGTGGCAGCATTAACATGAGTACCTTGAACAGAAGGATTAACAGTAGATTTGGCCTTCAAGTTCTTTGGCATTTTAGCTGGATCTGGCTTGATGCCATGCAACTTGTGCCATTCAGGAAATCCAAGTAAAAAGAAGCAACTGGATTTGGTGTGTCCTGTACCTCCACAGTGCTCACACATCAAGTTTCCTTTAAGATTTCCTCTTTTATTATTTCCAGTAGAGCCTTTATTACCACTGGTGTTATATCCTTTGTTATTTCCTGGTAAGGTTTTAGCAAACAATGCAGTTGACATACTGGAGTCTATAACAACTGAATTTGGTGTTTGTAATATAGAGCATTCTTTGATTCTTTCATCTTGCATTAACAAGGACAAACATGCACTTATGTTAGGAAGAGGAGTCATAGCAAGTATAGTACTTCTAATTCCAGAATATGATTCATTTAGACCAATCAGAAACTGTGTGACTCTCTGAATCTGGTTATACTCCTCCATCTTTTTAAGCAGGCCACATGAGCAAGAACAAACACACTTAGGCATATTGCTTGCCTCTTCAAATCCATCCCAAATGGACCTAAATTTCGTGAAATAAGCAGTAATAGTCATATTTCCTTGTTGTAAATTCATCATTTCTTTCTTAATCTGAAATATTTGAGTTCCATTTCCTTGAGTGAAACGACATTCCAAGTCATCCCAAATTTCCTTGGCTGTTTTGAAATAAACCAGACTTGCACTGATCTCCGGAGAAATAGCATTCAAAAGCCAAGAGATTAACATATCATTGCATCTTTGCCAATGAGATATGTATTTTGAATTCAGATTAGGTTTCTTGTGAACTCCAGTGACAATACCAAGTTTTAATTTGGAAGAAAGAGCTATCATCATAGCTCTTTTCCATTGATTGTAGTTTGTGTTAGTGAGAACATGAGTGACCAAATTCATCCCTGGATGATCGTTTGGATGCAGATATAAAGGATGCGAAGCAGGAATAGAAAGATGTACCTCAACCGATTCATATTCATCTACTTCTTCGAATGTTTGCTCCTGTGAGGAATCTGATTTCTGTGAAGATTCCGATCTCTGCTGTGATTCTTCATTACTTTGATTATCTCCAGACATTCTCACTGAATTTCTCTAATTGTTTACGATTGCAGACATACAATTGAAGTTTGATCTAGGATGCGGAAGCATGAAATGCTCTGATACCATTCCGATAAGAGGTTATTATATTTTCTGTTGTGAGTGTGTGTGTTGGGGGGGGGGAGGCGTTGGAATTCTTAGAAAAGGGAAGACCGGGATTGTGCAGTTTGCATAGTTTCCTGAAATATTCATATCCTTTGGGGTTGCACTTGCACACTTGCGCGGATTGGTCTTTGGGCTGGACATACTAGTCCATTATTTTATTTTGAAATGTTTCAATTAAATAGTTTATTTTCAAAAATAAAAATATCATTTTGTTACTAATAGGTTATTAAAAGTGTCATTTTTTTAAAAAATATTGATTTTCAAACAAAGACTTTTGCCGAGAACGGAGGGAGTAATTAATTTAAAAAAAAATTATTGCAGGATGTCCCCTTTTCCAAATTGTTAACCGCCGAAGTCCCTTGTTTTTTATTTTAACCGGAAAAATATACTTTTTATTTTCTTCCTAAAATGCCTTTGTTCCCACTTCCCACCTATGTGCTTGATGCCTTTTCTACAAGTGGGTTTGCAGAGAAGAAGCATGCAGCTCATTAAAATCCGTTCAACTTGTGCTAAATTTTCCTCTTCCTTCAGAACCTTACTCGTTCCCGCAGCCCCCAAAGATAGAAGGAAACTTTCTTCACCCCTCTTCCAGCCTAGATAGCTTAGATCTGATATGGTAAGGGATCTCTTTCTCAGATCTATCTCTATCAAGTATCAAAGCAAAGTGTAAAAGCCTTGCCTCCTTTCACTGCCTCTTAAATAGCAATACTTCTCAAATTTTTGGCATGCATGTTTGTTTCATGGTTCAGAATGGAAACCCCTATACATCAAATAAAAAAAAAAAGAAGAATCACATCTGCCTAGACGGGAAACCAGTATGATTGACCTTTTGCATCAATGTGAGAGTGAAAAGCGTTCAACATGAGTTTTATCAAAGAAGTCACTTTTGCGAATTGCGAACACATTCATTGGGAATCATAATATGTATGTGTAATGTGTTGAATTACGAAATCGAAGAATTAGGAAGAGTGATATACCCGACCCAAGCCGGGTCACGAGCAAAGCACGAGCTAGCATTACGTGTCAGTCACAAGCATAATTAATCTGGAGCCCGCCGGCCTAGCGGACAAAAGTAATTGAGGCATCAAGCAACGAGCAGTGCAACTCCCGTCTAAACCTGGCCAGGCACAGGTCTTGCCTGTCCGACTAGGGGCCATGCCCGGGGACCACACTCATACCGGGCAAAGAATCAGATTCGTCCCGTTCAAATCTGGTCGAGCACCGGCCTGGCCTGCCCGACCAGGGGCCACCCCCAGGATCTACACTTACCTCAGATAAGTATACATCAAATAGCCGGGCAGAACCTTACTCGTTCGGTCACATATCGAGTAGGAAGCTCCGGAAACTTGCTCTCCAAGGCAAGTCAAAGGTTTCCATATCCAAGCAGGACACTTGCCTTATCTGTTCCTGCATTTACGCGGCCAGCCGCTTATCATGCCTAACATCAAGGGATTCTCTCCTTGATTGATTGGGTATCTAAGGAAATTAAATCCCACACGGATTCTAGGTCATTGGGGGCCTATAAATACCTATTCATAAGCCACAAACAAGGTACACAATTCCTTGAGCCTAGAAACTCCGTTATATTCTCTCTTGACATTTACACTCGATACTTACTCTCACGCCGGAGGGGTTTCGTGAGGCCCTGCCTTGCACTTCAACTCAGGTTTTCTGTGTTCTTAACTAGGTTCAAGGAAGCAGATTCAAGCCCAGATATCCAACCCACCACACGGACGGCCCAAACTGTGATTTTGCCACATCAAAGAGAGAGAAGAGAGAATCTCCATTCCAAGAGAAAGTCGTGACTCACATTTCTTATTCTTGTTAAATCCTAACTGTCCCATTTATTACATCGACATTACAGGAATATGAGCCTAACAACCAACTATGCTAACTACACAACTCATCCTTTATCTTCCACATCTTTACACTCGACACCCTTGGAGTTTGGTATTCCCTTGTTGTCTTTCTCAGTTGAACACTTTACCTCCTCTGTACTAGTGTTCTGATTAGTTGCATCCTTGACATCATCATATTGCCCTATTAGCATTAAGTAAAACAATTGTATACCAGGTTCTCCATATGTAAGGTACATATACCTCTTTGTAAACATAACTTCATATATTTACATAGGATCAACCCCTAAGGAGTGTTCATATACGATGTATTCTTTGACATAGTCATGATCACCCATAACAGAAGGTATAAACAATGATTAACATTTTGAACCTACAGTCTTAAAAGGTTGAATATAAAGCCATCCCACTTACCATAAATCGCATTGAAGCGACTCTCAAAGACTTCTAGTCAAGCACCTAAGGAATTCAAGAATGAAATTATATGTGTTTATAAACTTCAGCATCGAAATCTTGTCAAGCTTCTGGGCTACTACATTCAAGGAGACGAAAAGATGTTGGTCTATGAATACATGCCAAACAAAGGCCTGTATTGCTTTATATTTGGTTTGGCTATTTCAACATCTATATAAATTTTGACCCAAGCATCAATCAAGCAGGAACGTTAACTAAATATAAAGCTATGTGCGGATGAAACCCAAAGTAAATTGCTTGATTGGCCTAACCGATGGCCCATTATTAATATGATTTCTCGAGTTCTTGTTTACATTCATCAAGATTCTAGACTGCGAATTATCCATAGAGATCTCAAACCTTGCGATATTTGTTTGACTCTGACACAAACCCCTAGTTATCAGACTTTGGGATGGCTAGAGGCTTTGGAGGGAATGAGACTGAGGCGAATACAAACAAGGTGGTTGGAACATTGTAGGAATCGTTTTACCATTTTTATTGAAGAAATTTTATTTGATTGTCAACTTCTAATTCTGTAAAACACATTGCTACAACGGCTACATGCCCCCAGAGTATGGAGAAGATGGCATTTACTTAGTGACATCCAATGTATTTAGCTTCGGTGATAGTAAACAGGAGGAGAAACCGAGGATTATCTCATCAAGACAAAAACTAAAATCTTCCTGAACATGTAAGTTAGGCCACAAGGAACAGTGCCATGTTTCGTTGAATGGTAATCCTCTTTTGGCAGGACAACACCAATGCTCAGATTTTTGTTTCTTGTTGTAGGTGTGGAAACTTCATAAAGAAGGCAGATCCTTGGAATTGGTTGATGCATCTCAAGGGAATTCCATATGTGTCTGAAATGCTAAGATCAACATATCTTCTGTGGTTCTAATGTTGGAATGTGAGTGAAGGTGTATTGCTTCCATTTAAACACTCTGGTTGTTTTACCGAAAGGACTAGTAGTCATATTGAGTACAATTCAAACACGAAGGCAACAAACATATCATCACAATACTGAATGCTAGATAAAATGCATTTTAGTACAAATTGATCCTCCTGATGAGAACACATATTCTCACGACTTAAACACCTGTTTCTTCATTTTCAGGTTTTTGTATATATATATATTTCATATGGAAGTTTGTTCCTTGAGAGGAGGTTGATTTCTTCCCATTTGTTTACTTTTGTATGTTTGAACCGAGGAGGAGGTGGGCGGTTGGTTAAGCTTGGAAGAGAAACAAAATTAAATTGCAAAATAGTCATTATCTTCAAAGTGCGGTCCTGTATAATACATAAGCGATGAGTAAAATGCAAAACATAGTCATTATCTAGTGCCAAAAATTAAATTGCAATTTAATTGAGGCACACATAAGACTCTTTTAAGTAACAACATTCCCAAAGTCACCGTGCCCTTTTGTGGCCATAGCCTGTACCCCATTTGGCAATAAAATAGGACATGGAGTAATATTATCCAAGCTAAGGAAGGATTCAACAACACCAGTCATGTGATGCGTTGCTCTTGTGTCGAAGATCCACTGAATA
The DNA here is from genome assembly GCA_013146195.2 of Codonopsis lanceolata. Taxonomy (NCBI): domain Eukaryota; kingdom Viridiplantae; phylum Streptophyta; class Magnoliopsida; order Asterales; family Campanulaceae; genus Codonopsis; species Codonopsis lanceolata. Next base: position 80,473,356 of record CM028380.1, on the reverse strand, counting down.
GGTGCCTTACCAGATAGCCTTGGACCTAAACATAATTTATAAGAATGAAGGAAAGATTGCAAGGTAGCCTAATCTTCAGTGCTCAAGTTTTCCAAACTCGCTTTATCTTGCTCCCCAATAACCGCAGTCCCCATATTATTACCTACAACATGAGCTGTATTGGCTTGCGCATTACTTCCCTGTCTATGGCCCTGTTGGCCAGTGCGCCCCTTATCGCGACCTTGCTGCCAGTTCCCCACCATTCCGGGAAACCATGTAAGCGAAAGCACGTGGTAACATTGTGGCCAGGTTTTTGACAATGAGAACAAATGTTGTATCGCTGCTTCGATCCCCTCCTGTGCCAGAAATGTGCTGCGCTCCTGAAGCCTTGACAGCGAAGCTCATTGGAGTCGAGTCATTGCGTTCTGAGGTACCCTTAGAACTAGTGTTCGTCTTCGCTTGTTCCTGTTGCGTCACCCGCGAGTAAACGCGGTACATGTTGGGGAGAGGGTCTGACACAATAATGTTCGAACGAACTGTGTTATAGGGTGTTTCATCGAGCCCCATCAAAAACTGATGAACCCGTTCTTCCTCGCTAATTTTCATTAGCTTGGCGTTTAAGTCGCACTTACAACCATTACAAGAGCTCATGGGCATCGGATTGTAATCAATGAGATCGTCCCAGATTTTCTTGATTTTAACATAATAAACCATAACAGTATCACCACTTTGTTTGCAGTTTGATACCTCCGCTTCAACTGGTGCACACGTGCACCATTCCGAACCGAGAATCGTTGTTGTATATCATCCCAGAACTCCTTCGATGTGTCCCTGTATGAGATGGTAGAACGGAGGGTCGGTTCTATGGTGTTGAATATCCATGAAATAATCATGGAGATCAAACTCTTTCGAATCTTCTGCGGGTTCATTGATAGTACCGTCAATGAAACCCTTCTTCTTCTTTGCCCTCAACGAAGTCCTTATCGTCTTGGCCCATTCTTCATAATTTGTTGATCAATATTCCAGGGTGATCGTTCGCTAAGAGTGCAAACGATGAGATGGCTTTCTTCCCATCTTTACCGCTGCTAGTTGGTGTCGTCATGAACCTTAGGAAAGTAATATTGTGTTTGGCTTTGATACCATGTTAAAGTAGAACACGGTAATGGGAAGAATTTTCTCACCTTTCATATTTAACAAAACAACCTTATATACAAACATAAAGCCAAGACTTTGGCTCCAAGGAAAGATCTAAGATTACGCTAAACTTCCTATATAATAGCCTAAATTACAGGATACCAAACTAATCTATACCATATATAAAGTTTACAAATATGTACGTATGCTAACATATACCCTTGTGGCAGAACAACGCTAATGCTCTAAATTTTTGTTTCTTGATATAGGCATGGAGACTTCATCAAGAAGGGAGATCCATGGAATTGGTTGATGCACCTATGGGTGATTCAGTCAACTCGCCTCAAGTGCTCAGATCAATTGATGTGGGATTATTATGTGTTCAACATGATCCAGATTAGGGCTGACAATTGGGTGTTACTGATAATTTGGATAAAATCATTATCTATCCAATATAGTTAATGTGTATTATTGGATATTATCCAATAACACCCACTAAGCTTAATGGGTGTTATTGGATAATATCAAATTCTATCCATTAATAAATAGATATTATCTGGATAATACCCAATAAGTAACATCATATTTTAATTTGTTTTTTAGTATTACTTTCCTACATATCTTATTATTCACTAATCACAACACATAAAAAAATACACAAAACTAGACAAAAACACATAAACACGCACACACACTCTTACACGCATAAAACTAAACAAAGACACAAGCGCGCGCACACACACACACACACATATATATAGTAAGCTAAATAAATGAAATAGAGCTAACTGCTAATTTAACAAAATGAAATTGACAAGTAAATGAAAAGTTTGCGGTACAATAAGTTGATGCAATTTAGTAGCAATTTTTACAAAATGCAAATAAAATTTAAATTTAAATACTTATATTCATTATAATTATAAATAATCCATGACAAAATGATAAATAAGTTCATAATAATCAACAAATTTTATGATTACTTGTTTATATTTATATTAAACTTTCAAATAAATTTCAAAAGGGGGTCTAGTCTGGTGGTATCAAGCTTTGGTATAAAGTAATTTAATCAATGTTCTAATCTTGTTAATAGCAAATTTCATTTTAGGTGGTGGTCGAAGGTAGAGGTTGGTGGCATACGGTGGTGGCCAAAGGTTGGTGGCGATGGGTGGCAGATGGTGGTGGTGGTGGTGGTGGGCAGTGGTGATTGGTGATGGTTGCCGGAGTTGGGAAGTGGTGGGGGCGGGTGGTGGTGGTGACATTAGTTGATAAACCAAATGATTGTGGTGACATTAATGGATAAACCCAATGGATAATCGGTTAATACCTATAATTTATCTATTTTGTTATTGGTCTTTAATGGGTGTTATCTATTAACACCCATTAACTTAGTTGGATGTTAATGAATAACATCCAATAAATCTTTGAGGTGGTCTCCTGTAAGACGGTCTTACAGATCCTTATCCGTAAGACGGAGCCCCATCTAGGAATTCGCGGGTTAATAACTAAATATATTAATAAAAATCATAATCATGAGTTTGGCAAGATGGATGGAAGCGTTGCTTGAAGATTTGGTCAACTAGAGGTTGGTAGTTTGAAACCCTTTAACTATGTAATTTGGTTTTAATTCTTCTTAATAAGAATTATAAATTTACGGGTCATAATAAATTAAAAATATGTTATAAAAGATCATAAAAACCAATATGGTGAGATGGTTCACATTGAATTTCATAAGTTGTTGTAATTAACATGCTTGATCTAAGGTTCAAAACCTCTTAGGATTGTTTTTAAGTTTTATTACCAGAGATGTGTCATTTTGACATTGTTTACATTTACGATCATTCATAGTGTTACTTTTAGGCTTGGCGTGTGTCACTTTGAGAACAAAAGTGTGTCACTTTTGGATAATTGTTGCCTTATGTCTGATTAAGTTTTACTTAGTTACTTTAAATCAGAGTGTCACTTTTAAACATAGAATGTGTCGTTTTTAAGTTTTACGTGTGTCACTTTTGGTAAAAAAAAAAAAAATCACTTTTCATCTTTAAATTTTTATTCATAAGTGTCACTTTTAGGCATTAGGTGTGTCATTTTTGGTAAAACAACTCATTTTTATAATCATACAATTTATATCAATAAGAGTGTCATTTTTAGGCTTGAAGTGTGCTACCTTTAAGACTAAAGTGTGTCACTTTTTGGGCTAGTGATTTTAACAACAATAACTAATTGAACACTAGTGAAATATATCTTCTCATTCATAGAAATGTATATAATCTCAAGTGTCAATTGTTAAAAATACAAAATCACAACTTTTTCAAGGTAAAGTATATGTTTCTTACTCGAACTTAAAAAAATTACTGAAAATATGTCTAAAAAAACCGAGCATTAGAAGTCTTGGAACCCAATTCCTTGGCTTGATGGGAATCAGAAAAATTAGTAGTATTTTTCTTGTCCCTTTTCAATACTTCCCTTAATTCTTTTTCTCATTCCCTTCGTAACAGGGCGAGCAGGATCAAGACATGTAGTAGATGAACTTAAAACACGAGATGATTCATTTTGGTCCGGTAAATTCTTTAAGGAAGAATGCCACTTTTTAGTATTAAACAGTGTTCTAAAACTCCCCGCCTAGCTCCGCTTAGGCCCCGCTCTACCGCCGCGACTTTCTTAGTCGCCGCCTAATCGACCAAGTCGACATCTACGCCAAACCTTGCCGACCTTAATTTATTTTTGTAGCTTTGATTTTGTGGCATGCGGTGACCGGAGAAGGAAGGGGGGCGAACTGGAGAAGGAAGGGTGAGTGGTAATGGTGATGCAGAGAGGGAGGTAATGGGGGGCGAACTGGAGTAATATCTCTTTTTGTTTTTAGCTATAAAATTGGCTAGTTTATTACTTTTGAGGTTGTTGAAAATTGAGATTAATGGTAGGTTTGTATATTTTTGTTCATTTTACAAATATAGACAAGTGTTTGATAAAATGACAAACATAAAAAAATTAAATTTGTATTCAATGTGTTTGATCTTTGATGTAAATTATCAAAAAAAATGGTAATTATGTCTTAATTCTAGGCCCCGCCTAGGCACCGATTACGCCCCGACTAGTCCACTAGGCGCTAGGCGCTAGTGTGCCGCCTAGCGGCCGCCTAACGATTTTTAGAACCTTGGTCTTAAATGTGTCACTTTTTAGTATTAAGAGTGTCACTTTTTAGTATTAAAAGTGTCACGTTTTAGTATTAAATGTGTCATTTTTTGTATGAAGTATGTCACTTTTTAGTATTAAGAGTGTCACTTTTTAGTATTAAATGTGTCAATTTTTAGTATTAAGAGTATTACTTTGTATTTTAATAAAAATTATAATAAATTTTTATTTATAGTGTCACTTTTAACATTAAAATGTGTCACTTTTTGTGTTTTTAATATGTCACATTTGATTTTAAATGTGTCATTTAGCATTTCGTCAAAGTCCGTTAGGATCTGTCAAGTATCTCAAGACAATTGATGCTAACGGATGGCTAACGGAGCTAACAAACATTGAAAGTGGAGGGGCACCAGAGCAAATAGAGGAAATGAGCATTAAAATAAATTTTGTTACTGGAGGAAGTCAAACCTTGGACCAGCGAGCGGGTTAAACCTTTAAGGCTCACCATTCACCAACTCATCCAACCAACGTTTGTGATTTATATTAACATGTTTAGTTATTAACCCGCGAATTTCTAAATGGGGCTCCGTCTTACGGATTTAGGATCCGTAAGACCGTCCTATACAAGTCTTTGCCTAAATCTTTTATAAGACAAAGACTTGTGTAGAACTGATCCTAAATCCAAATTTAGCGCGGTTAATAAAACTGTTATTAAAATTTGGAAAACTTGGCAAGCTGAGTTGGTCTTTGGTGAACTTTAAAGGCTTGGCCTAAGGCGGTCATGGGTTCGAAACTCCATAGCTACCAAACTTTGTTTTTATGCTCATTTCCTCTATTTGCTACGGTGCCCCCTCCACTTCCAATGTTTGTCGCCGAATTCTCATGTCTTACAGTTTAATCCTTTGTCAGCTCCGTTAGCCATCCATTAGCATCAATTGGCTTGTGATACTTGACATATCCTAACGGACTTATAAATGAAAATTTATTATAGTGACACATTTTAATGTTAAAAGTGACACTATAAATGAAAATTTATAATAATTTTTATTAAAATACAAAGTAACACTCTTAATACTAAAAAATGACACATTTAATACTAAAAAGTGACACTCTTATAATACTAAAAAGTAACACTCTTAATACTAAAAAGTGATACTATTATAATACTAACAAATGATACTCTTAATGCTAAAAAGTGACACTCTTAATTCTAAAAAGTGACACATTTAATATTAAATGTGACACTATAAATAAAAATTTATTATAATTCTTATTAAAATACAAAATAACACTATTAATACTAAAATGTGACACATTTAATACTAAAAAATGACACTCTTAATACTAAAAAGTGATACTCTTATAATACTAACAAATGACACTCTTAATGCTAAAAAGTGACACTCTTAATTCTAAAAAGTGACACATTTAATATTAAATGTGACACTATAAATAAAAATTTATTATAATTATTATTAAAATACAAAATAACACTATTAATACTAAAAAGTGACACATTTAATACTAAAAAATGACACTCTTAATACTAAATAGTGACACATTTAATACTAAAAAGTGACACTCTTAATACTAAAAAGTGACACTCTTATAATACTAAAAAGTGACACTCTTAATATTAAAAAGTGACACTGTTATTACTAAAATGTGACACCCTTATTAATAAATAGTGATACTCTTATTATTAAAAAGTGACACTCTTAATACTAAAAAGTGACACTCTTAATACTACAAAGTGACACTCTTAATACTAAAAAGTGACAAATTTAATGCTAAAAAGTGACACTCTTAATATTAAAAAGTGACACTTTTAATACTAAAAAGTGACAAATTTAATACTAAAAAGTGACACTCTTAATACTAAATAGTGACATATTTAATACTAAAAAGTGACACTCTTAATACTAAAAAGCGACACTCTTATAATACTAAAAAGTGATCTTCTTAATAATAAAAAGTGATCATCTTAGTACTAAAAAGTGACACTCTTATTACAAAAAAGTGATACTCTTATTACTAAAAAGTAACACTCTTAATACTAAAAAGTGACACTCTTAATATTAAAAAGTGACACTCTTAATACTAAAAAGTGACAAATTTAATACTAAAAAGTAACACTCGTAATACTAAAAAGTGACACATTTAATACTAAAAAGTGACACTCTTAATTCTTTGATTCCTCTTCACCACGATTCTCTCATTTTTTAGTATTGAAAGTGTCACTTTTCAGTATTAAATTTGTCAATTTTTAGTATTAAAAATGTCACTTTTTAGTATTAAGAGTATTACTTTGTATTTTAATAAGAATTATAATAAATTACTCTTTATAGTGTCACTTTCAACCTTAAAATATATCACTTTTGTCTTTTCAATGTGTCACGTTTGGCTTTAAACGTGTCATTTAGCATTTCGTTAAAGTCCATTAAGATCTGTTAAGTATCTCAAGGCAATTGATGCTAACGGGGCTGACAAAGGTTTAAACTGTAATGCGTGGAAAATATAAGAATTACGGTGACAAACCTTGAAAGTGCAGGGGCACCGGAGCAAAACAACACATTTCTAGCAATAAAACTTAATTACAACACTAAGGAGTTTTGAACATAGACCTAGGCGGCGCTAACAACTAAACCTTATGCATTTTCTGTAAACTACCACACCTAGTTGTCTTTTGTGAAATTTTGTAACATATTATTTATTTATTATGACCAACATATTTTTAAATGATCTTTTATAATGATTATATTGAATAATCCATATAATAAAATTTTACCACCTCTAATCTAGATAATAGGCCAAGCATATCTCTGAATCAATGAACGCTCTATATTTCTTCTCCCAAGGAATCCGATCAAAGTTATGACCAGAAAAAGAAAAAGAAAAAATATCTTTCTCTGAATCAATGAACGCTCTATATTTCTTCTCCCAAGGAATCCGATCAAAGTTATGACCAGAAAAAGAAAAAGAAAAAATACTCGCCAAATCAGAGTCAGAAGCAAAGGCACAATAATGAAATAATGCAGTCAGTGACAAGTAAAAATTTGTTCTCGTAGACATTAAAACTCTGTTTGTACAACAACTTACCTTATTAATGAGAACTATCATAATTACCATTCAAATTGAGGGGGGAAGAGGATCATGTACATTATGAATACTTGCACTTGGTTCAGAGAATCATAACTCAAAACTCGTTAACTCGATTTGAAAATTATCCGACATAACTCAGCTCGTTATTTTTTTTAGGTCGAAACGGGTTACCAATTTTGACAAAAAAAAATGGGTCAATTTTGATTGGGTTAAATCGGGTCAAACCCGTTACTCATTTCAACTCGTTTTTTTAATGATATAAATGTAGTTTTTTTTTTGTGTGTGGAAAATGTGGGTTGAAATGAGTCTGCTCGCTCTGATCCGTTACCCATGACGACCCGTTAATTTTGGGCCAAAACGAGACATGATCTATTACCCGTTTCGACCCGACACACACCAAACTCACCCAATCGCCAGCCCTACTTGAACTCAAAAGAAATTAAAAGTTGTACTCATCTCCAAATAAATGTACTTAGTAATTAGTACTCCCTATGTTTTGGGGTAATTAGTACTCCCTAGGGGTGTAAGTGGTTCGGTTTGGTTTGGTTTATGCCAAAATCACAAACCGAACCGCCACCTAGTGGTTCCAAAAATCTCAAACCGAACCGAACCGAGCAAGATTTCGAACCGAACCACTCGGTTTGATTTGGTTTGGTTCGGTTTTGTGGTTTATATAAATTATTTTTAATGAAATTATCCAACATTAAAAATAACAATGAAAATACGATTTTAATTTGGAATTAACATCAAAATTAGGAAATAACCTACTAACAACAAATTATCATAACAAATTCTAAAATAAACACAAACAATGGAAGAAATAATAGTTCTCCAACAATCAAGATTTTGTTTGGTTTAGTATATATATATATATATATATATAGATATTATGAATAAATCAAAGGTTCAAAATAGTTAATAAATGTAATATAATATATATTATATAATAAATAAATAAAAATATATAGGGTGATTTGGTTCGGTTCGGTTTGGTTTGGTTCGATACCAAAAACCGTGAACCGAACAGAACCGCGTGGTTTTCCAATTTTTGAAACCGAAACCGAACCATCTTCGACCAAAACCGAACCAAACCGACTGGTTTGGTTTGGTTTGGTTTGGTTCGGTTCCGTGGTTCGGTGGTTCCGATTTACACCCCTAGTACTCCCTTTGTTTTGGACAAAGAGTCCTCATTTGAAGGTTTAACTTTTTAAGAAAATGACACTTTTTGTAACCTATTAGTAATAAAATAACATTTTTATGTCTTAATTTTTTAAATTAGATTTTTTTAAGTAAAACATATCAAAATAGAATAACAGACTATTTATTTGGAACGGGAGAAATAGTATATATGAACATTTGTTTTGATAAACACAATAATATTTATAACTGTGTGTGCGTGTGCGTTTGTAAGAGAGAGAAGGTAAATGTTTGTTGTTATGATAGTAGTACTCTTGTTCGTGTCGATGACACGATGCCAGTTTGAGAATTTATCAATAAATGAAACATATAATGTGGAAATGAATTACTATTTACTTATAATTTGTAGGGATTTGATATATGTACACTACACAACGAAAAGGGGAGAAAACCAAAATACCTAACAAAATAAAACATTTTACTTCGATATTTATTTTATAAAAAAAACTAAGAAATAAATATTTTAATTGTAACTACTGTTAAAATACGAATTTTTTTTGTTTTCTCAATAACGAAAACTCACTCTTTTTTTCTGGGGGTTCTTGCTTAACAACAATAGTTGGTTTGAAAACATGAGATGCAATAACTTTGTCCATTATTTTCAGCTACACATGAGACAAAGAAAATTCAAATACATTCAGTTAATCAAATTTTCTGCTTCATCTACAAAACTCGAATCCTCCCACATATTATCATACAAAATCTAACATGCGAACGAAGATGCATTTGATCAAAATTTAACAACCCTAAAAGCTAACAAAATGACAATTAAATCAATGAAAACCAATACACATGTCTCAACAAATGAAACCACAACAATGAGAAGATGTGTAACATTCTATAAAAATAAACTTGTGCACGTGTCGATGACACGGTGCTAGTATGAGCGTGATCAATTTATGAACCAAACATGATGAAAATAAATTAATATATCTTTAAGATTTTGTACGGGTCGTATTAATGTAAATTACACAACAACATCTCGAAAACTAAAGAAATAACACATTTTATTGGTTGTAAAAGTTTATAACTCATCTTTAAAAAAGTTTATAACTCATCTTAAAAGAGTATAATTAAGCATCCAAAAGCATTCTCTCTCTCTCTCTCTCTCTCTCACTTTCTCCCACACACACCAACCCAACATCTGTTAATTAAAATAAACTTAAAAATGAAAATTTCCGCAAACAAAACCACAAAATAAATTGAATAAAACAGAGTGAACTAACAAAATACTATTTCGAAATCGAAATCACAAAGATTTCAGACCAATAAGGAAAACTAAGCACAAGTTTTAAGAAAATAAAGAAATTAAAATACAAATATTAAAAAATTACAAAACTTACAAACAAATTTTTTTCGGACAAAAATTAAACTGATTCAGTTAATTATGATAACAATCAAAAAGAAAAAAAATTAAAATAGAAATATTTTAAATTACAAAAATTAATTACAAAACTTATGTATAATTTTTTTTATAAAAATAAATAAATCTAAGCCATATATAAATTAAAATGGGATTCAGTTGATTACAATAGCAATTAATTAACTATAACTAAATATTTGTAAAACCATTAATGTCATTTTATTATTAATGTACTACTAAAAGTATTATTTTCTTAAAAAAATTGACTTTCAAACGGGACCTCTTTGCCCGGAACGGAGGGATTAGTTAATAATTTGTATACGAAATTATGGGCCGAACAAAAAAACGAGCCGGACAAAAATTAAATTGATTAAGTTAATTACGATAACAGTTAAAAAGAAAAAAAATCAAATTACAAAGCTTACGATTTTTTTTAAATTTTTTTTATTTGTATACGAAATTGCTGTTTGGAAAAAAAATTAAATTAATTAAGCTAATTACGATAACAATTAAAAAGAAAAAAAATTAAAATACAAATATTCAAAACTTATCGCTGGACTAAAATTAAATTGATTCAGTTATACACGTTAACGAATAAGAAGCTGGATAATTACGGCCATAATATATCAGTAAAACAATACTGTAAAATAATAAATCTCAGTAAAACAATAACGGTAAAACTGTAAAACTATAAAACAATAGCACACTTATAATGCTAGCTGTTTTATTCTTCCGTCTCATGTTTATTGTCCACTAGAGAAAATCTCATATTTTTAGAATTTTTAATAAATATCTCAACAAAAATGGTCATTCCGGACGTGGGCAGTTACCTCCGGGAAACTCGCTTCCACATTTAGGATGAGGCCATTGTGTTGGATGTGGTAGTTAATGTGTCCGCCATACACGCTCCGATATTTAATGAGGAGTTATCCAGCTTTCCATGAAGGCTATAAAACCCCTCCAATCAAAGGAGGGAGGTATGTGATTTCTTGTTTAAGACAAAACTCTGTCAAATTTTTTATTCAACTGTGTGATTATTAATTCTCAAACTGGAGAGCATTTGCAGGGAAAGTCCCTGCCTAGTTCACAGTTGGTGTTTGTTTTTCAGGGTTGGACCTTAAAGATTTTGGATAGATTGAAAGCCAGATATCCAATTTGAGAAGCCCAGTACGTCCTTGGATTATTTTGGATGCATCAACAATATATTAGTAAAACAATAAATCTCAGTAAAACAATAACCGTAAAACTGTAAAATCATAAAACAATAACGGTAAAAATGTAAAACCATAAAATAAATTAAAGCCGCATGATTTTAGTAAAAGAGTGAATCTCAACTTGCAATTAGCCCTAATCAATTGCACACATATAATACTAGCTGTTTTATTCGAGTCCAGATCTCATGTACTACTTGTGTGTACCACTGGTGTACCACTTTTCATTTCAATCATTGCATCCTAACTATTGCATCTTAACCAATGGTTGAGATGAAAAATGGTACACCAGTGGTACATGAGATCTGAACTCGTTTTATTCTTCCGTCTCATTTTTATTGTCCAGTAGACAAAATCTCATATTTTTAGAATTTGTAATAAATATCTCAACAAAAATGGTCTAATATTTGGTTCAGAAAATGATACGGATCCAAACTTTTGTGTCTAAAAATCAAAATAAAAAGAATATTTAGCAAAACTATCTGTGGTATCATTTCAAACAAGAAAATTCCTCAATTTGCTTATTTTTTTTATTTTTTAAATTTTTTTGTGTGGTTCGAATTCATATTTATTGGAGCATGTGTTTAACATTTACTCCATATAATCTTGACTATGTTAAAATAATTTTGGCTATTAGATTTTTTAAATAAGAACTATTTGGTGAAACGAAGGGATATAAAATAAAAATACATGTCTGTGGATTTGGTAATTAGAAACCTTACAAAATGCATAGTAGTTAGAAGTTGAAATAATAACTAAAGCTTACATATTTTTAGATATTTTTATCGGAGCATTACCAATGCACTCGTGGATTTGATCCTACACGATCATGTGTAATTCACAATCTTAATCATATATGTTATTTATTCCCTTTTCATTTCACAGTCAATTAAAATAGATTTTTTCAATGCAAATGTGGATTAAATCTTATATGACATGCATCATACCACTAATATAATATTTAACAAAAAATAAAAAAGAAAATAAAAGAGAATAATCAATAGAAAAAGTTTTAAATTTCTTTCAAAAAAGATGTAAATCGTAGGTGGTATCTAATTTTTTTCACGGTTTCACCACATTAGCATTGGAGATGCACTTAATAAATGTAACTCATTAAATGAGTTAGTTAGGATTAAACTATACTCATATAGTTATTCAAAGGTCAATGATTCATTGAGCCAACACACACTTATCTTTCGGTAACACTTCTGTCTCTCTCTCTCTCCCTAATCTCTTGCAAACAACCACCGTCATTAGAATTTAGAAAGAGACATATTCATTGGGTCCTTATGGCATGGCTGGTAATAACAGCCACCGACAGTATTAAATTTCACGTTTCCAGGGGCGGCTTTGGCCTTAATTTTGTATTCTTTCCTTAGCTCAAAGACTATGTCTATGGAGTATTATATCACATATACAGTTGACTTTCCAACTTCCTACGTGTGATTAAATGGGAAATTAGCAAATAGACCAAAAAGATATATAGTAGTAATAACAACTCTTATTCCATCGGAAAAATGAAGAGCCTAATTACAAGATTGTTGTTTTGCGCAACCACTTTACTCTCCATCTTAATAATTTCCAAGGCAGTGGACACCATCTCCGCAAATCAAACCATCAGAGATGGTGAAACCATTGTTTCAGCCGCTGGATACTTCGAACTTGGCTTCTTTAGACCTAGCAATTCTTCGAAGAATCGATACTTGGGGATATGGTACAAGAAGATATCAAGTGGCAATGATGCGGTTGTATGGGTTGCCAACAGAGACACTCCACTTACAGATACATTTGGTACCCTAAGGGTCGATGGTGAGGGAATGCTACAACTTATCAACAGCTCCAATACCATAATCTGGTCATCAAACTCATCAAGACCCGCGAGTAGACCAGTGGTACAGCTTTTAGATACGGGAAATCTAGTCATCAGGGATGAAAGTGGCAGCCCAGAAAATTTCGTTTGGCAAAGTTTTGATTATCCTGGAGATACCATATTACCTGGTGTGAAATTTGGCAAGAACTTCATAACAGGCATAGAGAGGTCCATGTTATCATGGAAGAGTAGAGATGATCCTTCCCCAGGTGAGTATACAGAATACTATGATTTGAATGGATATCCGCAGGTACTTCAGAGCAAAGGTTCAGATATACAATATAGGATTGGTGGATGGAATGGTCTTGGGTATACTGGCATGGCTAGTTTGAAGCCAAACCGAATTTATACGTTTGAAAATGTCTTCAACCAGGAGGAGATCTATTATAAATGGGATCTTATTAACAATTCAGTTGTTTCAAAGATGAGGTTGACTCCAGGTGGTGATCTGAAGCGCTTGAATTGGAATGAGCGTACCCACGATTGGTTCATGTATTCAACTCCAATGCAAGATAATTGTGCCAGTTATGCACTGTGTGGCCCATATGGGAGCTGTAACATTGACAACTCCCCTGCTTGTGGGTGTTTGGAAGGATTTGAGCCAAAAATCAAAGAACAATGGAATAGAGCTGATTGGACCAGCGGGTGTAATAGGACAGTAGCTTTGGATTGTGGGAGTGGTGAAGGATTTCGAAAGTATATCAGGATGAAAATGCCAGACACGCGGTATTCATGGTTCAACCGGAGCATGACCCTTGCAGACTGTAAGATGATGTGCAAGAACAACTGCTCTTGTACAGCTTATTCAAATTTGGATATTAGTAAAACCGGTAGTGGTTGCTTACTATGGTTCGGTGACCTGAATGATATCAGACAGTTTTCAGAAGGTGGGCAAGACGTTTACATAAGAATGGCTGCCTCAGAATTAGGTATGTGCATATTTTACCTACAAATTTAAGGAAGAAATATGTTAAAAGCTAAACCTTTTAACTAGATATTATCGATCTACTATCTACTACTATTATCTACTATCTACCATCTACTATCTACTATCTACTACTATTATAAAAGTCTAATTTGTTTCTTACAATTTAATAAATGGACCAAACTAACCATGCACCTAATAAACATCCACAATAGAATTAAGGTTACACAAGTAAAATTTGTCATAAGTAGAAAATAATGTATATAAATAAATAACCCTAGATTTAATAAACTATTCACCATTAATTATTGCTAAACAAATAAATTTGCATGAGCTAATCAATTCTTTGAAGGATGAAAATGAATTTGGTCCCTCAACTTAAACCTAACTTTAAATTAGATCATACATTTTTTAATTATATTCATTTTGTCTCATATGTTGATTTTTTTTTCTTCATATTCTCTCTTCGTGTCATCACCATTACAAATGTCATACAATATGTTTGAATATCACAAAAATACACTTACTCAGTTAAGAGAAAAAATAATATGATTTACCCTTTTAAATTTGTTTAACATTTTGCTATGGTAAAATTTTAACTACGACAAGTAACGTTAAAAGACTATCATATTGGTCCCTCACTTATTGATCTTACTAACAAATCTCTATTCAGTTAACTAAATAACTTTTGTTATGACCATATTTCTCTTTTCTCTTTCTATATAAAAGTGTGAGTGTTTTGTTACGTACAAATTAGTGTATAGGCAAAAATAAAGATAACCAACCTTCAATCTTGCTTAAAAAATAACAAGAAATTTTTTTGGTAATCAACCATTGATTTTGATGTAATGTTTCTAAAATACTTAAAATTTGTTATGGTGAAATTTAGGTAGACATTATTAGAGGTGTATGAATTTTTTTAAACTATTGTAATAGATTTGTTGGTGAGTCTCGATCGAGATATTAAACAAATCGGTGGCGAGTTTACTAATTATCAGTGAACAAACCAAGATAAATAAGTTTTTTTTAAAAAAGCTATTGTTTAAGATGATTAATAAAACAATGGAAAACATATTTTATGAATATGTGCATTTTGTCGGAGAAGAAAGCAAAAATTTACAGTTTTCTCCCTTTAGTATTTGAATGCTACAAGTAACTCTAAAAACTAATATATTGGTACCTAACAAATATCTCCAATCAATTAATTATGATTTTCACTATCCTTTAAATATTGAAATTTTCGAATAAACCCTCAAATGTTGAGAAATGTATAGAACATGTTTTCCTACACATAACGTTAAAGTAAGTATGTTGTCTATAGTTATTTCATTTTGTAATATATATATATATATAAACGTTGAAGTGAGTATGTTGCTTCAAATTAACCACTACTAATAATATTTACACAATTTTTTGTTTTCCTTTGTATGGTTTATTACCATATCTAATATATTACATAAATTGCAGAGCTGAGAGAGAGAGAGAAAGAAGAAGTTTGAGAAATAGATAAAAGATGAATTATTTTTTCTTAGAAACTTCAACAATTGTGAGAGTGGGTAATAAGTATATTAAACTTACATCTTGAGATTATGTCTTCAATATATTTCAAAATTGTTATGATGAAATTGTTGCAGATATTACTAAAGTTATATGTATTTTGAAAGAACAAAATAGCTAGGATTTTCAAGAGTTGCCAATGTAGTTTCCAATGTAGCATTCGATGTAGCTACAATGGAAGTCACAATGGTCAAAATAAAAACAGAACAGCGGAAGACTTATTAATATAGCAGGAAACATGACACAAGAGTTACCAAACAATCTACAAGCCTATGCTTGTAGATCTAACCTTATGACCAAAAAGATTTCACTTAAAATGATGAATTGTTTTACAAAAATAATGTGAAATCACTAAACAAAACACTCTTACAAGACAACAAGTCTTTGAGAGCAAAATCCCACAGAAAAACATGCACGTAAAGAAAGCGTGGGAAGAAACAAACAGCTTCCTAAAAACAGCAAGGAAGACAAACAGCTTCAGCACTTCAATGTAGCTTCCAATGTTGTAACATCTAAAGCTACATTCAACTTCTGCACAAAGTCGGAATTAATTCAATTTTTCGCTTTTTTGTGTTCTGAATTCTCTCTCTGTCACAATTCAGGGATACCTTCAGCCGTTGCCCATGACTCTTATTTATAATGAGGAGGAAATCTACACACAAAGAAGGAATCCAACTCCAAGAAGGGCAAGGATTATAATTGGAAATCAAATCAACTTCCTAATATACTAGATTCACTTACCAAAAAGATAAGGATTCCAAGAGCACGTCATTAAGAATGATTGTTACATAGATTTTGTTTCCAAAATAACTCATAAACTTTAGGACCAATAAAACCAAAAATCTTTAGGAATATTTTGTTTCCAAAAATGCAATAAAAAATCTTTAGGAATATTTTGTTTCCAAAAATCTTTAGGAATATTTTGTTTCCAAAAATGCAACTAAAGATTTTGTTTCCAAATATCCACCAAAACCTTATGACCAAGAAAAGTGAAACAAAACCAAAATAGGTCATGCCTATTTTACCCTTACAATCTCCCCCTTTGTTGAGCCTTTCTGATCAAATCAAATGACAAGTGTTTATTCAACAACAATCAAACCATCTAACCTGCAATGGTTAGAAAATCTCATCTCCCCCTGAATTTGTGCAAGGTATAAAATCAGAAATCATTACTATGTACAAATCAGAATATACCAATGATGCAATCACATGCATATAAAACAAACATGATGAATCTACAAGGAATCAAATTCATCATCATCACCAAAAACACTTGATGTCTCTCCCCCTATTTGACCGGAAAAGGAAGGGATAAACAATCTTTTAGGAATTATCAAAAATCAAAGATTTTGAAAAACACAATTAAGTGTTCACCATGATTTGATCACACCCTTAGCAATAACTGAGCACCTCATATCCAGATTCAATATCTCTTAGTTCCCCACAAAAATTAGACAACCACTAAATATTTTTAAACATGGAGATTTTTGAAAATTGATTTGTACAGATTATATTAGGACAAAATTTCACCAAGTTGATATCCTTACCAACAATGCATGTCCTAAAATTTTATGCCTAAAAATATGATAACTAAAAGCTAGTCAAAAGAATAATACAATCACACACAGGTGATAAAGATCAGATCAAAGGACGTAGTTCCTAATGCAGCTGTATTGAGAGGTGCATTTGCCAAAATTGTGATTTTATTTTCAATATTGCATTTTTTGTTTTCTCAACCAGATTTCTCTCCCAAGATCATAAATTTTTCATAACAAAAATCCATAGGTACTTTATTTCCCTAGGAATATAACTCTACTTTATTTCAAGTTATAAAAATATGCCACTTGGAACCTTTCACACTATTTACCAAGGGAAGCCATTTTGCACATGATCAACCCATGAAATCCAAAGATTCATAGTCCCAAGAGAGAATGACAACAAACCTTATTCATAGGTAGCTCTTTTCCGTTAGGTAGCTTTCACACTTTTTCTTTCAAGGGTATTCAATTTTCTCAAGATCAACCTATGAGAACCTAAGTTCCATAGTACCAAGATAAAGTGCTACAACCCTTGTTTTTAAAGGTAGCTCCTTCCTTTGTGGACTTCAAATATGCTCAAGAACTGGGAGAGAGAGAGAATTATAACAAAAAAAATCACAATTAATTTTGAATGCAATTCCCAAGCAACAACAAAAGGCACAAACATGTGAGTCAAATGATCTAGAGTGCCCTCTAAAGACAAAATGCAATCATGCCTAATTTTTATTATTTTTTATAATTAACTAAGTGTAAAGTCAAATGACACACATAACACAAGAGATTTCCAAAGATTGAAAAATCTCTCAATATCAAGACACTTGGCAAATATATCAGCAAGATGATTTTCAGTCCCAACATGTTCAATGCAAACAATTTTCATATTCAACCAAGTTTCTAATAAAGTGGTTTCTTAAATTAATGTGTTTTGTTCGAGAATGATGAACTGGATTTTTGTGCTAAACAAATTGGATATGTGTTATCAAAATACAAGGTTAACACATCAATGTGTAGCGCATAATCTTTGATCATTTGGAGTATCCATAAAAGTTTTAAGACTTCTCTCAAAAATATTTTGATAAGCATGCTAATTTGTGAGAATCAACCTTACCTCTTCTCCTCGTGTATATGTCATCATGAATATTACCTATCACTTGAGAGATTGGATTGTTTTTCTGTATGCGGCTGGGAATGTCATGGCTGCGATCAGTCAAATTGGACTGAGTTTCAGGATATTCAGGATCTGTTTCTGTATCTGGCAGGTTTCTGACCAATGTTGCTTCCAATGTAGCTTCTGATGTAGCTGCATCCGGAGCTACATCCTGAACTACATTCTGAATCTTATCCTCTAAATTTCCAGAACTTGCAGATTTTGTATCACCGGGCAGAGCGAGTCGATTGTCTTTTAGGAACCCAAACTTTTCTGAACATTTTTTGCTGATGTTGCATTTGGTGTTGTACTTGGTTACGAACTAGGTAAGCTTGCCTAACCTCTTCCTTATAGACAACCTTTTTAAGGAAGCAAAATGGTTGAATATGACCTGGCTTGTGACAATAGTGACACACAAAATTTCTCTTTCTTGTTTTGGGTTTTTCAAAGAAGTTTGGATTTTGAAAATTTTGTGTGGGATGTTTTGGTTCAGTAGACATACCTTCACCTTCTTTCACAAACGTCTTGGGCCTGAATCCAATACCAGACTTACCAGAATTACCAGAATTCAACATATC
Organism: Codonopsis lanceolata; assembly: GCA_013146195.2. NCBI lineage: Eukaryota > Viridiplantae > Streptophyta > Magnoliopsida > Asterales > Campanulaceae > Codonopsis > Codonopsis lanceolata. Next base: position 80,454,626 of record CM028380.1, on the reverse strand, counting down.
ATCCATTTTGTGTTGGCTTGAATTCCATTTTTCCAAGGTTTCATTGGCTTTGATGAGTTCTTCTTTCAGATCTTCAATCTCCACATCCTTTTTGGTCAGCAAACATTCCAGCCTTGTGATACACTCCTTCTGATCTTCATTTACCTTTTTTAGCAAATCATTTGTCTTTCTAAGCAATGTAACTTGATAAGCCCTTTTCTGCCAATCCTTGTACAACTCTTTGTAAGCTTCCAGCAGGTCTGATTCAGATTCTCCACCATCTTCTGTTATAGAGGAGTTAAAACAGCAAAAATCCCAGCTTCTGCCCAATGTAGCTTCTGATGTAGCTGCATCCGGAGCTACATTGGCTGAAAATCCTACAAAATCAGATGGAGAGTTGTGTATAGCAGTGAGAGTGATGAGATCACCTGGATCTTCATCATCACTATCACTCAAAGTAGCAGAAAAATTCAAACCATTCTTTCTCAAAGTATTAGCACATTGATTAGCATAATGCCCAAACCCTTGACAAGCCCTACATTGAATAGAATCAATATTTTTACTTCTAGATGTAGGTTGTTTAGCAAAAGAATTGGTAAAATATTTTTCAGGGGTTTGAAAAGAACTTTCTTTGGGAGGAAATTTGCTAGGCTCAGTTTTGAAAACTGTTTTGGTGATAGAAGATGGAGATCTGTTTTGCCCCTTTGCTTTCAAAATATTTTTAAACTTTGTTGTTAAAAAATCCATTGACTCTTCACCAAAATCAGATTCTTCAATCTCCTTATGCAATTCAAGAAATTCAGAAGAGATATCAACAACAGAAGGAAAAGCAATACTTTCCACAGAAGGAGTAGAAGATGATGCACATTTGCCTTTGTTTTTAATTTACTCATTGAGGTTTAACTCAAAATTTTGTAGAATGCCAGCTAGTCTTTCAAAACCAATTTTGTCAACCTCATGAGCTTCCTCAATAACACAAATTTTCACATTAAACCTTTCAGGCAAAGTTCGCATCATCTTGCTAACAAGACGATCATTGGTGATAGGATCACCTAAAGCAAGAGCAGTATTAGATATATCAAGTAATCTAGCATAGTAAGACATAATATCTTCATCTTCATCCATTCTAGTGTTCTCAAATTGAGTAGTAAACATTCTAAGTTTTGAAGCACGAACACTAACAGGATCTTCACATAAGGTTTGAAGGGCATCCCAAACATCCTTGGCAGAGTCATAATTTGCAATAACTCTGAAGGTGTTAGCATCTAAGGCTTTATATATGGCTAAAAGAGCCTTAGAATTAAACGAAGCAATGGTTCTATCTTGAGTGGTCCAATTTTCCTCACTAGTGATTTTAACATCTCTATCATTATCAGTAGTCTTAGGAGGAGTCCACCCATTCAGAACAGCAAGCCACGCTCTCTCATCAATTGATTTGATGAAGATACGCATCTTAACTTTCCAAATAGAATAATTCTCATTAGTCAAAGTTGAAGGACGAACAACATTTTCATATTGAGAATCCATCACGGCTACAACCAGAATCAACTCTTAGTGTCGTCAAGAGAAGACTCTGATACCAATTGAAAGAACAAAATAGCTAGGATTCTCAAGAGTTGCTAATGTAGTTTCCAATGTAGCTTCCGATGTAGCTACCATGGAAGTCACAATGGTAAAAAAAAAAATAGAACAACGGAAGACTTCTTAATATAGCAGGAAACAGAACACAAGAGTTACCAAACAATCTACAAGCCTATGCTTGTAGATCTAGCCTTATGACCAAAAAGATTTCAATTAAAACGATGAATTGTTTTACAAAAATAATGTGAAATCACCAAACAAAACACTCTCACAAGACAACAAGTCTTGGAGAGCAAAATCCCACAGAAAAACACGTAAAGAAAACATGGGAAGAAACAAACAGCTTCCTAAAAACAGCAAGGAAGACAAACAGCTTCAGCACTTCAATGTAGCTTCCAATGTTGTAACATCCGAAGCTACATTCAACTTCTGCACAAAAGCTGGAATTCTGAATTCTGAATTTTCTGCTCTTTTTGTGTTCTGAATTCTCTCTCTGTCGCGATTCAGGGATACCTTTAGCCGTTGCTCATGACTCTTATTTATAATGAGGAGGAAACCTACACACAAAGAAGGAATCCAACTCCAAGAATGGCAAGGATTAGAATTGGAAATCAAATCAACTTCTTAATATACTAGATTCATTTACCAAAAAGATAAGGATTCCAAGAGCATGGCATTAAGAATGATTGTTACATAGATTTTGTTTCCAAAATAACTCCTAAACTTTAAGACCAATAAAATCAAAAATCGTTAGGAATATTTTGTTTTCAAAAATGCAATCAAAAATCTTTAGGAATATTTTGTTTCCAAAAATGCAACTAAAAATTTTGTTTCCAAATATCCACCAAAACTTTATGACCAAGAAAGGTGAAACAAAACCAAAATAGGTCATGCCTATTTTACCCTTACATATTTATTTAACTATAATAACATATTTGTTAGTGCGTATAGGGATACTTAGGAAATCATTGACGTGTTTAGTGATTATCAGTGAACAAATTAAAAAGAAATGAGTTACGAAAAGAAGCTATACTTTCAAGATGATGACGGAAAAAATGAAAAATACAGTATTTGTTGGAGAAGATAGCTAAAGTTTACAGTTTATTGCATTGAATATTTTGACTATTACAAGTAGGCAAGTAGCCTTAAAATGAATATATTGATACCTAACAAACCACTAATCAATTAACTAAACAATTGTTGTTAGGATTTTCACTATCTTTTCCTTGCAGAAATTTTTGAATAGGAGGATATGTTAAGAAATGTACTGAAACTCATAGATACATATTAATGTTAAAGTAAGTATATTATCTTTGATTATATTATTTCTTAATATGAATATATAACTTTTTAAAAATAAATAGAAAATGTACTATTAATCAGTTATCTTCAAATTAACCATATTGTGAATATTTATATTTTTTGAAGTAAGGTCAGTTAATTTGAAAATGAGATTTCAATTTTGTTTTAAGTTTGCATAAAAAAATAAATATAATGAATGAAATTTCTTTAATTATTAGATTTTAAAAGCTTTAATTCTATTTATCCTCCTACTAGGTATGATAATACACTATTAAAAAAAGGGAGGGTCTATTTTCACTACAATTTTTACTTATCAAATACTTTACTATTTATTGCATCAATAAAACACATGTTTGGACAATATTACCCCTTAATTATTTGCCTTTGTTAAGTTATCTAACAATGTTACCAAGATAATTTTCTAAGTAAAAAGATATCAAATGATATTTCGTTATCGTCTACATAAACAACATAATTATTAATTTTTTTATTTTTCCTAAATGTTATATCCATAAAATTTGTGGCTAGAGTCACGTTACATAATAAAAAATTAATATCAAAAAAAATATTTTTTATCAACCGAATATTAAGAAAAGGTGGGATCATTATTTACTGAAATTAAAAAATAAGAATTAGATGAATTACATGTTATAATTGTTAAAAAAAAATCCAATAGTAAAACCATATTTTGATATTATATAGTAAAGCTTTGTACATTTTGCATACCATAACAATTGATTCTAAATATTAACTATGAATAGATTAACCGAAAATCAATTCAGTACCAACCATGCATATTATTATTATTGAATTTATGTTAATAAAAAATAATGTTTAAATCAAATTAATATTTTATTATATTAACGAAGTATCACATAATCCCTTCGTTTTTAAATAATTTTCTTTTTTTTTTTTCTGTTCTAAAATAATTGTCTTCTTTCATAACATTCCTTTTAAAAAACAATTTTATCACTTTACCCTTACTTTTTCTACCTACTTCAATTATAACCACATACACAAAGACATTAAAGAAAAAAAAATCACACATTACACCAATATTTACAATACAATCAATTATTTTTTCTTAACGGTGTGTCTGATCAAAAGAGACAATAATTTAGAAACAAAGGGAATATAATTTAGAAATAACAAATATATTGCTCAACTTCAAATAACAAGTAATTAATTAATAAACAGTTTTGTCCAAGCCTACATAAGTAAAAAGTAATAACTAATAATGTGGTAGATAAGTAAAAAATGTAGTGAAAATATCATTTCACTAAAAAATCATTAACAAACATGTACAGCATATGTGCAACATGTGTATAACGCGCGTTCACTTGACTAGTAAAAAAAAAGTGAAGTTATTACGCTTCCTCTTGGCTCATTATTAGTTCTCAGTAACACATCCCGACTAGAAAGGAAAAGGAAAAAAAAATAGTATTTGACCAAAGGGTAATGCTAGGGTCATTCTAATAGCACTCAATTTTGGGTACCAAATGATGTAGCATCTTATGTGTCATATTGTTAACATAACTTTTTAACTTATAGTGGAGCTCATAAAATGCCAAATAAGATGACACATTGGAAACCACATCATTTGGTGCACAAATTTGAGTGGTCATTGAGTGGCTCTAGCATTACTCTTGACCATTGTTCTAAAACTCTCCGCCTAGCTCCGCTTAGGCCCCGCCTAGGCGCTAGGCCCCTCTCTACCGCCACGACTTTCTTAGTTGCCGCCGAATCGACCAAGTCGGCGTCTACGCCAAACCTCGCCGACCTTAATTTAATTTTGTAGCTTTGATTTTGTGGCATACGGTGACCGGAGAAAGAAGGAGGGGCGAACTGGAGAAGGAATGAGGAGTGGTAATGGTGATGCAGAGAGGGAGGTAATGGGGGGCGAACTGGAGTAATATCTTCTTTTTTTTTAGCTCTAAACTTGACTGGTTTATTGCTTTGGGGTTATTGAGAATTGAGATTAATGGTATGTTTGTATATTTTTGTTCATTTTACAAATATAGACAAGTGTTTGATAAAATGACAAACATAAAAAAAAAAATTGTATTTAATGTGTTTGATCTTTGATGTAAATTATAAAAAAAAAAGGTAATTATACCTTAATTCTATGCCCCGCCTAGGCCCCGATTACTCCCCGACTAGTCCCCTAGGCGCTAGACGCTAGTGTGCCGCCTAACAGTCGCCTAACGATTTTTAGAACCTTGCTCTTGACGAAATACATGCAAAGTAACTCGGGTTTTGTTTTCCAAGCATCATTCATGAAAATACAAATAAATAAATGAATAAATCTGTTTCTTACCAACAATCAGCTTTGCAATAAAGCTCAACTGTGCTACCTTTTAATTGCAATGAGAATATTGAGCTTCAGAATAAAGACCTGATTATAAGAGACCAAAACAACTATAGATCCAAATGATAAGATTGTGAATTCAACCTCATTTTCTTAAGCGTTTTTAAGTTTTAAAAGTTAGTGGCTTGACATAATGGCAATTTTGTGTCATTACAGAGAAAGATCAGGGCACCAACTCAATGAGTCAAGTGATGGTCATATCCATCTTGCTGCCACTACTACTAACCACAGGAGTAGGCGTATGGCTGTGGCAACTATTCAAAAGGAGGAAGCTGAACAGAATAGGTAATGAGCCTCAAATACTTAATTAATTAGATCACTGATCATCCCTCTTTTTGGTAAGAAGATGAGGTCCTTAAATCTTTTCCAGGGTGCCTACCATCCCATAGTCCACAATTTCTTAAATCTTTTTTTTATAGGTAAGTGTGGCCCCTTGTTGGTATGGAGATTGGAACCAAACCATATCATACCTATTCAGCTTTATCTTGGTCTACATCATATCAAAGGATAATTCTCAACTAACTGGTCATGAACAGTGAGGTTATTCAAATTACACATTAACATATATGGAAGTTCTGTTGTTTGAACGAAGTTAAATTGCTTTTTCAGGGCATCTAGGCGGAGACGTTGAAAAAGAATATCACAATGAAAACCAGAACAAAAACATGGAGTTGCCATTGTTGAGTTTATCTACACTACTTAAAGCTACGGACAACTTTTCAATCAACCATAAGCTTGGAGAGGGCGGATTTGGACCTGTTTACAAGGTGACGATTATACAAACGTATTTATTTAATGTTGACGATGATGCCTAGTCCAATAATAAATAACCAGAAATCTACAAAAGCTGATGCATTCCTTGTTATCAGCAATACTAAACTTAGACTGAGCTAAAAATCAAACATTCTTCCCCCTTGGTCTAAGAAGCATACCTGAGTACATGCAAAGTTTCAAGTGCACGAAAAGTGCCAAAGCTGAAGAAGATTGACAACTCCCATTTAAGGGGAATACCACCTTTTTCACCACCGTACAAATTGGGGAAATCCAATTTGACAAACGATGTTTTATAACGACCAAATTAACTAACCAACTTTTAATTTGGTTGCAATGTCGTCCTCGTCGTTTCATAAAGACCAAATTAACCAACCAACTTCTGTCAATATATTCCTTCCATGGCAATTTCTTGGCCCGATATTGACAGAAGTTGATTGGTTAATTTGGTAGTTATGAAACGACGAGGACGACATTGCAACCAAATTAAAAGTTGGTTGGTTAATTTGATCGTCATAAAACATCGTTGGTCAAATTAGATTTCCCCAATTTGTACGGTGGTCAAAAAGGTGGTTGAAAGAACAAAAGTAGCTAGGATTCTCCAAACTACCAAGACAGTTTCCAATGTAGCTTCTGATGAAGCTACAATGGAAGTCACAATGGTCGGAATAATCGAAAACACCGGAAGACTAAATTATAGAAGCATAAACGAATACCAAACAATCTACAAGCTTATGCTTGTAGATCTAGCCTTATGGCCAAAAAGATTTCACTAAATAAAATGAATTGTTTTACAAAAACTTTGTGAAATCACCAAACAAAATACTCTCACAAGACAACAAGTCTTGGAGAGCAAAAACCCCGCAGAAAAACAGGTACAACAAACGTGGGAAGAAACAAACAGCTTCCCAAAATCTGCTAGGAAGACAAAAACAGTTTCAGTAGTTTTTTCAATGCAGCTGCTGTTGTAGCTTCATTGGAAGCTGCATTCAAATTCTGCACCACACTGGAATTTTGATCAGCCTCTGAAACTCAGAATTTCTGCTCTGTATATTCTTTTCTCTCTCTCTCTCTCTCTGTCTGCGCACATTCAGCCGTTGCCCGTGTCTTCTCTTTATAATGTGGAGGAACCCTACACACAAAGAAGGAATCCAACTCCAAGTAGGGCAAGGATTAGAAATAAAAATAAAATCAACTACCTTAGATACTAGATTTTCTTACCATATTAATGAGGATTCTAAGGCACGGTATTTAGAAGGATTTTGACATAGATTTTGTTTCCAAAAACAACTCCTAAGATTTAGGATCAAGAAACGAAAAAATCTTTAGGAGAATTTTGTTTCCAAAATTGCCAAACTTGCCTAAACATAATTACGAAGAAAGGAGAAACAAAAACTAAAATAAGCATGACCTATTTTACCCTTACAATCTCCCCCTTTGTTAAGCCTTTCTGGCCAAATATTATGACAAATGTTGCCATATACTTGTCATATACTCAACACAGACAAAAATCCTTCAAAACCTGCATATATTAGTAAAGAACTCCCCCTGAATTTAGCAGACAGATGAAGTTATAAACTAAAACATGCAATTGTCTACAAAGCACATATATCCCAAATCAGTTGTGCAAACATCCAAAAAATCCTACATGTCAGAGAAGCAGAACTTATTACAGACCAAAATGTATCCAATGAGCCAGCCAGAATTAAGTTAGATTACAATCAAGGAATAGAACCAGAAACAGATCAGACATCAGTCTCTTCTTGAGCAGAGGCAAATTCAGCTTCTTCTTCAGGTACAGCAGCAGAAACAGGAGCAGGAACAGATGCAGGTGCAACACTTGGAATATTTTCTCCCCTATTTGTCTAGAATGTAAGCTCAGCCAGGCAGTGTATGGAGTCTCCAGGGTCTGAAGGAGTGCTATCTGAGACCTGACTTGAATAAGTTGGCCTTAAATGAAAGACAAAGAGATAGGAGCAGAGGGTCCAAGAGAAATCTGGGCAGTAACTGATGAAGCATCAGATGTAGCTATATTGGCAGCTACATTCCCCATAACAGGAGCAGGTGGAAGAGCTGCAGACTGTGTAGCAAAGGCAGGGTCATCTAGTGCAGGAATAGCAGGAGCAGGATATGGATATGCTAAAGGCAAATTGACCACCCTATCTCCCTTTAAGAGTTTGACTGATATATGAAGAGGGTCAAGAAGAGGGGATTGTCTTTCTCCTACTGGGGGGACAAATCCTTGGGCAATCAAAATATTGTAAATGAGAGAAGGAAAAATGAGGGCTCTTTTATCCCCTTCAGTTTCAGCTAGAGAGACAATTTTCTTAAAGACAAAGTCTCCAAAGTCAAAAGGCAGACCATTTCCTATTTGAAACAAAAGCCTAGCATGCTCATCTGTTACTGCATTAGAGTTGGTGGTAGGAGCCCAATTAGCACAACACATTTTGTGCATCACAACATATAGAGAGGAGAGCTTGGAAGTACTAATATTGGCCCCTTTTTCAGGCCATTTGGAAACTAATCCTCTAGTCAACTCTTGAGCACACAGATTCAAATCAGAAACTAGTCCAACAAACCCAACCTCAGGAGTCCCAAAATGGTTATTGATTACAGAGGAAGAAAAATTGAACAATTGATTCCTAATAAACACATTTTCAAACCTAGAAGCATCAGGAGAGGTAATCTTTTTATCTAGATTGGCATAGAACTCAAGAACAATGTTCCTATGATATGGAAAGGAGGAAGACAAAGTGCTAAGAAGGCCCCTATCATAAAAAAAATTGTACAAGATTTTGTGCAATTAAGTCATCTTTAGGAATGACTCTTTCATCCACAATTTTCCTAGAGGTATTAAACCTCAAGGAAGCAGCAGCAGTAATAAACAGAATAGAGAAGGGGGTACCTAACACAGCATCAGAGGAGGCAGGAGTGAATGTAGCTTCTGATGTAGCTACATTAGGAGCTACATTGGTCATTGCAGCTCGTCTCCTTGTGAATCTCACAGGAACCTCATCAGACTCCTCTTCTTCAGATACAACTTTTTCAATAAAGTCCTGGTCAGAGCTATCATCAAATTCTGATGAGCTGGAGGACTTAGCAGGACAGGTTGTAGGAGATGGAGGATTCTTTGGAGAAGCATTCTTTAACTGCATCAGGTAGTCAGCTACAGTTCTTTGCTCATCAGAGAAGCTCAGATCAGAAAAGTTTACCTCAGGTTCAACAAAATGAGCAGAAGAAGCCACTTCATGAGTTGGTGATTCATGTTGAAAGACCACCTTTGGGGAAGGAATAGGGTAATCTTCATCACTTGTGTCTTCTGGAGCTGGAATAGAAGGGCTGGCATCAATAGTAGGAGCAGAGGCATGTGCTTTAGGGATATACACATTCACAGCAACGAAATCCTCATCATCAGAGTCGCTGGCAATGGGGACAGCCTTTTCAAATAGACCTGGGTTGACTTTAAATTTCTTGGCTCTTTCAACGTCTGGACCACTTGGATTGTCATAATTGCTTGGAATTCCCCTTAATCGCTTGGATTTACGCGAGCTAGGGTTTCTAATTTGGGGAAACCCAGATAGGTCACCGGGGTTTTCAACATCTATATCATTACCCTTCTCACCTGGTAAGATGACAGTGAGAGGCTCTGGAAGGGGTTTAGCTATCACAATGGCGAATTCTGGGTTTGTTGGAGAGGAGAGAGAGGACGATGTAACTTCAGCTGAAGTAGCACACGAAACTACATTAACAGATGGGGTTTGTTTTAGAGAACCTGTGGAGGTAAAAGGAGAAGAGGCCATTGAGAATTTTGGAAGAATTCAAGGAGAGAAGAAGAAGAGATTGGAATGGCAGCGAGGTCCTTCAATATTTATGGGAATGGATTGTGCAAAGGAGAAAGTGGAGAGGGGTATAATTCCTGTTGCCTGAAAGATCACTAATGACAGCCTCATAAACACATTAGCCGTTAGTAGCAAAATTTCAGGAATTTGAGGGGCCGTTTGTGAACTCCATAAACCAATTTTTGATTTTTGAAAAACAAACCATGATTGATCAAATCATATACAAATGTAATAGAAAATCTGATTTTGACAAGAGAAAAATGTGGAGAGCTATGTGTGTGAGATAACAACCAATCTCTTAATCACATTTTTGAATTTCAAAAACACCAAGGATTCTTAACAAACACACCAAAGGGTTAACCAAAATTGTATCAATCCAAGCATTCAATCCAAGCAGATCTATCCATTATCTAAGGACTTCTAGATCATTACACAGATTAGACAACCACATAAAATATTCAACATGAAATACTTTGGTAATTATTTTACAAATTTTGAGATAAGGACAAAAACTCAATAAGCTAATATGATCAAGAAAGATAATGTCCTAAAAATTATGCCTATCATATGACAAGAATAGATCAGACACAACCTAGCAAATGCAACCACACACATGTGAAAAAAATGTCTAGATCATCTGAATGTAGTTCCCAATGTAGCTGCATTGGGAGATGCATTCGCCAAAATTGTGATTTTATGTAAAATTTCTCATTTTTTGTTCATTTAATCAACACTCGTCTCCCACAAATGCCATAGGTACTTTATTTTCCTAGGAGAATAGCTTTACTTTATTTCAAGCATATTCACAACATCCCACTAAGAACCTTTCATACTATTTACTAAGGGAAGCCACTTTGCTTTTGATCAACCCATGAAATCCAAGGATTCATAATCCCAAAAGAAAGTTGCCACAACCTTATTCATAGTTAGCTCTTTTCCGTTAGGTAGCTTTCACACTTTTTCTTTTAAGGGAATTCAATTTTCTCAAGATCAACCAATGAGAACCTAAGTTCCATAGTACCAAGATAAATTGCCACATCCCTAGATTTCAAAAGGTAGCTCTTTCCTTTGTGGGCTAAATATTTTTCAATAACAAAAATTTTGAGAGAGAGAGAGAGAGTAGAGAATCAGAACATGAAAATCACAACAAATTTTGAATGCAATTTCAAAAGGTAGCTCTTTCCTTTGTAGGCTAAAGATTTTTCAATAACAAAAATTTTGGGAGAGAGAGAGTAGAGAATCAGAACATGAAAATCACAACAAATTTTGAATGCAAATCCAGGCAACACAAAGCACAAAACATAGGAGATGAAACTAGTGTGCCCTCCTAAATACTTAATGCAGAATGCCTAATTTTTTTTTAAAAAATATAAAGTGAGTGAAGGGTCACATGGCACACAAACCGAGAGATTTCCTAAGATTGATAAATCTCTCGAAATCTAGACTCTTAGTAAAAATATTAGCCAGTTTATTTTCAGTCCCTACATGTTCAATGCAAATAATACCTTGTTCAACCAAGTCTCTAATAAAATGGTGTCTTATATCAATATGTTTAGTTCTAGAGTGTTGAACATGATTTTTTGCTATGATTAGAGCACTGGTGTTGTCACAATACATGGTTAACACATTACTGTGTAGGCCATAATCCTTGATCATTTGGTTCATCCATAAAAGTTGTGTACACCCACTACCAGCAGCAATATATTCAGATTCTGTTGTGGAGAGGGCAACACAGTTTTGTTTTTTTACTAAACCAAGAGATCAAGTTGTTTCTTAAATAAAAGCATCCACCAGAAGTACTTCTCATGTCATCTACGCTGCCTGCCCAATCAGCATCACTAAAACCAACAAGGTTGGTATTAGTGTGTTTTGTGTACCACAAACCCATAACACAAGTCTCACCAACATACCTAATTATTCTTTTGACAGCCTTCAAATGAGAGACTTTAGGGTTTGCTTGGTATCTAGCACACAAACACACACTATACATGATGTCTGGACGGGTGACAGTCAAATATAGCAGACTTCCTATCATACTTCTATAAAATGTATGGTCAACACTTTCAGATTTCTCATCTTTGCAAAATTTATTGGATGTACCCATAGGGGTTTTCTTTTGTTTTCTATTCTCAAGACTGAATTTCTTCACCAAGTTAAGAGCATACTTGGCTTGAGATATGAACATCCCTTCATGCAATTGTTTTATCTGAATCCCTAGAAAAAATGTTAATTCCCCTACCATGCTCATTTCAAAGGTAGATGTCATGCAATGCAAAAATTCCTTTTCCAAGGACTTAGAAGTGGATCCAAACACAATATCATCAACATAAATCTGTGCAATCAAAATGTGTTTGTCCTTTTTTTGAAGAATAAAAAGTGTTTTGTCTACTTCTCTCCTTTTAAAACCACTTTTCAAAAGATGGTCTGTAAGTCTCCCATACCAGGCTCTAGGAGCTTGCTTGAGATCATACAAGGCCTTCTTCAATTTAAAAACATGATTGGGTTTATGGGGATCCTCAAAACTTTTTGGTTGTTCTACAAAAAAATTTTCTTCAAGAATACCATTTAAAAAGCACTCTTCACATCCATTTGTTGAAGAGTAATGTTAAGAAAGCATGCAATGACAAGAAGCAGACGTATAGATTCAATGCGGGCAACATGAGCAAAGGTTTCATCAAAGTCCACCCCCTCAACCTGTGTGTACCCTTGAGCCACAAGTCTAGCTTTATTTCTCATTATCTCTCCCACTTCATTTGATTTGTTTTTGAAAATCCATTTAGTTCCAATAACATTCACAGAAGTGGGTCTAAGTACAAGGAACCAAACATCATTTTTAGCAAATTGATCAAGCTCATCTTGCGTGGCATTGATTCAACACTCATCATTTAGGGCTTCATGCACATTCTTAGGTTCAATGGTAGACACAAAACATGAGGCATGGATTTCTTCACACTAAAGAGAGGACAAGCAAACAAGTTTCCTATAGTCTACCTTACCTTTTCTTCTTGTTGACATCCCATCATGTATATTACCTATGACTTGTGAAGTGGGATGCACTTTCTGAATTCAACTTGGAATGTCATGGCTGCGGTCAGTCAAACTGAACTGAATTTCTGGCTGTTCAAGACCTATTTCTGAACCCGACATATTTCTGACCAATGTAGCTTCTGATGCAGCTGCATCTGGAGCTACATTCGGAGCTACATTCTGAGCTACATCCTGAGTCACATTCTTTGAACTTCCAGGACTTGTAGATTATGTATGTTCTGGTGCAGGTGCAGGTTCTGAAGATTGTGCAGATGATTCATAATCTCCAAAGTCAAGCAAACCTGAAAACACACTTGGTGGAGTAACCCATTCAAACACAATATTCATAGACTCCATAATAGTTTTAGTCCTAAGATTAAAGACTCTATAAGCATGACTATTGGTGGAGTAACCCATGAAAACACACTTGTCACTTTTTGAATCAAATTTTGAAAATGATCTCTATCATTGAGAAGATAACATACACACCCAAAAGCATGAAAATATTTTAATGTAGGCTTCTTTCCTAGTAAAATTTCATAGGGTGTCATGGTGCTACCTGATCTCAAGAAGACCCTATTTCCTACATGACAAGCAGTGTTTAATGCTTATGCCCAAAATCTTTTAGCCAAATTCTTAGAGCTCAACATGACTCTAGCCATTTCTTGAAGTGTCCTATTCTTTCTTTCCGCCACTCCATTTTATTGTGGAGTTTTAGGAGCTGAGAATTCATGGGTTATCCCATTTGAGGCACAATAGCTAGAAAATGAGGAATTTTCATATTCCGTGCCATGATCTGATCTAATTCTAGTAAGTTTTAGATCATACAAGTTCATAACACGGGTGTACCATATTTTAAAAGCCTCAAAATTTTCAGATTTTTCTCTCAAGTAAACAACCCATGTGTATCTAGAAAAATCATCAACACAGACAAAAGTGTATTTTTTTTCTTTCCTAGACTCTCTACTTCAATAGGACCCATGAGATCTGTGTGAATCATCTCAAGGCATCTAGACGTGGAACACTGAGATATGGGAAGGTGAGAAACCTTCGTTTGCTTACCTTTCTGACATGGTCCACATACCTTTGTGAAGTTCTTATCCAAACTGGGCAAACCTTTCACTGCATCATGTTTCACAAGCTCATGGAGCTTACGAAAACTCATGTACCCTAGTTTTTGATACCATAGATCTGTGATATCAAGACTAGCATTGTGACAGGTTTGAACATTATTGAACTTATAGCAATTGTCAGATGATCTAGTACCTGTCAGAAGACACTTGTTAGATTGATCAAAAACTTCACAAGAATTTTTATCAAACCTTACCTGAAGATCATCATCACATAGCTGACTGATGCTAATGAGGTTGGTTTTAAGGCCTTCAACATGGTAGACATTGGTGAGCTTAGGAAGACCATCTACATTCAAAGTTCCCTTGCCAATTATCTTACCTTTGGCTCCTCCTTCATATGTCACAGACCCACCATTGACACTCACATAGTCATTCAAATTCTCAATAGAACCTGTCATGTGTCTAGAACATCCACTATCAAAGTACCATGAACCAGCTATGTGAGACTTTAAAGATGTGAAGGTTACATTGCATTGTTCATCATTAGACCACTTTGCACCGGGGCATATGTCAAAAGGCTCATAGTATTTGGCTTTATCATTCCTGTAACTGCCTTTGGGAACCCACATCTTTTTAAAAGTTTTTGGTTGATGTTTCTTTGGATGTACCTTCTGATGTAGCTTCGAATGTAGCTTCCAATATTGTTGCATTGGATGTTGCATTAGATGATGCATTGGTTGCTGCATTCAATGATGCATCTGATTACGAACCAAGAAGGCCTGCCTTACCTCTTCCTCATAGACAACCTTTTTAAGAAAGCATAATGACTGAATATGACCAGGTTTGTGACAATAGTGACACACAAAATTTTTCTTTCTTGTTTTTGGTTTTTCAAAGAAGTTTGGATTTTGAAAATTTTGTGTGGACTGTTTTGGTTCAAAAGTACCTTCACCTTCTTTAACAAACATCTTTGGCCTAAAACCAACTCCAGACTTACCAGAATTCCCAGAGTACAACATCTCATCCATTTTTTGTTGGCTTGAGTTCCATTTAGCCATGGTTTCATTGGCTTAGAAGAGTTCTTCTTTCTGTTCTTCAATCTCCACATCTTTCTTACTCAGCAAACATTCCAGCCTTGTGATGCATTCCTTCTGCTCTTCATTTACCTTCTTTAGCATATCATTTGTCTTTCCAAGCAAGGTAACTTGAAGAGCCCTCTTTTCCCAATCCTTATACAGTTCTTTGTAACCTTCCAGCAGGTCTGATTCTGATTCTCCACCATCTTCTGTGACAGAGGAGTTAAAATAACAAAGATCTTCCCAGCTTCTATCCAATGTAGCTTCTGATGTAGTTTCTGAAGAGGCTACATTCGGAGGTACATTGGTCGAAGGACCCGCACAATCAGATTCAGAGTTGTACACAACAGTGAGAGTGATGAGATCTCTTGGATCTTCACCATCACTATCACTTAAAGTTGCAGAAAAGTTTAAACCCTTCTTTCTCAAGGTATTTGCATAATGACAAAATCCTTGACACTCCCTACACTGAATGGAATCAACATTTTTCCATTGTAAGAAGGTTTTGAAGCAAAAGGATTGGTAAAAGGTTTTTCTGGTGTTTGAAAAGAATTTTCCTTAGGAGCAAATTTACCAGAATATCAGGCTTAAAGGAGGTTTTGGAGCTTGATGATGGAGTTATGTTTTGGCTCTTGGCTTTCAATTTTTTTTTTTAAATTTAGTAGTTAACAGAGCCATGGAATCTTCTCCAATATCAGACTCATCAATTTCCTTTTGTAACGCAAGCAAATCAGAAGAGACATCAACAACAGAAGGCAAAGCAATGTTTTTTAAAGGAGGAGTAGAAGATGATGCACCTTTGCCCTTTTGTTTGAGTTGATCATTTAGGTTTAATTCAAAATTTTGAAGAATATCAGCCAATCTTTCAAAACCCATTTTGTCAATATCATGTGCTTCCTCAATAGCACATATTTTAACATTAAACCTTTCAGGCAAAGTACGCATCATTTTACTAACAAGGCGATCATTAGTGATGGGATCACCTAAAGCTAAATCAGAGTTAGACATATCAAGAAGCCTACCATAATATCACATGATATCCTCAGATTCATTCATTCTTGTGTTTTCAAACTTTGTGGTAAGCAATCTTAATTTGGAAGCACGAACACTGACAAGCCCTTCACACAAGGTTTGAAGGGCCTCCCATACATCTTTAGCAGACTCATAATTGGCTATAACCCTAAAGGTGTTGGCATCTAAGGCTTTGTATATGTCAGACAAGGCTTTAGAATTAAAAGAAGCAGTATTCTTATCTTCATTAGACCAATCAGCTTCTTTAGTGATCTTAACATCACCATCAGTATCAGTTGTTTTAGGAGTACTCCAACCATTTAGAACAGCAAGCCATGCTCTTTCATCAATTGATTTGATGAAGATATGCATCTTTACTTTCCAAATAGAATAATTTGCATTAGTCAAAGTTGGAGGACGAACAACATTCTCATACTGAGAATCCATCACGGCTACAACCAGAATCAACTCTTAGTGAAGTGAAGAGAAGGCTCTGATACCAATTGAAAGAACAAAAGTAGTTAGGATTCTCCAAACTACCAAGACAGTTTTCAATGTAGCTTCTGATGAAGCTACAATGGAAGTCACAATGGTCGGAATAATTGAAAACATCGGAAGACTAAATAATAGAAGCACAAACGAATACCAAACAATCTACAAGCCTATGCTTGTAGATCTAGCCTCAGGGCCAAAAAGATTTCACTAAATAAAATGAATTGCTTTACAAAAACTTTGTGAAATCACCAAACAAAATACTCTCATAAGACAACAAGTCTTGGAGAGCAAAAACCCCACAGAAAAACAGGTACAACAAACGTGGGAAGAAATAAACAGCTTCCTAAAATCTGTCAGGAAGACAAAAACAGTGTAACGCCCCAAACTCGGTACCGACACCGCGGTCCCACAATTTGGCCACGTCACCAATTCTAAATACTAACTCACAAAATATCTACACAAAAAAACATTCAAATTTTCCTATCCAAAATACATATCGGTCTAATACAAATTCCAAAATATAATAACCACCACAAATCTCAAACAAATGTTTATTCCTTTAAAAAAACTGTCAAATCTAAGAAAATTAATCTTGTCCGAGCCACCCTTCAAATGATCCACCTGATCCCAAAAGGATTTCAAATTTTACTTACGACCTGAAGAAAAATAGAGAAAGGGTGAGCGAACAATGCCCAGCAAGTTCATATACAACCCCTCCGGTTTCTAAGGAGGATTTGACCACAAAAATTATGTTTCGCCAAAGGTCAAATAATTTAACAGGACTAATAACTGCATTTATCGGATAAAGAAACAATAAAATCGAATACAGTGCTAATTAGGAGTTCCAAATGAAAGATAAAGTTCAAAACAAATACGAGATATTCAATTGCCGCCAACCGTCCCATTCCAGTTGGAAACAAAGAACACCCGCAGATTCCATGATCACTTAAGTGGTCAATTCGACCTGACTAACTGCCCCAATGGGCCTGAGCCCAACGGGCCTAAATCCGCAACGGGCCTAAAAGTATATCCGGATAACCTCACCACATGTCCAGTGGTGTCAAATAATTCAAAGTTCACAAATGTTGCATATTTCACGTAACAACTTTTTTTACTTAGTGATCACGGTGGAGTTCCAAATAAAGTCAAATGTCCAAAAATATGCAATTCATTTTTCCAACGGATTGATATTTCAAAGAAGTCAAACATGTGTTACAAAAGTTTCAAAATTCGGATTATGAACAAAATAGGTTCGACGGAGTTCAAAGCAAATATCGGCGAATGCCGAACATGGGTTTACAAAGAAAGCGTTATGCCAATAAAGTTATAACGGAAGTCTACCGAATAAAATATGATGATCAAAATACTTAAGAAGTATAATCCTTTACCTCAAAACGAAGCTTCGAAATCAACTCTTACGTAAAAAATGCGGCTACCCGTGCTAGCTCAAATCTAAGATTCAATAACCAAAATTATTACATTTAAATAACTAATTGAACCTTTAAATAAAACAATTATACATCTTTTTTTAATTATTATTATACTACCCTTCCCAAGTACAACTCAACTCCTCCCACCTTTATCTCTTCCCAACCACCCGACAACTCACCAAACTTTTCCCTTTTTTTTTGTTTTTTTTTGTTTTTGTTTTGTGATTAGACAACTCCCACATCGCCATCACCCATCATCATCATCACTTTTATTTTAAAATCCCTCTTTAGTGAATTTCCTCACTTACCCGAAATCTCTACCTCCCTGCTTCTTTCCCTTTCTTTCTTTTTTTCTCTATACGTTTCTAGCTTCTTCCCCTTTCTTTTTTTTTTCTCTGTTCGTTTCCGGCTTCTTCCCCTTTTTTTTTGTTCTGACAAGTTTTCCGACGCACAATAACTCATCCAAATCTCCTAGCCTACTGTAAAAATTTACAATTTCAGGAAATAAACAAAGGTCAACATAATACCTCAAATCGACACCTCCCTCTCGCAACTTCGTCTGCCAATGGATCGGAGCTTCGCTGGCTACCTTCACCCCGAGATTTCGAAGAGCCTTCCTCAGTGCACTCTCCCAATATACTTTCTCAGCCGGTTTCCCTTGCTTTGTGAGTATCTGAACAAGGGACCATTGCTCCCCTTTTATACCCACCATGGCAGCCCTCTTCCTCTTCTTCATTACTACGAGTTATTGCCCGTTTCTCCAAAACGGCGGCAACAGGAACCCACGGCCTCCCCCAAATTACTAATCATAATGACAGTAGTTTAATTATATTTATAATTGTTATTATTATTATTATTATTATTATTATTATTATTATTATTATTATTATTATTATTATTATTATTATTATTCCTTTATTATTATTGTTATGATGATTATTGTTATTGTTTTATTATTTATGATTATTGTTATATATTTATCAAAAGGCCCATCAATTTGGATTCAAGCCCAATCACAAATAAACCACCCAATTGTGTATCAAAACTAAATGGGCTCGCTATTAAACTAAAATAGGTCCAATTACCAATTTCATTTAAATTAGACCAAAACACAAATACCAGACCAAGATAACTAAATCAATATAGGTCCAATATATTTATTCTAATTAAACGAATAATAATATTATCAAAATTAGGGATATTACAAACAGTTTCAGCAGTTTTTTCAATGTAGCTTCATTGGAAGTTGCATTCAAATTCTGCACCACACTGGAATTTTGATCAGCCTCTGAAACTCAGAATTTCTGCTCTGTATATTCTGCTCTCTCTCTCTCTCTCTCTCTCTCTCTCTCTCTCTCTGCACATTCAGCCGTTGCCCATGTTTTCTTTTTATAATGTGGAGGAACCCTACACACAAAGAAGGAATCCAACTCCAAGTAGGGCAAGGATTAGAAATAGAAATAAAATCAACTACATTAGATACTAGATTTTCTTACCATATTAATGAGGATTCTAAGGCACGGTATTTAGAAGGATTTTGACATAGATTTTGTTTCCAATAACAACTCCTAAGATTTAGGATTAAGAAACCAAAAAAATCTTTAGGAGAATTTTGTTTCCAAAATTGTCAAACTTGCCTAAACATAATTACCTAGAAAGGAGAAACAAAAACTAAAATAGGCATGACCTATTTTACCCTTGCAGTGTATTCCCCCATTTAAGTGAAAGTTTGCATATGTGTTAAGTTGTATCAGATAGAAGATAAAAGATGAAAAATAAATTCAAAAGACATGGTAATTTGCCAGCTTCTAACAATAGGGCAAAACTCCAGCTAAAATAATGCAAAAAAAAAAATCAAGTTTCTTGTAAAGACATGGGGCAGATGTGCCATGCTGCAATTGAACTTCATATATGTGTCGGGCCAATATACTTTGATTATTCATGATATCGAAAGTCAGAAAAAGCTTTGTTTACATAAATGTAGGGTAAGCTATTAACGGGACAAGAGATCGCAGTGAAGAGGCTCTCAAAGAGCTCCTGGCAGGGTCTTCAAGAGTTTAAGAATGAGATTAATTTGATATCCAACCTTCAACATCGGAATCTTGTCAAGATTATTGGCTGTTGCCTTGAAGGAGAGGAGAGGATGCTAGCTTATGAGTATTTGCCTAACAAAAGCTTGGACAAGTTCATTTTCGTTAAGATTTGCAGCATTTCTGCACTGATATACTTTTTTTGTAATGCAGATCAGTATTCTGTAGAAAATTTCAGATCTGACCCAAAACTTATCTGGATGGAAATGTTATACAGATAATGAAAGGAGAGAGTTACTTACTTGGCAACATCGTGTTGCCATAGCCATCGGTACTGCTAAGGGACTTCTCTACCTTCACCATGACTCCAGATTAAGAATTATTCATAGGGATCTAAAAGCCAGCAATGTCTTACTAGATAGTGAGCTGAACCCTAAAATTTCAGATTTCGGCATAGCAAGAATTTTTGGAGGGGATGAAAGCGAAGGAAGAACAAATCACATTATGGGAACATAGTAAGTGACATTAAAGATTTTACAAATACGCGTTAAATCAATTTTGTATCCTGTTGATAGTCATAGTTTCATGCAGTGGCTATATGTCCCCGGAGTACGCAATTCGTGGAAAATTTTCTGTGAAGTCTGACGTCTTCAGTTTTGGTGTGCTGTTGATGGAGCTAGTGAGTGGCAAAAAGAACACGAAATATCACCATCCAGATCACCACCATGGTCTTCTGGGACATGTGAGTATATATATAATACAGTACAATAAGAGTAATGCTAGAGCCACTCAATGAGCACTCAAATTTGTGCACCAAATGATGTGGCTTCCAATGTGTCATCTTGTTTGACATTTTATGGGCTCCACTATAAGTTAAAAAGTTATCTTAACAATATGACACATAAGAGACACATAAGATGCCACATCATTTGGTACCCAAAGCGCCTCTCTCTCTCTCTCTCTCAAACATCCACACGCACGCTCACATATCATCTTTGCTTTTCATGTAAACAGCTATATGTCTATTACATTCTTTTTTCTTTTAGGCATGGTTATTGTGGAAGGAAGGCAAGGCCATGGAGCTAGTTGATGCTTGTTTAGAGGATTCATGCGTGGAATCTCATGTGCTAAGATTTATTCAAGTTGGTCTGTTGTGCATTCAAAAGTTCCCAAAAGACAGACCAACAATGTCGGCTGTAGTTTTGATGTTAAACAATGAAGGTGCAACATTGCCTCAACCTAAAGAACCAGGGTTCTATATGGAAAGCAGCAACTCTATCGAATCAGATATGTCATTGGATGATGGAAGTTCCCTCTCAAAATGTGGACTAACAATAACAACACTTGAAGCCAGATAAAGAAGACAAAGATCACCCGACTTGACAATCAAGTACTAGCACATGTGTAATGAGCTAAAACAGTCAAGAAAAGAAGGAATAAGTATACCCATAAACATTGACCTGACATTGTACATATTTTTATATCCTCCCGGCCCTTTTATCCAAGGAATCAATTTTTATCCAAGGAATCAATGGAACACTAGATTACTCTTCTAAAGTTATGTATTGCTGGGTTTTCGACAAGTTAATCTCTCTCACCTCTTGGGGTAAACAAAAAACAAAAAACAAATTAAGAACAAATATATTAAATTTTAATTTCGACAAGTTAATTTATGATAGTGTACCGTTTCAAAAACGGTACCCGTTTAGCTACGTCTAGGCCGACAATTGGGTGGGGTGGGGTGGGTTGAGTCAGGTAACAAGTCGTACTGTTAGAACCCAAATACTAAGTGGGTAGAATGGGTCGGATTGGATTATAACGGGTGATGAGGCGACCCGCTTTGACCCGGATTCCCCCTCCAAAAAAACTCATATATTTTACAGAGTTAAAACTATTGGGTCAAATTGGTCAATGAATTCGATCCGCTTTAACCTGATCCATTATTTTCAGATCGAAACAGATTATCCATTTCGATCCAAAAATATTAACGAATTGGGTTGGGTCGTGTGATTTATAGATGAGGTCGGGAGGGGTTAACGGATTTCAGATTGTAATTGTCAGGCCTAGCTAGCTACGTCGTTACCAATAATTAACGTTTAACTAAACCATTTCTAATATCAACTGCAATAAGGTAAAAACATTGGAATCAATCATAAGTTCAAATCACCAACTTAAACAAAATTTCATAAAATTAGAACAAATCCTCCAACCAATTACGTCATTTGATTACTACTACTGCCAATAAAGTAAATAAAAGTTCCATTCTCAGGCTGTCTCCAACGGGGTCCACCCGAACTAAAATGAGATCCGAGTCTTACTTTGATCTGGAAGGAAAGAATAGGAAATGGGCGAGCATGCTACGTAAGTTTATATATTAACCCCTTCAATTCTTAAACAGGAGTTGATCAGAAAAGATGTCATGTATTCAAATATACAAGGAACATTCATCATTGTTCACAAAATCATATACTTACTCGAAACTTCGGCCTTATGTTCACAAAATCATATACTTACTCGAAACTTCGGCCTTATCTGGTTCTGCGTTTTGAAAATGCAACGTTTTTAAAATGTAATTTTTTTTTTTTGTAATCATGTTTGAAAAACTATTTCAAAACGCTATTTTTAAAAACAAAATAGTTGTAAATGCAACACATTTTTAAAACATCTCCAAATTTGAACGTTTTAAAACGCTGCATATTTTTAAAAAGTTGCATTTTAAAATGCTCCATTGAAATACTTAAAAAAAACGTTGTATTTCTTACTAACATTTTGATTAAAACGCCCAACCAAACAAGCACTTCAAAAGAATGTTATGTGTACAAACAAACGAACTTGAGTAATCCAATACTTACCACTCACCAACCAACCGGCTCTTGTTTCGTAATTTGACTAATTATTTTCAAGTTTCAACCATGTGTATAAATCTCTACTTGCTTCAATTCCGGACAAAAATTTGATGCTCCTATTTATATTCTTACTCAGTGTTTTTAAATTATCGTCCTTTTGTTTTTGTTTTTTTAAATAATTGTTATCTTTCAAAAATTTTCATTTTAAGAAAATATTTTTATCATTTTATCCTTATTTTTTTACATACTTTAATTATGATCACAATCTCAAAGGCATTAAAGGAAACCACACATTTTATTAATATTTATAATATAGTCAATTGTTTTTTATCAAACGGTGTATCAGATCAAAGATGATGATAATTTGAAAACAGAGGGAATAGTTGCGAAAGCTCGAACGACGAGGAGAACATCATTAATTACTGATTTGAAGTATATTAAAGTTGGTGAAGACAACTCTCAACGTATCATCCCACTTTAGTTATATTTGAATCATGCAACTTTTCATTTTTCGAACTTTTCATCTTCAAGTCATTAGCTAATAGCAGTCATTAACAACACCTCAATGTAACTTTTCATTTTTGGAACTTTTATGAGATATTAATCCACACTATTATACTCTTTCTTTGATTAATAATAGTGAAAGTCTTTTATCTAAAAAAAATTTAAAATCAACATCACTTTATAATCAATATGAGATACAACTCTTCTCTAGGTAATAGTAGGTGAGGCTTTAATCTAATGATTTTTAAAACAAACATCAATTTTCTAATCAATGTGTGATACATTTCTACAATTATTACCAATTAAAAAGATGTATCACACATTGGTTGTAAATTGATGTTGAGTTTAAAAGTCTATAGATGAAAAAAAAATTCTACTATTATTACTAATATAAGATATGCATCCCATATTGGATCGATAGTGATGTTATTTTAAAAGACTTTACATAAAAGACTTTTTCGATTATTACCAATAGAAAAAAATGTATACCACATTATTTGAAAATTGATAGAAAAAAGATTATGATTATAATTACCAATAAAATAGATGTATCTCACATTGGTTTCACATTTGTTTGAAAGTGATGTACGTTGGTTTTAAAATCGTTAGATAAAAGACCTCTACTTTTATTGCTAAAGAAAAGATGTATCCCACATTGCTTAGAAAATGATGTTGATTTTGAAAATCTTTAGATAAATATTTTTACGATTATTATTTATCGAAGGGATGTATTTCACATTGGTTAGAAAGTAATGTTGGTTTTAAAAGACTTTATATAAAAGACATACTTTTAAATTTTCAATACCAATAGAAGAGATATACCACATTGTTTAGATATGAATGTTGGTTTTAAAAGTTTTTATATTAAAGATTTATACTATTATTACCAATATAAGAGATGTATCCCACATTTTTTAGAAATTGATGTTGGTTTTTAAAGTCATTAGGTGAAATACGTCTAGTTAGAGAGTGATGTTGGTTTTAGAAGTTTTATGAGTAAAAAACTTGTATTATTAATCAATTATTACTAATACAAGATGTATCTCACATATGTTAAAACAAAGTTTTAAAAGTAATATTATTACCAATAGAAGAGATGAATCATATATTGGTTAAAAAAATGATGTTGGTTCAAGTCTTAAGATGAAAGACTTCTACTTTTATTACCAATGGAAAGATGTACCCCACATATTTTAGAAATTAATATAATATTAGTTTTGCAAATTTTTATATAAAAGATTTTTACTATTATTACCAATAGAAGAAATATATCATACATTGATTATATAATGTTACTCCCTCCGTCCCTAAATAATCGTCCTGGTTGACCCGGCGCACAGTTTAAGAAAAAAACAATTGACTTGATTATTTATATTGGTTTAATGTGTAGTTTCCTTTAAAGCCCATATGTATGTGGTCCATAATTAAAGTAGATTGAAAAAGTAAGGGTAAAGTGGTAAAAGTGATGTTCTAAAAAGGTAAGTTTCAAACTGGACAATTATTTTGGGACGGACGAAAAAGGAAAGGAAGACGATAATTTAGGGACGGAGGGAGTATTATAGATCATCCTACTATTATGAAAGCTCACTCTACTATTTTTTTTTCACACTTTAATCAACGAGCTCTAATTCAACTGGTACTGCTCACTTCTCCTAACGAAAATGTTGGGTGTTCAAGTCTCACTAGAGACACCATGGACTTTACATCTCTTAATAGAGAGGTCGGATGTTCAAACCTTTCAGAGGCATTGGTGTTGTTTAAGCCTTACCCAAAAAGACCTCATTTAGCTATTCACTTATCTTAACGAAATGGTCGAATGCTCAAGCCCTACCAAAGGCACCCTAGTACTTCACTATTCTCAAAACGAGAGGTCGGGTGTTCAAAGCCTAGAGACACCCTTTGTTCTAGCCACACCAAAGGCATCATATATCTATAATTGTAGTCTTTCAAGGAATTAAATATAATAAAAACTAAGGGTTTGAGTAAGATCTATGTCTCCTCCAACCTTTTAAAGTAAAATTGGTCTAGAAATTCAATAAGGTCACTCATTCCGTTATATATGTTGGACTAAAATCGTCAAAAAAAAAAAAAAAACCAACATGCCCTTAACTAATGTTTGTAGTTTTTTTTATAGGAAAAATGGTTAATTTTGCCATTGTATTTTTACGAATCTTTACATTTTGCCATTGTACTATTTTTCAAGCGAAATTGCCACTGTAGTTTTAATGATAGATGCAATTTCGTCACTATCCCTAAGTGTCATCCAATTTTAACGGAATTAATTTCAGTTGCCTCTCCTAAAGGTTTTTAAAATGTTGAAAGATATTTAATGATTGTTAATGTTAAAGGTAGATAAATTTTTGCTTTTAAAATTATAAGGGGGTTCTTTTTTTTTTTTTGGCTTTTATGGGTTAAAAAATGATACGATTTTTTTATAAACAAAAAAAATGAAAGAATAATTGAAATATAAAATATAAATAAGAAGAAAAGATATATTTCTTGAATAAAAAATAAGAGAAATATTTAAATTAATTATTAAATACATTTTATCTTAATGAATAATATAATAAAAATATAATAATAAAAAAAAAAAATTTTAAAACAAATCTAATCGTTAATAAATTTTTAAAATTTTAATTCATTAAATCTAGTTGCTAACACTCATTCATTAAATGTAATTTAATTCGTAAAGAGAATTGCCTAAAAGTATAACTTATTTTTGTATTAATTTTTTTCAAAATTCGTTATAATTAAGAATTATAAATATAATATTACTAAAAAAAATAAAACATTTAATTCAACCTATAATAGCTACCTTGAAAATTGTGATGTGTTAAATTTTTTTATGAATGATACTTTTTATAAGAACATTTTTTTTTCAACTTTTTAATGTTATTTAGATTTATGTCTAATATTTTTATTTAATAATAGTTATTAATTTAGTAAATATTTTTAATAAGTAATTTAAAAATGATTATTTTTTTAATTAGTTAATAATTTATTAAAATTTAATTAAATAATTTATTTAATATTTTTATTAATTTATTTTTAAATAATTATTTAATATTTTTTTAAATAATTTATTAATAAAAATGATAACCACCTCTACACATGTGATTAATCTCAACCGTTAAATATTTTAAAAAGATTTAATCTTATTTGATAAATAGCTTTTATTAATTGTAAGTGAGCTATTAAGCGGTATTGTAATATTGATATTCTTCTCTTAATTTTTTATTTTGGCAGTATATGTTTCTTTCTTATTTGCATTTTTATATTTCATTCATTCTTTCCCTTTTTTTTGTTCATAAAATATATATTTTTAACCTCTAAAAGATTTTTTTTATAATTTAAGAACAATAAAATCATTTTATTTTGAACTTCAACTATCATTAAATATATTCCTACATTTTAAAAAACCTTAAGGGAGACAACTGAAATTAATTTCGTTAAAAATTGGATGACAGCTAGTAAAAATGGTAAAATTGCATCTCTCTATTCAAGTACAGTGACAATTTTGCACGAAAAATAGTATAATAACAAAATATAACAATCGATCAAAGTAAAATGACAAAATTAATCATTTTCCCTAGTTTTTTATTTTCAAATGTTAATGGCTGGGGTCAAACTAAAAAAACCCTCCCACCAAAATATCCTTACTACAAGAATACAACTACCAATGCTTGTTGTTGTCAATTGAGCTCCCACTTTTTCCCAACACGGGCTGTTTGGGTTAATGAAGATTGTTTAATTCAGCTCTTTTTCATCAAGTATAAGAAAAAGTCTCGGTGCAATTCCCTTGTCTTGACCCTGCTTCTGAGACCGAGATCCAGCCCTTCCCGATTGCAATAAACAACTTCAGCTCAAATCAATATGTTCTCACCATTATTTGACCATAAACATCAAGACCCACCAACTTAAATCTCATCCTTCTTTCATTAATCCCAAATTCCTTGATACAAATCCCCGATAACTTACCAAGATTTCAAACCCTAAATTAGCGAAATGCATTATGCAATTCCCAAACCACCAATCCTACCCAAAATTTTAGACCCAAACATGATTACTCATTTTTTAGATTTTCGAACTAATGTTTGTGACGGCCTCTACCACGGTCGCCGCCACGGCCCCCAATACTACCGCCGCAAAAACCGTTGGGCTCGCCGTCTCTCTTAGCCATGATTGTTGAGGAGATAGAGAGAAGAAATGGCAGGTAATGTTTGTGTGCGCGCAAGGAAGATATTGTGCACAACGCAAGACTTTGCAAACAATAAATAGAGTAATCTAAGATCAATCAAAGAGAATAAAGAGAGAGAGAGAGAGAGAGAGAGATTGAGGCCAACGAACTATCGAATATCAACCTTAAGCACGTTCTAGAGTTATAATTACATATAGAGATACAATACCAAACCCTAAAAGCCTAAATAAGGAAACATAAGAAACTGATAAGTCGAACCAATGCGGTCGCATTGCCTTACGCAATGCGACCGCATTGCCACCTGATGTAGTTGCATTCAACTCCTGAATGCAACCACATTTCGGTAGAAACTTGCTCCAAATTAATTCTTCCTTAACGATGCGCTCGCACTACCCTTTGGATGACACGGTTTTGCAATGTGGTCGCAATCCTCAATGCACCCGCATTACGCCAAATGCCCAATAGTCCGTACCGCGGGGGATTATGCCCTCATATCCCCCTTTGAGGTCCCATCAAGTTCAACAACATGCCCGACCAGTTGAAAGAACTAACATGTTTATATAATTGAGTCATCTCATTCTCGGCAGAAGAGGTGAGCAAAACCCTAGGGGCGGGAAAAGGGTTTTATATGTGACAGATAGGGTTTATTGGCAAAGGATTGAACTTCCATCCTGTGGCTAATCTTTTATTTTCCTTTTTTTTTGGTGAGAAATTAAATGGTGTGGTGAGAAAGGGTTGATGGTGATGTTCAATGGTCGTAAGGTTGGTGGTTAGCGGGTTGGGGGAATGGAGGATGTTTAAAGGTTGAAGATGTAGTTTTAATTTTTTTTTTTTTGATCTTTTAAATTGGTCCAAAGTACTCTGCAGTTTATAAGTATTACTAAGGAGCCCTCAAAGTTCATGGTTTGAGTAAGGGTATTTTCGGATTTTTGTAATGTTTTATGCTTTCTATCCAAATAATTAAACAAAATGATGAACGTTATATTTATGTCAAAGTATGGTGATTAAAATGTGGAAAAAAATAATAGAGTTAACTAATCATACTTTTGTAATAGTAAGGCACGTAACCAAATTAAAAATTAAGCCAAGCTCGAAACCAATAAGTTTCGATAAAGCTAGATAGCTTGAGAGAGGAAAAAGATAGGGAAAAATACCAAAAGATCCAACTAAAGAATTCTCATATCCAAAAAAATTCAAAAATAATTAGTGTATCCGAAAAGTTCCCAAATTAGTATCTTAATACTAGAAAGTTCAAAACTTAATATATGTCTACAAATGCCGTTGACGTGCCCAGACCCCAAATCTCTACACGAGCCTTGGGTGAAGTGCATAACAAAAACACAAAAGACATGCAAAGCCAACTAATTACGAGCTAAACAAATACACCTAACTAAACTCCTATGATTTATAAATACACCACGGCTCCTAGAAAGCTGGGAAAACAAAAGTCAACGAACTATTGCTCGTGAGGTAAACACAATGGATCAACGACCAGTTAACTAGTGTAATATAATACACAAACACGATGTTAAACACCATCATCAAAAGAATAATACAATACCAGTAATGTCAAGTACCTAAAGTAGAGCTTACATAACTCTACCTTACTACACCCCCTCCTCACACTTATACAAAAAGTAACTCCCATGGAGTTGCATACCAAAAGACAAAATGCTAGATCACGCGAGCCTCGTCGGCCTCATCGCGAACTCTTTAACTCGCTCACCGAATACTAAAGTAAGAAAATACGGGGTGAGTGATAACTCAGTAAGTTACTACAAACAACTACATGACATGATGTTATGAACATGTTTAAAAACATCATATCAGAGTCAATAGCTGTTGTACATATACTTGTACACATTACGTTGATCATGTTATAATGCACATTGATCAAACGTAATTAAACACATAACTAGGATATACAACTGCAAAGCTTTCTATTTTGTCCTATCTTTCAATTATCATAGTTGTGTTGTTGTTACAGTACACAATAGAATGATCAAATTGCGATTTAAGTTTTTTTTTTTTACAGAACATGTGAATTGCATCGTATTTTAAATGGGTTAATGACACTACAAACCCTTGACTTTGGCCAATTCCAACATTAGTCCCTTTAGAATTTTTCATAACATGTTTACATTTCACGCGGTCAATCCTTTTGATTGATGTCGTTCAAAAAATAATATTAAGTTGCTCACATGTATTCCACATACATTTGGGAAATGGCTTAAATAAAATATTAAAATCCAATCAAGTCCCTAGGATTAGGAAAAAGACCACATCATCTCTCTCTTTCTCCCCCCACTACCCACCTCATCTCTCTATCTTTCTCTCTTAAAAAACCTCACCTCAAAAGGCCCAACAAAATACATAAAAAAAACCAAAACAATTAACTAGATTACAATATTGATATAATGTGTAATTACCTTTAAAGCTCATATGCATGTGACACATGATTAAAATAAGAAGAAAAATTAAAGAGAAATTGATGACTGATACTTTTTCCAAATATTTTGTCGCTATAGTTCCTCGTTCTTCTTTTCAATCGTTAAAATATATTTTCAAAATATTGTTCCTAAAATGGTCATATCGTCTTCTTTTACAACTTCGGTCAACACTTTAGAGTTTGAAAATCACGATTATTGCGCAACAAAATATAGATCGACCTGTAATGTATATCTGCTAGGTTTTAGGGTTTTGTTTGTATGGACGAAAGTGGAAGAAGAAAGCTTACGACAGAAGAGAAGGAAGTAGAAAGTGGAGAACATGAAGATCTAGTTCATTATGATTTTACAGTGCGATGCATTTATTTTTGCAGTACGATGCAGAATTGGATTAGGTAATTAAAATTGATGCATCGCGATCCAAAAATTGATGTAGCGTGATACATTTGAGTGAGTGATCTATAGCGTGCATCAGACTCATTAAGCGTATCATAGTGTTCTTGCCCCCAAAAGTGACTTTTTCAGGTTAATAAAAAAACGTAGGGTACTCTAGCGATTGAAAATTTATCAAAATAGACGGGCATGAATTTACCCCAAAAAGTTGGGCTAAAAATGTTAAAAGTAATGTTATAAAAAGAAAAGTTACAAACAAGATAAATTTTTTTTGGGACGGACAAAATAAGACTTGCAAGTTTATTAATTCCATCTTTACTTATATCATGTCCTAGTGTGGATGTAAAATGCTAAATTATCTTTGTCTCAAAATAAGTGTAGTTTTAGCAAAGTTTTTTTTGTCCAAAAATAAGTGTCAGTTGTAGGTTTCCAACAAATATTTGTCAATATTTTACTAAAACTGTCGCTATTTACTACTCTCTAATTTAAATGTTGTTAAAGAGAATTGTTGAGGAGAAATAGAAAAATATTAGTGCAATTTAACAAGAATAATTTGTGTGTAAATTACTAAAATGACACTTATTTTAGGACGGAGGTAATATGTATACATTAAGAGCATTAATGTTCATGTGAAAAACAAAAAAAGAGCACTCATTTAGGACAGAAGGAGTACCATCTTCTTCTTTTTTTCTCAATAAAATTTTAAAAATAAGATAAATTAAGGAATTTTTATTAGATGTGAATGTGATAGAGAAAAATACTTTTTACCTATAATTAATAGATAAGATGTTTAAAAACAATTAATGTAAAAGATAACAAGTACCATCCAATACCTGTTAATGACTAGTATTAAATAAGTTTGGACATCTTCAAAATTACTTAATTCAATATCATAGATATTTTTTTAATATGGAGATGTTATTTCCACTACAAAAATTAATTATCTACTGCATCATTTTTATAATATTCAACTAACTTATAATGGAACAAAACAACCCTTAACTAGTTATCATTAAAATGATATAATTCAATTTCTAGTTATCATTTTATTTTTGACATAACAAATTAAAAGAGAATTATTATTATTTTCAATTGTAATTTCTAGAAAAAAAATTAAACAATATTTTGTTTACATGAGATGTGTTTAAAGAATTAACAATAAATATTTACATGATATTTATTCGTATATAAAACCATAAAAACTGTTAGAATTGTAACTTTTATTGTTGAATAAAAAGTGTAGACTAGAATAAAAAAATATTCTTTTCCAAATATCACTCAATAATACAATCAGATATTACATAACTCTTATAAAAAAATTGTTCATACCCAATAAAAGATAAGGGTTATTATTGTATACAACATTATCGATCGAATATAAATTTAGTTGATAATTAATTATAAATATAATAGAGAAAATAGACTCAATAAAAGAAAATATAATTTTAAGTTGATTCAAGGAAAAGAAATATAAAATTTGGAAAAGAGATTGTATATAATTCAAGTAAGTAACTATTTAAATAGTATTTGTGTCCTAGTATAAACTAATTTCAAGAATTATATTTAATTATAGTTGATAATCAATAATGCGGTGAAAACAACCTCCCCTTTTTAATTTGATCTTATATCATCCATTAATTTTAAAGTATTATATCCAACTTCCCACCCCAACTCATATGGTCCACAGATACGTAATCCCTCCAATCCAAAATAAATAATCTTTGACAAAAAATTAGGTAAACAATCTTACAGATATATTTTTTTAGATGAATTCCATCTGCTTTGTGTTAGTAGCTTAAAGTGTAAAAGAGTAAGACTTCATCTTACTAACTAAGATCCTTAAGACGGACTTCCAATAGAACTCTTTCCTGTAATTATAGACAAAATAAACGTTTGCTTAAAATCGTAGTTATACTTTGTCCAAGTCTCCCTCGTGGTCACAACCTCGCTCGTTTGGTCCCAAAAGAGTTGATAGTAGGCCATTGTCAAAAATGGCACATACTGTAGAAAATTTGAATATTCAAACTAGGTTGGCTAAAAGGACAGGCTGAGGACTAAGGTCCACCTGAGGTAGACTTTTGGCAATTCAAATGACAATTCAACTGAAATTTTCTTCATGTTCGTCAGCTTTGAAGGAGGCGAAAGTAGAGTAAAATGAATGGCCTAGTTACAAAATTGTTGTTTTGCTCAACTACTTTATTCTCAATCTTAACAATTTCAATAGCATTAGACACCATATCCACAAATCAAACCATCCGAGATGGTGAAACCATTGTTTCAGCTGATGGTGGAAACTTCCAACTTGGTCTTTTCAGACCCAGCAATTTTTCTGAGAATCGATACTTGGGGATATGGTACAAGAAGATTTCAGCTGGCAACGATGCAGTTGTATGGGTTGCCAACAGAGAAGCTCCACTTACGGATGCATCTGGTATCATAAAACTCAATGACCGGGGAGTTTTACAACTTATTAACAGCTCCAATAGCATAATTTGGTCGTCAAACTCATCAAGATCCACGACTAGACCCGTGGCACAGCTTTTAGATTCCGGTAATCTTGTCATTAGGGATGAAACTGCCAGCGCCAGCCCGGAAAATTTCATTTGGCAAAGTTTTGATTATATTGGAGATACCATATTACCAGGTATGAAATTCGGTAAGGACTTGGTAACAGGAATAGAGAGGTACCAGTCATCATGGAAGAGTGTAGACGATCCTTCCCCAGGCGAGTATACAATTTACTATGACTTGAACGGATATCCACAGGTATTTGAGAGGGAAGGTTCAGTTATAAAATGTAGGCTCGGTGGATGGAATGGTCTTAGGTTTACAGGCATGCCAAGTTTGAAGCCGAACCCAATCTATACGTTCGAGTTTGTCTTCAATCGGGAGGAGTTCTATTATAAATGGGACCTAATTAACAAGTCAGTTATTTCAAAGGTAAAGTTGAATCCAGATGGTAGCATTATGCGCTTGAACTGGAACGAGCTTAATCATGATTGGTTCATGTATTCAACTCCAACAACGGATCCATGTACCCGTTATGCATTGTGTGGCCCCTATGGGAGCTGTAACATTAACAACTCCCCTGCATGTGGGTGTTTGGAAGGATTTGAACCGAAATTCCAAGAACAATGGAACAGAGCCGAATGGACTAGCGGGTGTAGAAGGAGGGTAGCTTTGGATTGTGCAAGTGACGAAGGGTTTCGGAGGTATTTCAATGTGAAACAGCCAGACACACGCCAATCATGGTTCAACCAGAGCATTAGCCTCGCAGAGTGTGAGACGATGTGCAAGAACAACTGCTCCTGTACAGCTTATTCAAACTTGAATATCACAGGAAGCGGGAGTGGATGCTTACTGTGGTTCGATGACCTGATTGATATCAGAGAGTTTTCAGATGATGGCCAGGACATTTACATAAGAATGGCTGCCTCAGAATTAGGTACGTGCATCTTTTGCCTACAAATTTAAAAAAAGACTAGCGTTAAGCTCTATAAATTTTAACTAGATTTTGTGGTAAATAAAAATAAGTTAAATTGGTGCAGCTTCCTCTCCAATTCTTCTAAATTAGTTCTATAAATAGTATACTTGGACCAAAAAGTACAGGCACAAAAAAATAAAAGACGAGAAAATAGTAAAGCAAAATCATGCAAAGTTACTTAGTGATCGAGCAAAAGGAAGCACTACAACCCGTACGTACAACTGCAAATAACAAAAGTGTTATTTCAAGTTCTGCATCTTAAAGCGTTTTTAATAAATAAATTTAGCAGCTTGACTTAACGGAGAGTTTGTGTTGATACAGAGAAACATCGGCGTTCCAGCTCAATGATCCAAGTGATAGCCATAATCATCTCCACGCTACTACTACTAATCATAGGAGTAGGCCTATGCCTGCAGCATCTGTTCAAGGGACGGAAGCTGAAGAGAACAGGTAATGAGGCTCGGATACTCATAGATCACCACTCCTTTCTGTAAGAAGATGAACTCCTAACTCCAGCAATGCTACAATCCCAACCTCTTATCTGCAGTCCACAATTTCTTATCTTTGTCATTGTAGGCTTGTAGCTATTTATTGCAAAGATTAATCAATTCATTACAGGTTCCGCTTTATCATGGTCTATATTAATATTTAAGGAAGTTCAATTGTTTGAGTTAAGTTAAATTGCTTCGTCAGGAAACCTGGGAGAATATGTCAAACAAGAGTTCAACAATGAAAGCCAGAACAAAGACGTGGAGTTGCCATTGTTGAGCTTATCTACATTACTTAAAGCTACCAACAACTTTTCAATCAACTGGAAGCTTGGAGAGGGTGGATTTGGACCGGTTTACAAGGTGAGGATTATACAAACATCATATTCTCGAATGTTTATGATCATGACTTGTCCATACATATTAAATTACTAGGAGTTCAATAAGCTAAAAAAGAAATCATTTTTCCCTATGTTTTATAACCACACCTGAGTACATGCAAATTTTTGAATGTACAATTTTTGAATGCACACAAGTAGCATCAATATTAAACAACTAAGAAAATTATAGTTATTGAGTTTTCGTGAATAGGTGGTTTATTAGACACAATATAAACGAAGAAATGTAACTAAAAATAACTTGTTTAGGTTCTCCAGCATCTAACAGGAGGGGAAATTGCAAGTAGGATATGGCAAAATATTTCCGGTTTCTTGAAAAGACATGTGATAGATGTACCATGCTGCAAATGAAACTTCCTATCTGCATTGGATCAATATCCTTTGATATTCTTGATATCAAAAGTATGTGAAACTTTCCTTACATAATGTAGGGTAAGCTATTAACGGGACAAGAGATCGCAGTGAAGAGGCTCTCAAAGAATTCCTGGCAGGGTCTTCAAGAGTTTAAGAACGAAATTCTTTTGATTTCCAAACTCCAACATCGGAATCTTGTTAAGATCATCGGCTGTTGCATTGAAGGAGAAGAGAGGATGCTAGCTTATGAGTATTTGCCGAATAGAGGCTTGGATAGCTTAATTTTTGGTCAGATTTATAGCATTCCCCAGTTATATTCTTATTTCGTAATGTAGAGTACTCTGGAGAAATTTAGACCTGACATTGAGCTTATCTGGATGGAAATTTCATGCAGATAAGGAAAAGAAAATGTTACTCACATGGAAACATCGCGTTGACATAGCTATCGGTATTGCAAAGGGACTTCTGTACCTTCACTATGACTCTAGATTACGAATTATTCATAGAGATCTTAAGGCCAGCAATGTTTTACTGGACAGTGAGCTGAACCCGAAAATTTCAGATTTCGGTATAGCAAGAATTTTTGGAGGGGATCAAACCGAAGGAAGGACAAAGCACGTTATTGGAACATAGTAAGTGCCATAGAGTATTTTACAAATACACCTAAATCATGTTTGAATCATTTTAATAGTTCAAGAGTCTTGCAGTGGCTATATGTCCCCCGAGTACGCAATTCATGGGAAATTTTCTGTAAAGTCTGACGTTTTCAGTTTCGGTGTGCTGTTGATAGAGCTTGTGAGTGGTAAAAAGAACACAAAATATCATCATCCGGCTCACCATCATAGTCTTTTGGGACATGTAAGTATCTACAACCAAACGCTTCACTAATTTCTTGCTCTCCATAGTTTGTTCGTGTGTGTGTGTGTGTGTGTTCCTTGCTTTTCTTGTAAACAGCTCCACTTATAATTTCCTTTAGGCATGGTTGTTGTGGAAGGAAGGAAAGGCCTTGGAGCTAGTTGATACATGTTTAGAGGATTCATGTGTGGAATCTCAAGCGTTAAAAATTATTCAAGTTGGTCTACTGTGCATTCAGAAGTTCCCAAAAGACAGGCCAACAATGTCCTCGGTAGTTCTCATGTTGAGCAACGAAGGTGCAACATTGCCTCAACCTAAAGAACCTGGATTCTATACAGAAAGCAACCCCACTGAAGCAGATATATCATTTGGTGAAGAAAGTTCTCTCTCTGGATGTGCATCAACAATAACAATACTAGAAGGTAGATAAAAATGAGACAGGTATTTAATGTTAAGTCTTTGTCAAGGTAGACAGTTCGTCACGTCAGTGTGAAATGGAATTTTTTAAATCAGGTTGAGGATGATTATTGGTTTAACGCAATGGCAAGTCTTTAAGCTTTTTCTGGGACTAAGACCATTGTCAAATAGCTCTCAACTGTCCCATCTTTGAATCACACTCCGTTTTATCAGGCAACTCGGTGAAGCGCCAAAATCATGTCGGCAGTTTTGTAGTTTATATGTATTACGTAATGAGCTTATCATAAACCCAGTATGCGTAAATGTACACTAGTACAGTTCCATTGGCTCCTCAGAAACATACCTACTTATTGCAGCCTAGTAGCCTACCCTTTTAAACTATAAAATACTTCGACTTTCGGATGAATAAGGGCAACATCTGAAAATGCTCAACCTCCACCTTGCACTTATTCTAGATCCTTCTACACAGTCGACATTTTCAATTTCTTCCATTAGGAGAGGGGTTCCTGACTTACCCAGAATAGCGTATTATTCTCATAATTACCATAAAAATCCTGAAAGCAATCTAATGGAATGAAACTATCACCATAATCAACCGGAGGAAGCAGCTGAGTCGGGTCATACTGTGAAATTGAGCTTGAACCCAAATCCACCATTCCCATTAACTTACTCGAAATTTCAAAAGAATGTTATGGATACTAACAACAAACTTGAGTAATCCACATAGTAACCGACCGTCTCATACCAATTGGGGACGACGGACTTGTCATAAATAATGTGATCACATAATTGGTCTTATGACCTAGTTAAAGTTAAAAACTGAATCCGAAGAGCCCAAAAATAATCCCAAAGATTGATTACAAATGCTAAGTGGTTTATCCAGATACCAGTGAAATGATTACAACTAATAAAATGATTTTAACTTTGAAACCCTTAATTCGAATTGTATATAGCAAATCAACAATTGAATTCTAAAACCAACATATTTACATTAAGAATCAAAGAATCAAAATTGCAAAACATGAGCGGTTGGCTGGTAATTAACGCACATACTCGAGAAGGAGATAAGAACTACGTACCTCAAATATTATTGCCTTTATTGGCGACAATTCTAAATGTTCGAAACCCATACGTTTCGATAACGCGGATAGCTTGAGTGAGGAAAAAAGTTATATGGGTTCAAAAATTTGGTGGGTTTCCTAAAACATTTGCGAATGACTTATAGTAATTTTTTAAACTTTAGGGATGTGATTGTAATTTTTTGTATAAGTTAGATTTGAAAAAAATATCATTTTAGCCCTAACTAAGGCTTCTTTTGTTTCAAAGAAAATGATTTTCGAAAAACATTTTCCTCATTTTTCCAGTGTTTGGTAACATTAGGAAAATGTAATTGAGCTGTCAGACTCAAAAGGCCCAAGCAGCGGTCACGTGTCAAGCATGCTCGCTTCTCACTCAAAGACCTTGGAGATCTTCATTATTTTCTTGGTGTTGAGGTCATCAAATGACCAAATGGTCTCATGCTCTCACAGCATGGGTACATTGTTGATCTCCTTGCTCGCACGGGCATGACAACTACTCGCCCGGTTGCTACGCCACTTCCCACATCGCCAAACTTATCACTTCAGTCGGGCACTACTACTCTCACTGATCCGACAGAAATTCGAGCAGTGGATTAGGAGTCTTCAGTATCTATCTCTTACACGCCCAGATATTGCCTATGTTGTCAACAAAATATCTCAGTTCATGCATAGGCCGACTACCCAGCATTGGAATGCGGCCAAACGAGTTCTTCAATACCTCTGCGGGTCTATTAATAATGGCATTCTATTTCATCGCCAGTCCCCCAGCTCTCCATGCATTCACTAATGCTGATTGGGCGGGCAACAAAGAGGATTACACCTCCACCAATGCCTACATTGTCTACCTTGATAGCAACCCGATCTCTTAGAGTTCCAAAAAACAGTGCACTGTTGCTCGTTCTTCAACTGAAGCTGAATACCGTGTTATCGTTGCCACAGCTGCTGAAGTCAGTTAAATAGTGTCTCTACTCGAAGAGCTCGGTCTCACCTTCTCCATTCAGCCCGTTATTTATTGTGACAGTGTGGGTGTCACTAGTATCTGCTCCAACCCGGTCTTCCATACTTGCATGAACCATGTAGTCCTGAACTTTCACTTCATCCGGCAACAAGTTCAGGAGGACTTATGCGGTTTTCCATGTTTCCTCGACCGATTAATTGGCAGATGCACTGACCAAACCTCTTGTTCACCAACGGTTTCATCAATTACTTCACAAGATTGGTCTCTTCTCTTCGCCGTCCATCTTGCGAGGGCATATTAGAGAATAATATATTTAATATTTATTCTTGTTTATTTATAATTATTATTTAGTAGTAATTACCTTGTATAGTTCTTTCCTCTTTATGATTCCTTTCTTATAAAGGTTTCTTATACCCTACTCTAAGTATAACCCTAATTGTAACTCTTTCTATAAATAGATGATTCAATTATTGGAAAGATCATGCCCATAATTCCTCAACTTAATTAGTTTCTACAGGTAGTTGGTGTACTTACTTTCCATGCAAGTCTCTACGAAGTGCCATCAATTTGGTTGGGATCACAGTTTCCACTAGTTCATTCATTTTATTTATATATAAACAAAATTTATTACATTAACTATATAATTACCTCATATAATACTCCCACCGTTCAGACAAAGAACTTATCATACTATTTTAAATGTTTTACATAAAGATTCAATTTTTAAAAAGTATGTTTGTAATTTTATAATCTTTCATCTTTATCATCTACTTATGTTGTAAACATATTAGTTGTATTTAAGTATGGTTTGTAACTATAAGAAACACTAATGACATTAATATATTTGTTAATTATTAGACTTTTTCAAATATGGACTTTTTGGAAGGAACGGAGAGATAACAAGTTTTAGATAGATAACTTGATAAGTACCCAATACCTTAACATGTTGAATTTTTATCCAACAACCCAATATAAGTTACCCAATAATAGAAAATGATTAGAAGTAGCACAAAAAAATATTTTAATCGACTTGACGCAAGATAGAGTTTATGAAAGGGGAAAACAATCTGTGTCGATTTTTTTTTCTGCCAAATCCGCCTAAGTTTATTAAAGTTCCACTCTCTTACTCTAAGGGCATCTTTAGTGGTAAAGTTTATAAGAGATTTATATACGTATAATCCAAATCATTCAAGAACCTTACAATTATGAAAAGTTCATAAGGAATAAAAGGTTCATAGAAGAAAAACAAAAGGAAAAAGAAATAAAAATGGAGCCCAACATTAAAACATCTTTTTTAAAAAAATTAGTTAACAATTTTGGAGAAAAGTTCATGATAGATAAAATGTTCACAAACAATTAGTGTAAAAGATAATAGGTACTATCCAATACCTGTTAATGACTAGTAAGTAATAAATAAGTTTGGATATCTTCAAAATTATTTATTAAATATAATATGTTGTAGATTTAATATTACCCAAAATTACCCATTAGTTTTACAAAAAATTGTTAGTTTTTCAACTATTTCTATAAGTAAGCATTTGTTATAAAAAGGGGAAAATTCTTGGATTAAGAATTCCAAGTTTCTATTTTCAATGCAGAAACGAATTGGTTGAAAATAATAGCACCAAGTATTTGGACGAATAATAGTTAGATAATAGAAAATATAACGGAATAAAGCGAAAGGGAACAAATGATTTTACGTGGTTTAATCTACTCCAAGATAATGAACAACTTCACTGTAAACGATAAGAAATTACAATAAAGATTTTTCAATGTACTCACCCTATCTAGGCTAAGGGTTACAAGGATTGACACGATCTCACAGGTTACAACACCTCTCACAACCCAAAATAGTCACGCACTATTTTGTCTAACACCGCCAAAACCTCGAAACCCTCGACCACTTGTCGTCTGTCTCCAATTCGTGTCTCACAAACTCAGTCGGAATCATCCATGTAACGAACGCACCCCATATTTATATGGGTCATGTTCACTATGCTTAGTCCAAAGCTAATTATGATTAGGCTTCATAATCCAAATGAATAAGAAAAACTATATTACAATTTGATGAGACATAATAATAACAAATCTCCACTTTGGTTCAAATTCTTTCAACCGTCTATCCCCCATTGTTGCTCGTCCATCATGCACCCTACCATGGGTGCCTAGAATTGATCTCGAACACACGAATTCAAGCGGCCTTTGAATTCGCTCCATGAAATACTATCAAACCGTATACTTCCAAATTCTTCATATTTGTCATGTTCACTTTGAAACATAGTTTGAGTTCCACCTTGAATGATACTCCCTTATAGTAAATACTAAATACAAGTTGCCCATTTTATTTCCACCCATTAGAAAACGGCCACCACGAAAGATTTTCATCTTTCCATCACGAACATTATAATTTGTACAATTTCGAATCAAAGTAACCCAAAGAAATTGAATTCCTCCTCAAGCTACGAACATGATGAACTTCTGTCATCGTTTTTACTCCACCTTGAGTCTTGAATTTTATTGTTCCAACATCTTCAATCTTCTATGAAGAACCATCCGCTAAAAATACATAGTCACTTGCACTTTTATAAGTAGAAAACATATCTTTATTGGAACACATACGAAAAGAACAACCGGAATCAAGAACACATTCATTCCGTAGATTATCACTCACGGTCACATTGAGTACATCACCACTATTCCCATCATTACTAATATCACCCTCATAAAATGTGACAATATTAGCATTAGAATTCAATTATTTCTTTACTTCATCCTTGAGCTTTTGACAATTACAAATAATGTGACCCATCTCATTACAATGCCAACACTTTTGTTTGGAAGTCTTCTTATTCTTCTTACCACCACTTGAACTTTGATCAAACGAATCATCAACATGTTTAACTTTGCTTCACACATACAAAATATCATTATTATTATTATTCCTAGAATCCTTATTCATAGAATCATCCGCTAATAATGAAGTTTATACTGTTGGAAAAATTGTGTTTAAAGAATGAAACTGTGCAATCTTGTGGCACAGATTTCTTTAGATATTGTTTGTGTAATGACAAGGGTAATTGTGAAATCATGTTCTACTCCGTGAGAACATTGAAATCATATATTTATTTGTCCAATTTGGTGTTTGGATAAATAAGTTATGATTGATTAAAATGTGGTTGTTGGAAGTGGGTTTATCCCACATTGGAAGATTAACAAAAACTTGAGTGGTTTATATACAAGTACCTTATGTGGTAAGGGTAAGCTTGTATAGAATAGAGGCTCTCTCGCATGTACGCCTGCGTAGGGGGGTGTAAATTATGGTCCAATTTAGCTTTCGGGGTACCGTACTCATGTGTGAGCGCGTCCCATAGGCACGAATGTCAGACCAAATTTGCTTGTTCAGACCAACCCACGTTTTGTTAATTATTCTTTTGTTTTTGTAACTCCAACATTTATAACAGACTTTATGGGTTGTTATTACCAGCTTTAATGAGAGATATTATTTACCTATTGATGATGGATTTATTTCATCATCAATGTGGTCTTTAATTAGTCTAGATTTTATCATATATAAGGAGATTACATCCACAATTGAAAGATACAGTTTTACGCAATCTCCTTTTTCGTCTTCAAATTGTTAAGCATATTTCTTTGGCCTCCTACTTTCTTTTTGGTGATAGAGTCAGGAACATATTCAGTTCGCCAGAAACCTTTATGCTAAAGGTCTCTCCGGTGTCTCCGTTGTATCCTGGGAGACAGACATCCTTTTCGTCAGGTAGATATCAGTTCTTCAGCAACAGACTTTGTGTGAAGCATCAGCAGACTTCGCCTAGGCTCACCAACAGACTTTGTAAAGGTTCACCAGCAGACTTCGCAAAGGCTCACCAGCAGACTTTGTAAAGGTTCACCAGCAGACCTTCGCAAGTTTAGTCCACCAGTAGACTTCTAGGAAGCTTGCCTTTTTAGCAGACTTCAAGTCTACTCCACTCTTAGAAGTAACTTTTCCTTTTGATTATCAATTATGTATCTTGATTTATATATTGTTTTCCCGTGCTATATATCTAACAATCTTAAAACATATTTGTACTATTATCTTGGATAACAGTAGTCGTTTCAAAAGGGAAAATAAACTTTTATAAAAATACAGAATTGTGTATTCTGACTTTGTTCATATCTTAGCAATATGAAAAATACCCAAACTATTGGAGAGGAACCTAATGTGACCTTGAACCCAACGACCTCTAATGCTATTGTGACTCAGATTGTGGCCAATCTAACTGTGCCGGTGCATCATAGCAAGAAACTGGAGAACTTCAGTGGCTTGAATTTCAAGCATTGGCAGCA
Organism: Codonopsis lanceolata; assembly: GCA_013146195.2. Lineage (NCBI taxonomy): Eukaryota > Viridiplantae > Streptophyta > Magnoliopsida > Asterales > Campanulaceae > Codonopsis > Codonopsis lanceolata. The sequence continues at coordinate 80,411,879 of CM028380.1, read as the reverse complement.
GAAGATGTTGTTCTACTTGACCACTCTTAACCTAGCGAGGTGTCTGAAAGAAGATCCTCCAACGGTGGCTGAGAATCAGAATGATGTCCAAGCTGCTACTGTTGTGGACGCATGAAATCATTCTGATTTCCTTTGTAGAAACTACGTGCTAAATGAGTTGACAGACTCATTGTACGAAGTTTACCGTAATAAGATAATAGCAAAAGAGTTGTGGACATCTTTGGACCACAAGTATACATCCGAGGATGTTGGAGCCACGAAGTTTATTGTTGGCCACTTCTTGGATTATAAAATGGTGGATTCCAAAACTGTCTACAGTTAAGTGCAAGAGTTGCAAGTGATTTTTCACGAAATTCAAGCTAAAGGGATGGTTGTGAGTAAAACCTTCCAAGTGGCTGCAATTATTGAGAAATTGCCTCTAGCTTGGAAAGATTTCAAGAGCTATTTGAAACACAAGTGAAAAGAGATGAATGTGGAACAACTGGTTGTCAGACTTCGTATTGAAGAGGACAACAGGGGTTCTGATAAGAATACATTCGTTCCTGTGGGTGCTAAAGCCAATATGGTAGAGCAAGGCCAAAGCTCTAAAGGCAAAGGCAAAGGCAAAGCTGCTTCTGGGAAAAGGGTCCGTTTGGGACCCAAAGGAGGAATCTCTAAGAAGAGATTTTCTGGGAAGTGCTACAATTGTGGTGGCATGGGTCACAAGGCTACGGCTTGCAAAAATCCAAGTAGAGACCATGAAGCAAACATGGTGGATGACATCTCTTAAGATGAACTTGTGTCGAAACCCCAATCAATGAAGTGGAACTTGACACCGGTGCCAACAGCATTGTGCAAACCCCAATCAATGGTGGATCGACACCGGTGCCAACAGCATGTCAACAGACCTTTGAAGCCGAGAATGGCAAGAAGGTTTTCATGGGAAACTCTACCACTTCTAAAGTCAAAGGTCAAGGCAAAGTGGTGCTGAAGATGACATCCAGGAAGGAACCGACTCAACAATGTACTCTATGTACCAGATATCCGGAATTAGTCTCCGGAACTCTACTGGTGAAGCATGGCTTCTGTATTGTTTTTGAGTCAAATGTAGTAACTCTGTCCAAGAGTGGAATGTTTGTTGAAAAAGGTTATGTAACTGATGGGCTGATTAAGCTCAGTGTAATGGTTGTTAAACCAGCAAGCAATAATAATAAGAATAAGTCCTCTGTTTATTTGCTTGAGTCTTCCTATGTGTGGCAAGGTAGATTAGGACATGTTAGTTATGGAACCCTTCGCAGGTTAATTAACATGAATTGCATACCTAAATTCCAAATCGATTCCAAACACAAGTGTGAAACTTGTGTAAAGGCAAAGTTAACAAGGACATCATTTCATACTATTGAAAGAAATAGTGAACCACTTGGATTAATTCACACTGATGTGTGTGATTTTAAATCAACACAATCAAGTGGTGGAAGTAAATACTTCATTACTTTTGTTGATGATAGCACTAAGTTTTGCTATGTGTATCTTCTCAAAAGTAAAGATGAAGCCATAGAGAAGTTTGTTCTCTATAAAACTGAGGTTGAGAACCAACTCAATAGAAAGGTTAAGATGCTAAGAAGTGATCGTGGAGGTGAATATGAGTCACCATTTGCTGCATACTGTGGTGAGCATGGTATCATCCACGAGACAACATCACCTTATGCATCTCAATAGAAGTTCTTATCGATTTCTTGTACATGATTCTAGAATTGTATACATACATAAAAATACGATAATGGAATCAAGAAATGCTTTGTTTTTTGAGAATGTATTTCCATGCAAACTGAGTAGTGTGTCTAGCTCATCTGTACAAATACATGATTCAATAGAAGAAGAACATGAGGAGAATGAGTTTAAAGAGGTAGAACTTAGACGCAGTAAAAGAGCTAGGGTAGAAAAATCCTTTGGTCCGGATTTTCTAACCTACATGTTGGAAAGTGAACCTCAAAGCTATAAAGAAGTTGTGAGCTCTTCTGAAGGACCTCTCTAGAAAGAGGCTATCAAGAGTGAAATTGATTCAATCCTTCAAAATCACACTTGGGAATTAGTGGATCTTCCTCCGGGAAATAAACCACTAGGATATAAGTGGATTTTCAAAAGGAAGATGAAAGCAGATGGATCAATTGATAAGTATAAGGCCAGACTTGTAATTAAAGGTTACATGCAATGTAAAGGTCTTGATTACTTTGATACGTATTCTCCAGTTACGAGAATAACATCAATAAGGATAATACTTGCAATTTCCGCATTGCGGAATCTTGAAGTACATCAAATGGATGTAAAGACTGTCTTTTTAAAAAGTGATTTAGAAGAGGGGATTTACATGGAACAACCAGAAGGGTTTTCTGCTCCAGGGCAAGAAAACAAAGTGTGTAGGTTGGTTAAGTCTTTGTATGACTTAAAATAAGCACCAAAACGATGGCATGAGAAATTTGATAATGCCATGTTAGATTGTGGATTTAAGATCAATAAGTGTGATAAATGTGTTAATGTAAAGGACACTGAAAATGGCTATGTCATTTTATGTCTTTACGTAGACGACATGCTTATCATTTGAAGCAATGATAATATGATTAAATCTACAAAAGACATGTTAAACTCTAAATTTGGCATGAAAGATATGGGGTTAGCTGATGTAATCCTTGGAGTAAAAATCTCAAGAACTTTAAGTGGACTTACTTTATGTCAGTCACTCTACGTGGATAAAATTCTTGAGAAGTTTAGCAAGGATGACATTGCAATAACTAGAACTTCTATTAACACTAGTCTACATCTATCAAAGAATAGAGGTAAGACTGTATCTCAGGTAGAATACTCAAGAGTTATAGGAAGTCTGATGTACTTTGTTGACCCTCACATGTTCTAGATTTGGTTGAGTCATCTTTTGATTCTATTGCACAGTGGCTAAAAGGTATGCGTACCGGTTAGTGTGGCAACTGTCTTAGAATCAAGAGTGTAATGAATAGTTTAGTGTTAGTCTTTCAAAGGCGCGGACCAGCAGGCTTTAACAGCAGCCTTGAAAGCACATCTCACCAACAGACTTTGAAGTCTGCTCAGCTAAAAATCAAAGTTCAGCCAAACACGTAGAATTAGGTCACATATTATTTGAACTAGATATTTTTAATGTCTAGTCAAATAATATTCAAAATATTCTCATCGGTTTTACCTCCCAAAAGAAGTCAACTATGTCCTTATCCGACTTTAGACAAATGGCACAGACAAATGTCCAGCCTATCGCCTAAAAAATGAAGACTGGAGACATTACCTCTTTTGGCTAAGAAGACTTTCAAGTTGTAATGCCTGCAAGGTAAAAAGTTACTCTGTTTGGGAATGTCTACCTCTATATCATTGCATCTATGATGCCTGTTGCTGCACACATTCTATAAAGCGCCGAAATGCCTTAAATGCATTATAACGTTGGATTCAATTTTTCCACTCTCAGTCCAACGGTCCTGTCGTCCTAAAGATCTCCCCTAATATATATTCAAGTCTTAAAGATCAAAAATACACATCTTTTGCACATTCAATACTCAAGCATTTAACAGATCCAAAGGACAAGAACTAATACTTCACCAAACTTCTTGAAGTTGCAGATCTGCTAGTCTTTACTAACTTTCAACTTCTTCTAGTTTGTTATTAACTGTTCTTTACTTTAGCACTTGAGAAAGCACTTATTTATTGATTGCTTCTCTCATCATTAAACACTTGGTTGAAAAAACTATTTTTGTACACGATCCATTAGAGATCTAACCTTCTCATCTAGTGGATAAACAAGTGCACCTACCTTTCAAAATCCAAAGCTAACCACTTTGGTAGTGGATGTAGTATTATTCATAGTATGAACCACTTCTAAATCCTTGTGTACCGTTTGAACTATTTATGCTCATCTTATAAATGTTACTGTTATTCTGTTTACAGACTGCTACTGGGTTTGTTTAAGAACAACAACCCTTTGAACTAATTTATCTTCTCTATTTTCTGCTGCCCTAACTTTTATGTAAAGTTAGCTACATTAAAAAGAAGAAAGACACTTTGAAAAGGAGCCAACTGCAAAGAAGAAGAAGAAGCAGTCTTCTTCGAGCACTGCTGCTCCTGCTGAAGCTACTGTAGCCGAAGCTGCTGTTGATACTACTGCCACCCCAAAAAGAAAGAAGCGTTTAGCTTCTACTGCCCCTACCTCAACTCTTGTGCCGGACGAGCCTCAAGCTGAACCGGAACATGCTCCTCCTCGTCCCACAAAAACGTAAGTCCAAATGTTCTTATCCCTCCGAACCTTTCATCCCCTTTGACGCTCCTTCCACATCTCCTATCTCTTCGACCTCTCCACCTCTTTCATCTCTAATAGACCCTGTTGCTGTTGTGGAGGAGCCATCTGCACCTTCCTTACCCACTCCCTCAACAACCCTTGATGTTGTTGAGGAGGAGCCTTTTTCTCCACCTCCTAAAAAGAAGAAGCGTAGACTTCGCAAGAAGTCTGTGCCTGTTCGTCCCCTCTCTCCTCCTCTATCTTCTCTGGACACTATCCCTTTTCCACCTTCTTCTACAGCACCCATTTCATCTATTCTCCCTTACTCTTCACTAGCCATCACTCCTTCCTCTACTCCTTCTACCTCTACTTCCTTTTCATCTTTCTACATGTCTGAAGCCTTCTCTTCTCTTGACCCTCACATCTCTTCTCTTCTATATCAAACTTCCTTCCTTCCCGAACTCTGTTCTCTTATCACCCAATACCTTGCACCTATCTCAATCTCTGCCGACCTTTACCAAATTCTTTTCCCTTCCATCTCTTCTGCCACATATAAGTTCCTCTTTGAACTTAACTCCATTTCAGACCTCCTTCACTCTTCTCCTCCTAATTTCATTCTTTTTCCCGAGTCCCCTTTTCCATCTTCCTTCCTTGAAACTTCTTATCTACCTCTGTCTCCCTTTGTCAGTGACTCATACACTGACATGGAACTCGACCCCAAACCTTCTCCTCCTCCTCCGCAGTCTAACCCTGATGTCCCCAACTCTCCACACACTTCTGAACCTCTCTCTTTCAACTCCACTTCTCCTTCACATACTGCTACCAACTTCATCCCAGTCCACCGACTCAACGGAAAGGTCTCATCTATCGCCCCGCAGATTGAGGTGATGAACTACAGCTTAAATGCCACCCACGCCACCGTCTTTGATCATAGGAAGATCGTTGAGCAGCTTGTCAATGACACTGCTCAAGCCTTCACCTCCCACCATTTCCTCGTTCAAGACCATCAGGAGTCGTTGATCAGTATGTTCCACTCCCAACAGATTAGCATTCGACAGCTCTTTGATGAACTCAGGACTTCTCTGGCCCGCGTTGTCATTACTGAACATGTCGACATCGACTTCTCTACTGTTCGTCACGTTGAGCGCGCAAACCAGAGAGCTGCTAATACTGACCAGTGAAGGGTTGCTGCCATCAAGGAGGTGCGAGCTACTCATCACTTGAACCAAGCACTTATGGAAGAACATAACAAACTTAGAGAGCGCTTCAATGATCACATCAGAATTTGGGTTGGTGACTACTTAGAACGCCGCCGAACTCAACCCAATCTATTCTGAGCTGGTATAAATCTTCTGCTCTAACTTTTTATGGTTCAAACTCTTCTCTTGCAAAACTCTACTGCTAAACAGCTTGTTTAACTTACAAGAGTAATATATATTTTGAATTATGATGTGTTTTACATGCTTTATTTTCGAATTCTATCCATTTAAACTTCGTGTTTAAATCTTTAAACTGCTTATATCCTGATCTTTGTTAAGATTTAAACTCTGTTTAACTTTGTGCTTGCTCTTCTTGTTTTATCTTGTAAGTACTTAGTATAGCTATTTCTCTACTAATTAAGACTTCTGTTCTTAGAGGCATGTTTGCTTTACTTAAATAAACTTTCTTTAAGACATGTTATTATCTCAGCGCATGATTCAAAGTCTCCTAAGTAGTTGAGATGATGACATCAACAAAATAGGAGGAGATTGTTGACCCTCACAGGTTCTAGATTTGGTTGAGTCATCTTCTGATTCTATTGCACAGTGGTTAAAAGGTCTGTGTACCGGTTAGTGTGACAATTGTCTTAGAATCAAAGGTGTAATAGAATAGTTTAGTGTTAGTCTCTTCAAGGCGCGGACCAACAGGCTTCAACAGCAGCCTTGAAAGCACGTCTCACTAGCATACTTTGAAGTCTGCCCAGCTCAAAATCAAAGTTCAGCCAAACACGTGGAATTAGGTCACATATTATTTGTTCTAGATATTTTTAATGTCTAGTCAAATAATATTCAAAATATTCTCATCAGTTTTCCCTCCCAAAAGAAGTCAACTATGTCCTTATCCAACTTTAGACAAATGGCACAGACAATTGTCCAGCCTGTCACCTGAAAAATGAAGACTGAAGACATTACCTCTTTTGGCTAAGAAGACTTTCAAGCTGTAACGCCTGCAAGTTGAAAACTTATTATGTTTGGGAATGTCTGCCTCTGTATCACTGCATCTCTTATGCCTATTGCTGCACACATTCTACAAAGCGCTGAAATATATTAAATGCATTATAATGTTGGATTCAATCTTTCCACTCTTAGTCCAACGGTCTTGAAGATCTCCCCTGATATATATTAATGTCTTGAAGATAAAAAATACACATTTCTTGCACATTCAATATTCAAGCTTCAACTTCAATAATCAAGCATTCAAAAGATCCAAAGGACAAGAACTAACACTTCACCAAACTTCTTGAAGCTGTAGATCTGCTAGTCTTTACTCACTTTCCGCTTCTTCTAGTTTAATTATTATTAACTGTTCTTTACTTTAGCAATTGAGAAAGCAATTATTTATTGATTGCTTCTCTCATCATTAAACATTTGGTTGAAAAAACTATTTTTTGTACACGATCCATTAGAGATCTAACCTTCTCACCTAGTGGATAAACAAGTGCACCTTTCAAAATCCAAAGCTAACCACTTTGGTAGTGGATGTAGTACTATTCATAGTACGAACCACTTCTAAATCCTTGTGTACCATTTGAACTATTTCTGCTAATCTTAAAACTGCTACTGTTATTCAGTTTACAGACTGCTAATGGGTTTGTTTAAGAACAACAACCTTTTGAACTAATTTATCTTCTCTATTTTCCACTGCCCTAACTTTTTTTGTAAAGTTAGCTACATTAAAAAAAAAAGACACTTTGAAAAGTTTTTAAAGGATTTTTAAAAGCACAACTAGGCTATTCACCCCCCCCCCTCTAGCCTAGATTGAGCCTATTTGGGACCAACATACTTAATGAGTTGTACAAGGCCAAACATTGCCTATGTAGTGATTAAACTGAGTAGATACATGAGTAATCCTGGGACTGATCACTGGAAAGCGATAGTCAGAGTACTAAGGTACTTGAGATATACTCGTGATTATGGACTACACTATACAAGAGATCCAGCAGTGATCGAAGGATACTGTGATGCAAATTGGATCTCAGATATTAAAGACTCAAGGTCTACTAGTGGATTTGTATTCACTCTGGCAGGTGCAACCATATCATGGAAATCTTCTAAACAGGCTTTTAGCTAGATCCACGATGGAGTCTGAGTTTATAGCTCTAGACAAAAATGGTGAAGAGGCTGAATGGCTACATCAATTCTTAGAAGATATTCCCAGATGGACAAAACATGTGCCTACAATCTACATAAATTGCGACAGTCAATCGACAATTGGCAGGGCACAGAGTAATTTGTACAATGGTAAGTCTAGACATATATGTCGTAGACATAATACCATTAGACAACTACTCTCAACTGGAACTATCTCTATTGATTATGTGAAGTCAAAAGATAATTTAGCGGATCCATTAACCAAAGGGTTAAATAGAGAGTTAGTTGATAAGTATTCCAAAGAAATTGGACTTAAGTCTTTAGATATGAATTGATACAATGGAAACCCAACCTTGTTGGATGGAGATCCCAAGATCTTGGTTCAAATGGACAACCTAATTGTAAAAAAGACTCTTAGCTTCACTATGGGGGTCATCCCTTATAACAGCAATGCTAGTGTAAAAGAGGATAAACATATGACTTTTAATGATTCCTAAGTAAGAATCACCTATCTGAGAGAAGTGGGGCCGCTTCGAGGAGAATTGTGTGATGAGGCTCAATTCTTAGACCCTCTCACAGAAATAGGCGTATGTTCAAGGCCATGAATGAACATAGCTATGGGAACTAAATTGTGTTAGGAAGATTCATGTGTAAAGTATATGATCGTTTACACTAACGGCAGAACAGTTCAAAGACATCATGTCAACTGATCAACTAGTAAAGTAAATGTGCTTTTTCGGGGGAAGGTTTAAAGGGTAACACCTACCTATCCTATACAGTTTTCGGCTACTGGACTTTATCACCAAATTCGTCAATTTCCTTCTTGTGGGGGATTGTTGGAAAAATTGTGTTTAAATAATGAAATTGTGCAATCTTGTGGCACGAATTTCTTCACATGTTGTTTGTGTAATAACAAGGGTAATTGTGGAATCATGTTCTAATCCATGAGAACATTGAAATCATATATTTATCTGTCCAATTTGGTATTTGGATGAATAAGTTATGATTGATTAAAGTGTGGTTGTTGGAAGTGAGTTTATCCCACATTGGAAGATTAATAAAAACTTGAGTGGTTTATATACAAGTGCCTTTTGTGGTGAGGGTAAGCTCGTATAGAATAGAGGCTCTCTCTCGCGAACGCCTGCGCAGAGGGGGTGCAAATCATGATCCAATTTAGCTTTCGGGGTACCGTACTCATGAGCGAGCGCGTCCTGCGGACACGAATGTCAGACCAAATTTTCCTGTTCGGACCAACCCATGTTTTGTTAATTATTCTTTTGTTTTTGTAACTCCAACATTTATAACAGACTTTATAGGCTGTTATTACCAGCTTTAATGAGAGATATTATTTAACTATTGATGATGAATTTATTTTATCATCAGTGTGGTCTTTAATCAGTCTCGATTTTCTCCTATATAAGGAGATTACATCCACAATTGAAAGATACAATTTTACGCAATCTCCTTTTTCTTCTTCAAATTGTTGAGCGTATTTCTTTGGCCTCCTGCTTTCTTTTTGGTGATAGAGTTAGGCACATATTCAGTTAGCTGGAAACCTTTGTGCTAAAGGTCTCTCCGATGTCTCCATTGTATCCTGGGAGACAGACGTCCAGTACAATTTCCAAGCACATACGAAAAGGGCAAAGCTGTTTTAAGGAAACTGTGTGGGACACAGGCCTCAGAACTAAAGTATTTGTTCATCAGGTAGACTTTGTGTTAAGCATCAGCAAACTTCACATAGGCTTACCAGCAGACTTTGCAAAGGCTCACCAGCAGACTTTGTAAAGGTTCACCAGCAGACCTTCACAAGTTTAGTCCACCAGCAGACTTCTAGGAAGCTTGCCTTTTCAGTAGACTTCAAGTCTACTTGACTCTTAGCAGTAACTTTTCCTTTGGATTATCAATTTTGTATCTTGATTTATATATTGTTTTCATGTGCTATATCTCTAACATATACCTCACACAAAGTAAGCGTGTCTTCCCCGTACATAATGGTAGTAACTAAATACTTGTAAGATGGTGGCAAAGAATTCAACAAAATTAAACCTTGATCTTCACCCTCAATTTTAACATCAATATTCGCTAACTCGTAAAGTATCTTGTTAAACGCATTTAAGTGATCATGAATATTCATACATTCGTCCATCATGAAATTAAACAATTCCTTCTTTAGGTACAACTGGTTTGACATTGATCTCCCCATGTAGAGACTCTCCAACTTCTTCCATAATTCATTCGCAGACTTTTTATAGATAATGTTGTAAAAAACATTATCCGCGCAACATCGTCGGATAGTGCAAGTCACCTTTTGATAAATTATCTTCCATACCTCATCTTTGATATCGTCGGGTTTTGCTTCCTTTCCTTCCAAATCGATCTCTTGATCTGCTTGGATCAACACATCTCTAACCTTAACTTGCTGCAAGCTAAAGTTATTATTTCCATTAAATTTCTCCAATTGGAATTGTGTAGAATTTCCAAATTCTACCATCTTCAAAAAAACTCTAATCTCTTGATCTCAAAATTTCGACTAGCCCAAAGCTCTGCTATATGCCAGTTTGTTATAAAAGCAAGGAAATTCTTGGATTAAGAATTCTAAGTTTCTATCTTCAATGTGAAAGCGAATCGGTCGAAAATAATAGCACCAAGTATTTGGACGAATAATGACTAGATAATAGAAAATAGAACGGAATAAAACAAAAGGAAACAAAAGATTTTACGTGGTTTAATCCACTCCAGGACAAGGAACATCTTTACTATAAACGATGAGGAATTACAATAGAGAGTTTTCAATGTACTCATCCTGCCTAGGCTAAGGGTTACAAGGATTGACACGATCCCACAAAGTACCACACTTCAAAATAACCACACACTATTTTTTTCTAACACCACTAAAACCTCGAGACCCTCATCCATGTGTCGTGTCGTCCGTTTCCAATTCGTATCTCACAAACTCGATCGGAATTATCCACATAACGAACGCACCCCCCATATTTCATGTTCACTATACTTAGTCCTAAGCTAATTCATATTAGACTTCATAATCCAAAAGAATAACAAAAACTAATCTTATTACAATTTGTGACATAATTATAACAGGATTGATGAAGGCCATATTGCTTTGAAAAGAAAAAAAGACAACTTTGTTTTTTACTAAGACTTAGTTGTAACAATGGTTATATAAGTAGTTGTTAATCTTAACCAACAAGCTCTAGCTCAATTGGTACTGCTCACTTCTCCTAATGGAGAAGTTGGGTGTTCAAGTCTCATTAGAGACATTCTGGACTTTACAACTCACAGTAGAGAGGTCGGGTGTTCAAGCCTCTTTAGATGCATCGTTATTGTTAAAGCCTTATCCAAATGTCTCATTTAACTACTCACTTATCTCCGTTAACAATGTCTCATTTAACTACTCACTTATATTAATGGAGAGGTGAACACTTGGTGTTCAAGCCTCTTTAGAGGCATCGTTGTTGTTAAAGCCTTATCCAAATGCCTCATTTAACTACTCGCTTATCTCTGTTAACAATGTCTCATTTAACTACTCACTTATATTAACGACGAGGTGACACAAGTGTTCAAGCCCTACTAGAGGCACCCTTGTACTTAACTACTTTCAATCGAGAGGCCGGGTGTTTAAAGTTGTTGTTAATCTTAAGTGATTATATCCCCGTTCCCAGCTCCCTCAATCTAAAATAAATAATCTTTAATGTAATTATAACACTAAACGTTTACTGTATGACTTAGTGCTTGTTTGGTGGAGCGTTTTGGTCAAAACGTTGGCAAAAAACGCAGCGTTTTTTCTTTAAAAGTGTTTCGATGCAGCGTTTTAAAACGCAACGTTTTAAAAATATGCAGCGTTTTAAAACGTTCCAATTTGGAGCGTTTTAAAAATATGATGCGTTTATAACTACTTTGTTTATGAAAAATAGCATTTTGAAATAGTTTTCCAAACGTGTTTACAAAAATAAAACTGCGTTTTGAAAATACTGAATTTTAGAAACGTTGAGTTTTATAAAAACTGCATTTTTAAAACGCTACACCAAACGAACTCTTAATCCGAGTCTCCTCTCGCGGTCACGGCCTCACCAATTTCGTCCCAAAAAGGGTTGGTAGGCTACTCAAAATTCTACGCCCTCGTCAAGTTGGCACATAGCAAATTTGAATATTCAAACTAGGTCGGCTACAAGGAAACCGACGGGAGACTCTTTTAGCAATTCCAATGACAGTTCCAATGAAATTTTCTTAATGTTAGTCAGAAAAAAAATACTTTGAAGGAGGAGAAAGTAGAGTAAAATGAAGGGCCTAATTACAAAGTTGTTGTTTTGCTCAACTACTATACTCTCAATCTTAACAATTTCTATAGCATTAGACACCATATCCCCAAATCAAACCATCCGAGATGGTGAAACCATTGTTTCAGCTGATGGTGGAAACTTCCAACTTGGTCTTTTCAGACCCAGCAATTTTTCTGAGAATCGATACTTGGGGATATGGTACAAGAAGATTTCAGCTGGCAACGACGCAGTTGTATGGGTTGCCAACAGAGAAGCTCCACTTACCGATGCATCTGGTATCATAAAACTCAATGACCGGGGAGTTTTACAACTTATTAACAGCTCCAATAGCATAATTTGGTCGTCAAACTCATCAAGATCCACGACTAGACCAGTGGCACAGCTTTTAGATTCCGGTAATCTTGTCATTAGGGATGAAACTGCCAGCGCCAGCCCAGAAAATTTCATTTGGCAAAGTTTTGATTATCCTGGAGATACCATGTTACCAGGTATGAAATTCGGTAAGGACTTGGTAACAGGAATAGAGAGGTACCAGTCATCATGGAAGAGTGTAGACGATCCTTCCCCAGGCGAGTATACAATTTACTATGACTTGAACGGATATCCACAGGTATTTCAGAGGAAAGGTTCAGTTATAAAAAGTAGGCTCGGTGGATGGAATGGTCTTAGGTTTACAGGCATGGCTAGTTTGAAGCCAAACCCAATCTATACGTTCGAGTTTGTCTTCAATCAGGAGGAGATCTATTATAAATGGGACCTAATTAACAGGTCAGTTATTTCAAAGGAAAAGTTGACTCCAGATGGTAGCATTATGCGCTTGAACTGGAACGAGCGTAATCAAGATTGGTTCATGTATTCAACTCCAACAACGGATCCATGTACCCGTTATGCATTGTGTGGCCCCTATGGGAGCTGTAACATTGACAATTCCCCTGCCTGTGGGTGTTTGGAAGGATTTGAACCGAAATCCCCAGAACAATGGAACAAAGCCGAGTGGAATAGCGGGTGTGGAAGGAGGGTAGCTTTGGATTGTGCAAGTGAAGAAGGGTTTCGGAGGTATTCCAATTTGAAACAGCCAGACACACGACAATCATGGTTCAACCAGAACATGAGCCTCGCAGAGTGTGAGACGATGTGCAAGAACAACTGCTCCTGTACAGCTTATTCAAATTTGGATATCAGAGGAAGCGGGAGTGGATGCTTACTGTGGTTCGGTGACCTGATTGATATCAGAGAGTTTTCAAAGAATGGCCAGGACATATACATAAGAATGGCTGCCTCAGAAATAGGTATGTGCATCTTTTACCTACAAATTTAAGAGAAGACTAGCGTTAAACTCTACAAATTTTAACTAGATTTTGTGATAAATAAAAATAAGTAAATTGGTTCAGCTTCCTCTCCAATTTTTCTAATTTAGTTCTATAAATAGTATACATGGACCAATTAAAAAGTACAGGCACAAAGAATAAAACACGAGAAAATAATAAATCAAAATCATGCAAAGTGACTCGGTGTTTGAGCAAAAGGAAGCACTACAACCCGCAAGTACAACTGCAAATAACAAAAGTGCTATTTTAAGTTCAGCGTCTTAAAGCGTTTTTAATAAATAAATTTAGCAGCTTGACTTAATGGAGATTTTGTGTCGATACAGAGAAACATCGGCGCTCCAGCTCCATGATCCAAGTGATAGCCATAATCATCTCCGTGCTACTACTACTAACCATAGGAGTAGGCCTATGCCAGCAGCATCTGTTCAAGAGATGGAAGCTGAAGAGAACAGGTAATGAGCCTCGGATACTCTTAGATCACCACTCCTTTCTGTAAGAAGATGAACTACTAACTCCAGCAATGCTACAATCCCAACTCTTATCTGCAGTCCACAATTTCTTATCTTTCTGTCATTGTAGCTATTTATTGCAACGATTAATCAATTCATTACAGGTTCCGCTTTATCATGGTCTGTATTAATATTTAAGGAAGTTCCATTGTTTGAGTTAAGTTAAATTGCTTTGTCAGGAAACCAGAACAAAGACATGGAGTTGCCATTGTTGAGCTTATCTACATTACTTAAAGCTACCGACAACTTTTCAATCAACCGTAAGCTTGGAGAGGGTGGATTTGGACCGGTTTACAGGGTGAGGATTTTACAAACATACATATTCTCAAATGTTTATGGTCATGACTTGTCCATACATATTAAATTACTAGTTCACTAAGCTAAAAAAGAAATCATTCTTCCTTAAGTTTAATAACCACACCTAAGTACATGCAATTTTTTTAATGCACGCAAGTAGCATCAATATTAAACAGCTAAGAAAATTTGCAATTGGATCAATATCCTTTGATATTCAAGATATCAAAAGTAAGTGAAACTCTGCTTACATAATGTAGGGTAAGCTATTAACTGGACAAGAGATCGCAGTGAAGAGGCTCTCAAAGAACTCCGGGCAGGGTCTTCAAGAGTTTAAGAACGAAATTCTTTTGATTTCCAAACTCCAACATCGGAATCTTGTTAAGATCATCGGCTGTTGCATTGAAGGAGAAGAGAGGATGCTAGCTTATGAGTATTTGCCAAACAGAGGCTTGGATAGCTTAATTTTCAGTCAGATTTACAGCATTCCCCAGTTATATTCTTATTTCGGAATGCAGAGTACTCTGGAGAAATTTAGACCTGACATTGAGCTTATTTGGATGGTAATTTCATGCAGATAAGGAAAAGAAAATGTTACTTACATGGAAACATCGCGTTGACATAGCTATCGGTATTGCAAAGGGACTTCTGTACCTTCACCATGACTCTAGATTACGAATTATTCATAGAGATCTTAAGGCCAGCAATGTTTTACTGGACAGTGAGCTAAACCCCAAAATTTCAGATTTCGGAATAGCAAGAATTTTTGGAGGGGATCAAAGCGAAGGAAGGACAAAGCACGTTATTGGAACATAGTAAGAGCCATAGAGTATTTAACGAATACACCAAAATCATGTTTGGATCCTTTTAATAGTTAAAGTGTCTTGCAGTGGCTATATGTCCCCCGAGTACGCAATTCATGGGAAATTTTCTGTGAAGTCTGACGTTTTCAGTTTTGGTGTGCTGTTGATAGAGCTTGTGAGTGGTAAAAAGAACACAAAATATCATCATCCGGCTCACCATCATAGTCTTTTGGGACATGTAAGTATCTACAACCAATTAAACGCTTCAGTCTTTCTGGCTCTCCATAGTTTGTTCGTGTATTTGCGCATCTTCCTTGCTTTTCTTGTAAACAGCTGCACCTTTAATTTGTTTTAGGCATGGTTATTGTGGAAGGAAGGAAAGGCCTTGGAGCTAGTTGATACATGTTTAGAGGATTCGCGTGTGGAATCTCAAGTGCTGAGGATTATTCAAGTCAGTCTACTGTGCATTCAGAAGTTCCCAAAAGACAGGCCAACAATGTCCTCGGCAGTTTTCATGTTGAGCAATGAAGGTGCGACATTGCCTCAACCTAAGGAACCTGGATTCTTTACGGAAAGCAACCCCAATGAAGCAAATATGTCATTTGGTGAAGAAAGTACTCATACTGGATGTGCGTCAACAGTAACAA
>CM028380.1:80331380-80393880 GCA_013146195.2 Codonopsis lanceolata | reverse complement strand
TTTAGGAAATATCATTTAAAAGAACCATTATTATGGTCAAATATTTTTAAATGTATTTGTAATTATTGCAAGGAGACAACTGCAAGTCCGTAAATAATGTAAATATGGATGTGTTTGTAGGTAGTTAATGCTTTATTTATTTGCTAGATAAATATAACAAAAAGCATACTTTAGCCAAAAACCGCTTTTGAGACCGAAAGGGCGAGTTGGGTGCCTAACACCTTCCCAACTCGTAACTTAGCCTCCGAACCCGTTTTTGCATTCTCTGGTTTTCTTTCTTTTTTTGGTTTTGCTTTGTTTCTTCCTTAAAATAAAGATGACAACTCTATTAAAACATTTTTGGATCGCAGTGGGGCATCACAACATTCATTTCTTACACTTTTCTGTTTTTCCCTAAAAAAGGCAGAATGAGAATGAAAGGGTGATGTATTCGTATATCCTAGTATCCCTAAAAAAGGGATAACTTGATATAGAAAACTCAAAGCACTCATAGTGATCCGAAATAGGCCATAAAGCAATTTTTATAAAGTTTGTAGTGGGGCCCGCAACATCCTTTCTTGCACTTTCCATTTTCCCCTATACAATGGACGATGTGAATGAGAGGGTGATGCTTTCCTGCATCCTGTTATCCCCTAAACAAGGGATAACCTGATACAGAAAACTCATAACTCCCATAACAGACCAAAAATTCACTGAAGTGACCGAGGCGTATTCAACGTGCTTTTTGACAGCACCCTTTCCGCATTTTTAATTTCGTCTTCCCCAGACAAGGGAGGATGGAATGGAAGGCGTGGTGTCCGCATCCGCACGTCGCATTCCCCTAACCAAGGAAACGCGGGGCGCGGGACCATCCGGGGCACCCACAGTGGCCACTCTGGTGGGGAGATCGTTTTTATTTTAAATAAAAATGGAGGGCTAGACTTATAAAAAAAAATTGTTTTTCTTTGTTTCTGGCTAAAGTATGCTTGTTATATTTATTTAAACATTTGAATATGGCATTCCTATACATCCGTGTATATATTTGTGGATATAATCCTCCATCTTGCAGTCTAGTTTCGGTCACTGTTATAGGTATATTTAAAAATATGTATTTTTACAAATGTATATATATATGGATTAAATAGCAGTTTGGTCCCTGGACATGTCGAAAATCAATGTTTTGGTCCCCGGACAAAAAAACAATAGAATTTGGTCCCTGGACATGTATTTTTGGACCAATTTGCCCCCTCCCACCGTTAGCGTTAGTTTTTCCATCCAATATTATTTCAAATGTCAAAAATACCCTCACTAAAAAGTTTAATATGAGTTTTTTTCAAAATGTTGGAAATATAGGGGGTTAAGGTGTCAAATTCAAAAAGAATTCATCTGAAACCCCATTCACTTCACATTTAGGGATTTTGGCTGCCTCAAAGTCTCTTGTCTTCAGCAGTGTAGTCAGTGTGAAAGATGAAGACAATATTGTTGTCGGAGACGATGGACATCCCTGACGGGGTGAAGATTAAGGTTTATGCTAAGATCTTCGAAGTTGAGGGACCTAGAGGCACCCTCATTCGCAACTTCAAGCATCTCAATCTTGACTTCCAGCTCATCACCGACGAAGAGACCGGTAAGAAGAAGCTCAAGGTTGATGCCTGGTTCGGTTCCCGCAAGACCACCGCCGCCATCCGCACTACTCTCAGCCACGTCGACAACCTCATTACCGGCATCACCAAGGGATACCGCTACAAGATGCGTTTCGTCTACGCTCACTTTCCTATCAACGCCAGCATCACAAATATACCTGTAATTAGGGTTAGCCTCGGGAGGAATTGACATTGACTGGAAATAGACTTTGCAGGGAGGATCTGATGGCTTGATTACACACAATGCGTTTGGAACAGCACTCGAACAACCCGCTCCCAGAAAGATCAGAGCTGATCGAGCCGACCCTCCAGAGGCTGTTTCTTGACGGGAATTTCCTAAATGGGTTGCCGCCGAAGAAAGGGTTTTTCTCCGTCGGGTCAACAGTTTCCGGGAGCTTAGGGGATAGCTGTTTGCAGAGTTGCCCGGTTTCCTCGCAACTTTGCGTGAAGTCCCGAAGCCGACGTCAATTTGCCAGCAGACATATCGTGGGAAGAAAAAGTCGTCGTCAATGTCTCTAATTTCACTGTATACTAGAAGTAGAAGGGCATTTTTGTCAATCAAAAATAAAACAGACGGCAAAACTAACGCTAACGGTGGGAGGGGGCAAATTGGTCCAAAAATACATGTCCAGGGACCAAATTCTATTGTTTTTTTGTCCGGGGACCAAAACATTGATTTTCGACATGTCCAGGGACCAAATTAATATTTAATTCTATATATATATGTGTGTGTGTGTGCAATAAATTTTCGGGCAGCACAACAAAAAGGGCAGGGGCTTTATTTTTATATTTACTTTATTTTCCGCCCTATATTATTATTCCATTCTGCTTTATTTTATTTTCGCAAAAATTTGTACATTCATCATGTCATTTTATTTTGGGGATTAGGACCAATTTGTAATTAATAGGAATAGCTAGATTCCCCGCTTTTCTTTCTATTTCTTGATGTGATTGTCTGCTTGCTCGCGCTCAAACAAAAAAAGTCGAGAAAATCTACAAATAACAGCAAGACAGACCATATCTACTTTATTTTTCTGTTTATATCTGGAAAAAAAACAAAAAATTTTTTACTGTTTTTTAGATACCGCACACACGCATTTAAATATATTCCGAATTGCTACCCTACACCATGGCCAGCCTACCCCCTGCATAAGCCATCATTAGAGTACATATAGATTCTCAGGACACTTTAAATACCGACCGGTTTTTGCATCTTTGAATCATGGGCCAGCTCATGTGAAAAAAAAAATGATGGAAAATGCGCAAGTATATATATATATATATAATTATATATATATATACACACACACACATGGGCTGATTGATTATTTTTCGATGTTCGACCTAGACCATTTTGAATGGTGGATCCCGGAAAGAGTATATGTCATTCGTCTGGGATCAGTTCGATCTTGGGGAGTCGAAAGGCAAGTGGAATACGAGGGTCCTATACCCTGGAGAAATAATCCACTGTTCCAGGAATAGTCCTGAGACTGTCAAAATAAAGCGGGTGCTTATCCGGTCAATCGTAGGAAAAATAAATAATAAAATATACTAATAAAGGCACGATGTACTCTTAGCCCAGAAAGCCTTCAGCCAGCCTTCTGATACCTCCAAACCCCATTTTCCTCAGAAACCTGGCCCGAATTTGGAAAGGCAGAGATAGTACTGGCCGGTTGATACAGATACTGGTGCGTAGATCGATCGAAAAATATCGAGGCGCATCGAAAAGGGCAAAATCGCCTCGTAGGGTACATATCCGAACAAGATGGCAGAAAGTGAGCGCGATCCGCTATGGGTACCGATCTGAGGCTCCGTGGTATGCTCCGACTCAAAGAATGCAAAGATGGCTAGACCAAAATTTGGGTGCACAATTTGATCGTATAATGGGCCAAATTGCTAATTTGGTGCAAAATTTAAAATCCAGTGGCGAGGTAATCTCTTCCCCTGCAATCCCCCTAAAAGCATCAACCTCTCATGTTCCTCCAAATCCAAACTCCCAGCCAAACACCAACCCACCTAATACTACCATTACCCCAAATCCAAATCGACCAAGTCCCTGCTACCCAAATATCAACCCTTATCCATGCTATCCTCCTTATCCTTTCCCAGGCACCAATATCCCCTAGAGCCCAAATGACCTCTTTTTTCCCATAACCAATCCACTCCAGAATAGCCCGCATATGGACCCAAAATGTTATAACCCGTCAGGCCAAGTTACCACCTATTTACCTTTTAATGATCCTGGCCACCAAACCGAAACCGCCAACAACCCACCTGCCTATCTTGCCCAAAAGCCTTATCCTGCCCAAAATCCTTATCCTGCCCAAAATCTATATCCAACCCAAAATCCTATCTAAAATCCATATCCAACCCAAAATCCTTACTAGATACCGCAACCAGAAATTAATCCAGCCTTCCCTAATCCTGCCAACATATACCAAAAACCAACTCCCCCGCCCACCAAAATGGAGGCTGACATGGAAAACATGAAAAACATGATGCTCAAACTTCTAAACAAAGGGGAATTTTCTACGCGGGCATTGGCATTGCAACCTTCAGCAATACTACCTTCAAAATTCAAAATGCCCGAACATATAAAAATTTGATGGGACTGGATGCCCTCTATCCCATTTGAAATCCTATTCCACTGGCATGCAATCAAGGGGGGATTGGCTTCGAAGCTATGGCTTCCAATTTCCACCTCACCTTAATATGGGCTGCCAAGCAATGGTTAATGTTGTCAGATAGTAGCACCATGAGTACTTGTGACCAGATAGCTAAAGGGTTCCTAGAAAGGTACAAAGACAACACCAGCCTTGAAAATAAAAGGGACCTCGAGTCATGCACCCAAAGGGAAAAAGAAACATGTGCTGAATTTGCAGTCAAGTGGAAAAGAAAATTGGCCCAGACGTTCGACATACCTGATCTGGCTGAGTCTTCCAGGATGTTCATTAAAAATCTCCAACCCATATACCTGGAACACATGCAGTATCTCCCCTATAGCAATTTTAAAGAAATAGTGGAGATAGGAACCCGTATTGATGAAGATATACGGACGGGGCAATTAAAAGTCAATACGCCTCCTAGCTCTTTCCGTTACTCTAAAAGAAAGGCAGCTGCACCAGCACCAGCCGTCAATATCGTAAGAAATGCATCAGCCACTTTTCCTACCCAAAACTATAGCACCGTTCCATGGTCCTATGGATCAGACAGGTCTGTCAACGCAGTCGGAGAGAATAATGGCTCGAACAAAAATTTCAGAAACCAGAACATAGGGAACCGGTATTATGATGAACTGCAAGCTCCCCAGTCTGTGATACTACAAGGGCTAATGGCACAGGGAGTGCTAAAGCCTTTGGAAAGCTATAAGCCACCGAACCCCCTGCCCAAGACTTGGAATCATGCCCAGTACCCTGAGTACCATCGCTGCAGTGGTCACCTCACCGATAAATGCTATATACTCAAAGATGCTATCCAGGACCTCATAGATGATAAGGTTATTGAAAAGCCTCCTCCCATACCAAATATTGTCAATAACCCTCTACCTCAAATCAATATGATTGAGGTTGATGAAAAAGTTTGTGTACCCAAGTTTGAAATAAATAAACATCCATTACCATATATCATTGTTCCTTTCTCTCCATCTTTATCCATAAAAGAGCCTAGCTGCAATATGCTCTCTTGGGACACCATCCTGGGTAGCCAAAATACTTGCAATATTGAAAAAGCCACTTGGGTCGGTGGGGAGTCAGCCACCTTACTAGATCCGGCCGAGCCTACCAACCAAACCTGGAAAGAGGTGACCACTCTAGAAAAGACCAAGAAACAGATACTGGGGCTAAAGCGGTGGAAGATACTTTATTAGCTCAGATGAAGAAAACCCAGGCTAACATATCCATCTGGGGCTTGCTTTGTGCTTCTAAAACCCACCGTGATACGCTGGCTAAATCTTTAAGCCAGGCAGTCATTCCTATTGAAACCTCCCTAAATGAGCTCACTCAAATGATCGGAAACATTCACTTTTGGAATGTGATAATGTTTACGGATCTAGATCTGCCAAGGGAAGGAACCAACCACATTGATGCTCTCCATATCACTGTGGGAATAATGGAAAAATGGGTGGGTCTTCTCTGAATGTATGTCCCACCAACACACTGGCCAAACTGGGAACAAAAATATCAGAGGTTGCACCTTCATCGCAAACAGTAAGGGCATACGACAACACTAGTCGATGTGTCCTAGGGGTGGTCACTTTAATGCTGACTATTGGGCCATTAAACTTGTCGATTGAATTCCATGTCTTGGACATACCAGCCACTTTTAGCTTGTTGCTGGGACGCCCTTGGATCCATGGGGTAAAAGGGGTAGCCTCTTCATTGCACCAACGTGTCAAATTCATCCACGATGACCACGTAGTGATAATTTTGGCTGATAAGATCGTGGAAAACAGAGAAAGCGAGGATATCCCAATCCTCGAAATAGAGCATGAAGACACGGGTATATTTCTCAGTGGCTTTGAGGTTATTCCCCAAGCTGTGGTCAACACCATTGAATATGGGCGAGAAACTGACATCATCTGAAAGAAAGCCACATCCCTAGGAAACATGATCCCTTTAAATATGTTTCAAAAAATGAATTATATGCCTGGTCTGGGTCTCGGCAGAAATCAGTAGGGACTTGTTAATTTAGTCCAAGATGAACTTAAGGAATGTACCCCTTCTTTCGGTCTAGGATACAAACCTATTCCCGCTGAAGTAGCCGCGGTCATGAAACAAAAACGTGAGAAAGCTAAGGCAGAAAGAAAGAGGTGTCCTTATAAATATCCCCCTCTCAAACCATATAGAAAAACCTTAAATGGTTACTTTGTAAGGAAAGGGGAAACAGAAGCCTATCTCATGTTTCCTGAGCCCTGGCTAGACCAAAACGGGAAAAGATCCCTTGGTTGGGAGATCTTTGAAGATGTCAGTATTCTCACAGATAAAATAGAGCAAATTACCCTGGAACCCCGTAGCACCGCATATAAGATTGACACGATTGAAAATACTTGGTCTATAGACCAAGATAATTATGCTCTCGCCCTATTAGATGATGAATGCCTGGAGGACTGGGTATGATAGACGGAGGCACTAATTATGAAAAACTTCCTGCTGAGTTTGAGCCTATTATTGATAAGCCTCTGCAGAATTGGTATACTACGACCGGCCCGCTCTTGACGACCGCAGATCTGGTGGACCGCTTCGGATATACTATTCCCTTTCCTTCCCCTAGCTTTACGGGTTGGTCATTTACCGATCCGCTCCCTAAAATTGAGGATCTCAGACCCCAGGTCCTCAATAATGTAAATAACCCTGTACAGTTTGCTATTAATGATAATCTAAATGTCTTTGCTTATTCCTTAGTTGCACCTACATTAAAAGACGCATTAAATAATTATAATAATGAGTCATTTGATGAAATGGACCCAAAAGATAAAAATTATTTGCTTGAGCTTGTAAAGTCAGTCAAGCACCAAGAAAAATCTCATTCATCAGCAGCAACGAAGACTTGTCCACTATAAATCTGGGGCTGGACAATGAAATAAAAGAAATCAAAATCGGCAGCTACCTGTAAGGCCCTGAAAAGGTAGCACTTATTGATCTCCTCAAAGAGTTCGTGGACATATTTGCATGGCCCTATGAAGATATGCCCGGGCTAGACCCAGCCATAGTTGAACACCGGATCCCCATATATCCGGATGCTCGGCCAATCAAGCAAAAGCTCTGCCGGATCAAACCGGAATGGTCACTGCAAGTGAAAGAAGAAATCATGAAGCAACTGCACATCAAATTTATCCGGGTAGTAGAATACCCGATCTGGCTGTCCAACATAGTGACCGTTCCTAAGCCCAACGGGAAGGTCCGGATCTGTGTAGATTTTCGCGACCTCAACAAGGCGTCGCCCAAAGATGACTTACCTCTACCCAATATTGATATTGTGGTAGACGTCGTCGCTGCTCACAAAATCCGATCTTTCGTCGACGGCATGCTGGGCTATAATCAAATCAAAATGGCAGCAGATGACCAGGAGAAAACATCAATCACTACTCCTTGGGGAACTTATTGCTATAATGTTATGCCATTTGGGCTAAAAAAATGCCAGGGCTACTTATCAAAGGGCTGCCACCACCCTCTTCCACGACATGTTTCACAAAGAGATCGAGGTGTATGTCGATGACATGATCGTGCACTCTAGCGACGCCAACGGTGCTCATATCAAAGACCTTCGAAAATTCTTCGAAAGGTTGAGAAAGAACCAAATGAAGCTTAACCCCTCCAAATGCACATTTGGGGTTACCAAAGGCAAAGTCCTGGGATTCATGGTGACTGAGCAGGGCATCGAGATCGAGTAAGCCAAAATAAAAGCCATCATAGAGATGCCGCAGCCGAAAACTCCAACCGAAGTCAAAGGCTTCCTGGGCCGATTGCAGTATATCAGCCGTTTCATCAGACAGCTGACGTCTATATGTGAGCCTCTCTTCAAACTCTTAAAGAAAAATGCTGACCAAATCTGGGATGAGAAATGCCAGCTAGCCTTCGAAAAAATAAAAACATATCTTACCAATCCACCTGTGCTAGCTCCACCCCATACACATAAACCGCTCTTCGTATATTTAACCATCACAGACACGTCAGTAGGGGCTATACTCGCCCAAGAAAAAGAAAATTCCTACGTTGAAAATGCCATCTACTTCATAAGTAGGAAGCTGCAAGGAAGCAAGCTAAATTATTCAACACTAGAGAAAAGCTACACCGGCCTAGTCTAGGCAACGCAAAGGCTCAAGACCTATCTACAAGGACGATCCATCAAGCTCATCTCTAGGATGGATCCTATAAAATACATCTTCAGCAAACCATCACTTTCCAGTCGACTGGCCAAGTGGTCATTTCTTCTCAACGAGTTTGACATAACTTATGTCACGCTCAAATCTATCAAAGGCAGTGTAATTGCGGACCATTTAGCCGATCTGCCCCTAAAAGCAGAAGATGCAGCTAAGCCTGGCTTCCCAGACGAAGGTTTCCTGGAAATTATTGACCATGACACCAGCTGGCAAATGTTCTTTGAAGGGGCCGTGAACAAAAGAGGTTTTGGCATAGGAATCTTGCTAATTGATCCGACAGATTCCCACACTCCATTGGCAATAAGGTTGGAGTTCGAATGCTCGAATAATATAGCTGAATACAAAACCTGTATCGCTGGCCTAGAAGAAGCTCTCCAAAAAGGAGCCAAAGACCTGGAAGTCTATGGAGACTCCGCTTTGATTATAAATCAAGTCGAAGGGAAATGGAAGACCCAAGATCCCTGGCTGCAGCTCTATCATGCCAGGTTGACAACACTCGCCACTAAATTTGATTCTATCTCGTTCCACTATTTGCCGCGTGATCGATGTTTTAATTAATCTTTTTCTAATTTTTACAGCTCGTGTATTTCGGGTAAGTGTTCCGGGGGGTATCATTCGGAACGATAAGGGGGAATTGGTGGCTGCTTTTTCTAATTTTTACAGCTCTAGCTCGAATATGTTCGCGGAAATTATGGCGCTTTTAGATGGTCTTCGCCTATGTCGATCCCTTGCTTTGGAAAAGGTTCTGGTTGAATCCGATTCATTGACGGCAGTTAATTTTATTGCAGGGCATCATCACTCTCCTTGGCTTTATGAATATGATCTTCGGGAGTGCCGCTATGTTTTAGACTCCTATAGCCTGAATCACGTGTTCCGGGAGCAAAATTCTGTTGCCGACCGTCTGGCCGCAGAAGCTCATAGTCATCAATCGAGACAATCCTTCTTTGATATTCGAAATCTTCCTAAAGCTGTTCTGCATGCCAATAAAAGTGACTTGTATGGTTTTTCGAACTTTCGTCGTTGACATGATCTGTTTGGTTCTCTTTGGTTCTTAGTTTGTCTTTTTATCCTTGTATTTCCTTTTAGAGGTAAGGCTCCTTTGTCCCCCCGTTCAAAGGGTTAGGCTGGTTATCCCCCTCAAGTTTGTTTTCGTTTTCTTTTTTCAATAAATTTCGCAGGTGCCACCTTGCTTTCCCAAAAAAAAATTTAATCTTTTTCCTTGCAAGTGGACAAGACTATTATAGAATAGTATTGGAAGCAAGGGTCGAACCCACAGAGACAAGTGATCACGAATAGTGCAATTTATTGATAGCAAATTATTAATCTAAAGGGGGTTTTTATATTTAATTCTATTCTAAACTACTATTTATATTTAGATGTTTATCTAATTAGCAGCAATTACAGATATGAAGATCTTATGGTGGGTGGCAATCTAGGATTCTGGGTTTCACTTGTATCTCCTTTATGTTTAATTCATAATATTATCATTCAATGTCTTGGGTTCGTTCACTAAAAATAGATATAGTCTGTTGAACAATTGGTTCAGCCTCCATCCCCGCAAAATTCTTCCATTCTATATCCTAAGCACAGGAACTGTCAATCTAGCTGTCACCTAGATTTATGATCTATCTGTCACCTAGATCATGTATGAACCTGGTCCTAACTTATCACTCTCGTGCATCGACAGGTCCAATTTATTGTGTTGGTGAACCAGTGTACGACATATGCACATTGGTCATGCAGTTATCCGCACCTCTAGGCCTTTATTATTTGTGATTACATTCATTTGTTCAAAGCAAAATAATATAGGGATTGATAAACAACACAATCAACAAGCATTGAATGATCATATATAAGAATTAAAGCATAAATTTGATACAAGTTACCTCCCACCCCCTAGATTATGGATGAATTAGTTCATCATAGACAATGAACATCACATGGAGATAATCGGATACATGATTTGATCTTCAATACTTGAAATTACACAATCTAATTATGATATACAATCTAAAAACTACCTAAAATCTATCTAAGAGAGCTTCCAGCCGTCTCCTCCTCTTTTGACTCGGCATCTGACTTCTATATATACCCGGGAGTTGTAATCCAATCGAATAACTGTGTGAAAATCCGAAAATCAAGCATTCTGACCACCTTGCGGTCGCAAGGTGTTGGGTACCTTGCGTCTGCAAGGTCTCCAGTGTATCTGGCCTTGAAAAGCTTGTCTTGCCCGTACTGCCTACCTTGCGGTCGCAAGGTCTGATGTATCTTGCGTCCGCAAGGTCTTCAGAATCAACAGTTTACGTTCATTCTTCATTTTTCCTTTTTGGCCTTTCTTGAAATTTGCACTTAAAACCCTGGAGTTTCACATATTTTCACTAATAACCCTGAAACTCACAAAACTCACCGAAAACATATATTAGTAGCAAAAGCCTCGTGAAATAGCATAATTTAAGTCATAGAAGCATATAAAATCGACGTATAAAATACATCGATCAAATACCCCCAAACTTAAACTTTGCTCGTCCCCGAGTAAACAATAATATTTATAAATACAAAAGCATATAAATAACAAAAATTAAAATCTTTTTGGAGAGTGACACTATTTACACTCCTCTATAAACCCACAAACTCAAGGAGACTCTTTCGAGTGACTCGACTAAGTAGATAAATACAAAAGCAGGTAAAAATTAAACTACGAATAAAACATAAAATCTTTTTGGCTTCAACCTCAAGTTATAAGTGTATGGTATGCAAGTAATCTCAGTTCGATGCTCACCACATATATAGGCTTAGTCACATAAAACCAACTAACTTTTTCTTAAAACTGCTACTACTTTGAATTTCTCCGTGTGTGTGTGCTCACCAGTCTTAAAGAATATCTTAACTAAAACATTTTTATTAAGTTAAACACCACATTGATATGAAAATCAAAGTTAAATAGAAAATTATGCATTAAGAATTATGAGATCTACCATCCAAACTCGGTCAGTTTCAGACAGAAAGGTCCCAAGGATTTAAAAGACTTATACATCCATCCCATGCACTTCTATGTATGACATACAATGCTCTCCTATCCCAATGACTTGTAATAGCTAAGATTATGCTAACACAGTGAGCTTTAGGGCGAATAATAATGAACATGAAGGGTTTGATCAATTTCATATTATTCACTTGACAGTTAAAACGACATAAGCATTGGCAAGAAGATCATTAGGTCTTTATTAGCTTGTAATGTAAGGCCAAGGTGTTGGGGGATTTGATGGAAAGGGATTGGAATTCAAAGTGAGAGAGTAAGACTACCCTTTATCCCTCATACTTCCAAGCAAAAGGAAGTTTTCCCTATTTAGGCTAGGACCTGCAAAGACTACAAGTGGAGGGGTGCTTTTTGTTACTTTTCACTTTTCTTCTTCCCCCCAAACTTGTTTTGGGCAATATATATACTTCTAAAAATATCACATCATTCTAATCAGCAGAATTTTTCTAATAATTTTCTCTTGAAAGCTATGCTTCCATTTGAATCTTTGTTTACACTCTTCTTCTTCCGTTTCATGTTTCGTCGATACATAATTTTTCTTTTCTTTTATATATATATATATATATATATATATATATATATATTTCGACGACAGAAAGAAGAAGTCTTCCGAAAAATAGTCTAACTGAAAAGAAGTGGTCCTCCAAAATAAATTTCCCACCCACATCCTACTTTCTCAAAGGGTAGGCTAAAAGTGTATAGGCTTTTAGGGTCAAGTTAATGTGGGTAATAGAAATGATGGCGAATGGGGATTTAAATAGTGTGCTTAGCACTCTCCATTCTTTTTCATTAGGCTCAACGGGGACACTATGGATATTTTTAGTATAGGTCAGGGAATATTTAGGCTCTAACGATCCAAAGATGGCCTAAGTCATTTCTTAATGCCAAATGCTCATGTAGTTTTTAGAGCAAGTAAGACAACACAAAATATCATATCAACTATGGGAATTGGGGGTTGAATGTTTAGCATCACTGAATTTCACATAAGCATTCGCTAAGACAGATGGTAGGGACAATTGAGACTAACATGCAGACACGGTTCGAAAGTGTACTTGAGATATATAAATGAGAAAAATCCAAGGGATCTAACTATCAAGCAATCGACCCTAAGTCACAATTTAATGCAACAATTATGTTCGAATGGCTATGCATCATATTCTTGTGCATATCTAGTTGTAATGAAGTAGGTGTTATAAACTTTATAAAACTATTCTAATCAATCCATAATTATGACTGGTGTGGGTGCATGAAGAATTTGGAGAAAAGTAAAAGTTTCGCAAAATTAAGTAAATTCCAGAGGGATCTACGGACTAACTAAGCGGTTCATTGCATTAACTCCTCATCGACTACAACTAGCATTACCACACCTAAACTTGAGGATGAAAATTTTGAAATATATTAATTTTTTTTAAATATATTTTTTTAAGAAATTTGGAGATGATGACGATGACTTTTTTGATAGGAACCTAAAGGTCCTTACTATTATAGTATTCTGGTCATGCCAACAACTTCGAAAATAAGAAAAAATTAAAAACAGGAAAATAGGGTGAAGATTTAGATGGTCATCGTATAAAGAAATTTTTCTTCACCCTAAAAACATAACCCAACTCCATTCCTCATTAGACTAGGACCTGCTAGGACTTTAAGCTTAAAATCCCCCCCCCCAAACTTAATTTCTATTTTGTCCTCAAAATGGAGGAACATATCAAAGGATTGATGGGGTAGGACAAATATAAAAAGGAAATAGCAGGTCCACCTAACGAAAGAGGATGGAACTTGGGCCTCGACTCACGGTGAGTCGGGTGAAAATAACGAATGAGGATGTAACTCGGGGATCGTGCCAGGAGGCAGCCCATAATAGGCGGAGACATTTTGTCCCACAGTGTTAAACCAACCAAACAGCCTTTCTTGGTCGGCACGAATTTGTGCCAACTGTTGATTAGCCATTTGGTTTTCTAAGGCAACCTCTTCTAGCCTATTGGAGATCCCAACGAGCGGGTCCTCCTCTTCCTCTTCGGGTTCCTCCCCTTGAGGATCCCTCACTCTCGGCTGCTGGTGATGTTAAAAAAAAATGGCCCTCGTAATGGCCGGACCAGCCTTCAGCCTCTCCGCGTGTTTGGGCAGTCTCACTCCTGCCCCCCTACACAACTCGGTAATCAAATGCAGGAACACGAACCCCGCATCCATCCTACCTCTAATAAGGGTCTTGATTTGGCCGTTGATCAAACGGCCAACATCAATAGACCCACCAGACATAATGGTGTAGGTCAAGACAGCCCTCTCCCAAGTCACCGTGTGTTGGTGACTGGAGGGCATGAGACGCCCGCAAACAAATTTGAACACGGGCTTGGCCGTGTTCTGGAGGAATGACTCCTCCATGGTGCGTGGACCAAAAGGTGATTACGGTTGTAGGTCCAAACCACACCAGGGATGGCGATGGTCGCATTGACCACTGATCGATGTATTTTATACGTCGATTTTATATGCTTCTATGACCTAAATTATGCTATTTCATGAGGCTTTTGGCTACTAATATATGTTTTCGGTGAGTTTTGTAAGTTTCAGGATTATTAGTGAAAATATGCGAAACTCCAGGGTTTTAAGTGCAAATTTCAAAAAGGGCCAAAAGGGAAAAATGAAGAAAGAACGGAAGCTGTCAACACTGGACACCTTGCGGACGCAAGGTGCCTCAGACCTTGCGACCGCAAGGTAGACAGTACGGATCACAAGGCAAAAGTCAAGAATTCCAAAGGTCGGACATACTGGAGACCTTGCGGACGCAAGGTACCCAACACCTTGCGACCGCAAGGTGGTCAGAATGTGACTATTTCGGATTTTCACACGGTGGTTCGATCTGATTACAACTCCCGAGTATATATAGGAGTCAAATGCCGAGCAAAAAATGGAGAGGACGGCTGGAAGCTCTCTTTAGGTAGATTTTAGGTAGTTTTTAGACTGTATAACATAGTTAGATTTTGTAATTTCAAGATTGAAGATCAAATCATGTATCCGATCATCTCCATGTGCTGTTCATTGTCTATGATGAACTAAATCATCCATAATCTAGGAGGTGGGAGGTAACTTGTATCAAATTTATGCTTTAATTCTTATATATGATCATTCAATTCTTGATGATTGTGTTGTTTATCAATCCCTATAGTATTTTGCTTTGAACAAATGAATGTAATCGCAAATAATAAAGGCTTAGAGGTGCGGATAACTGCATGACCAATATGCATATGTCGTAATCGGCTCACCAACACAATAAATTGGACCTATCGATGCACGAGAGTGATAAGTTAGGACCGTGTTCTTACATGATCTAGGTGACAGATAGATCATAAATCTAGGTGACAACTAGATTGACAGGTTCTGTGCTTAGGATATAGAATGGATGAATTTTATGGGATGGAGGTGAACCAATTGTTCAACAGACTATATCTATCTTTAGTGAACGAACCCAAGACATTGAATGATAATATTATGAATTAAACGTAAAAGAGATACAAGTGAAACCCAGAATCCTAGATTTCCACCCACCATAAGATCTTCATATCTGTTATTACTGTCTAATTAGTTAAACATCTAATTATAAATAGTAGTTTAGAATAGAAATAAATATAAAAACCCCTTTTAGATTAATAAATTGCTATCAATAAATTGCACTGTTCGTGATCACTTGTCTCTGTGGGTTCGACCCTTGCTTCCCAAGCTATTCTACAATAGTCTTCTCCACTTGCAAGGAAAAAGATTAATTAAAACATCGATCAACCACCTCGACAGCAATACGGGGGTTGGAGGTGTGTGCTAAAATCATCGGCACCAACCGCGAAGTTGGAGGTGCCGAAATAGGTGTTAATGCTTTGGGACGAAAAATCTACACTAACGCCCCTAACATAAACAGTGTCTAATACACCCCCATCTATGCCAATGTTGCCATTGGCATAGAATTCTCGGACAATGGGCACTACGGCTGTCCTTGGCGGAGAATCTATCAAACGCCCCCACCTACGAGCTATCAGATTAGGACGGAGGCCAAATTCTTCAGCCTTGAATCCCCTTTCGGGCACCAAGGACTTGGAGAGTTTGGTCGTATATCGTTCTAATGCCTCGTAGGACTCGAATCGGGTGATGTCAAAATTTTGTTCCTCCTTCTGAGCGGGGCCGGAGGACGAAGCACCGATATTTATACGCTTACGGAACATTTTGTTTGATTAAAAATTAAAAACTAAAGTTTTAAAAATAAAAATATGTTTTTTTTAATTTTAAAATAAAAAATTTATTCTAAAGCATGCAAAATTTTTATCTACGTTACAATTATCTAACACCCTAGCATGTAAATATTTTACGTGTAAATTAAAGAGGGTGATAGTGTTACTTGTTTGCAGCCTAGATGAAGAGTGTGCAGCCTGAGTGTGAGCTTGATCAGCGTCGGCAACGGAATGTCTTCTTCTTCTTCTTCAAAAACTTCAACCTTGATGGGGTGCAATGGTGGATGGATGGAGGTAGGGGATGAAGAATGATGAAGGAGGAGAGAGTATCTTGGAGTAAGTGCCGGAACTTGAGCCGATCTGCCGGAATTTTGGAGGAACTGGGCGGCTGCTGCTGCTGCTTGAGGGAGGGAGAGAATTTTCTGTGGTGATTTCTAAAGAAAACCCGGCAGTCTTTATATAAGGGGACCTTGCGGTCGCAAGGTCTGCCACACCTTGCGTCCGCAAGGTCGGCAGTTAAAGCGATTCTTCTTCCGCTGATTCCCCATGACTGACAGTACGTTGCACGAAATCTGCATTTACGAAGCACCTTGCGGTCGCAAGGTCTCCAACACCTTGCGTCCGCAAGGTGGGCAGAACTTTCCCACTTGATTTTCTTTCTTCCTTTTCAGCAGTTTTGCAGTTTAGCCCTTCCGTTAACTTCCGTTATGTTTTGTATCTTTCCTGTATGCAAAAACTTAACAAAAACTCTAGACTAAAAATTATTAGTAACATATAGATACAACATTAAGATGCTTTTCTCCCCCAAACTTGATTTTTGGCATATTTAATTAAAAATTAAATGTCCAAAAATTAAATTTAACGGAGAAAAACATATTTAAACTAACTATAAAGTAAATAACATTCAAAATAGTGGGTTGCCACCCACTTAGCGCCTTTGTTTAACGTCTTTGGCTCGACCAAACTACAAGTCTAATCTCTGGGTGGTTCATTGTCGGCCAAACGAATCAACTCAATTGTTCGTTCAACTGACATCGGCTCTAAGTATGGCTTGAGTCGGTGTCCATTAACCTTGAAAACTTCATTATTTTTAGGATTTTGAATATCAACAGCTCCATGAGGATAGATTCGTACGATTATAAAGGGACCAGACCATTTAGATTTCAACTTTTCGGGGAATAACCTTAATCTAGAATTAAAAAGTAACACTTTCATACCTGGATGAAACCTTTTGTTGGCTAACCCCATGTCATTATATTTCTTGGTCTTTTCTTTATATGTCTTAGCATTCTCATACGAATTCAACCTATGTTCTTTTAATTCATTTAATTGAAATAATCTTTCTTCTCCAGCCAATGTTAAATCTAAATTTAACTCTTTAACCGCCCAATATGCTTTATGTTCAATTTCAACTGGTAAATGGCAAGCTTTGCCATATACCATTCTATATGGACTCATTCCTATGGGGGTTTTAAAAGCAGTTCGGTATGCTCATAAAGCATCCTTAAGTTTAGATTCCCAATCTTTGCGATTAGGCCTAACAGTCTTTTCTAATACTGCTTTTATTTGTCTATTGCTAACTTCTACTTGGCCGGATGTTTGAGGATGATAAGGTGTATCTAACTTGTGAGTTACACCATGCTTTCTAAGAACATTATTCAACAACTTATTGGTAAAATGAGTTCCTTGGTCACTTATTATAGCCTTAGGTACTCCATATCTAGCAAACAAATCTTCTACAAATTTAACTACTGTTTTTCCATCATTAGTCTTGGTTGCTACTGCTTCAATCCATTTAGATACATAATCAACTGCTACTAGAATATACTCACAATTATTTGACACAGGAAAAGGACCCATGAAATCAATACCCCAAACATCAAAGATTT
Source organism: Codonopsis lanceolata (assembly GCA_013146195.2). Classification (NCBI taxonomy): domain Eukaryota; kingdom Viridiplantae; phylum Streptophyta; class Magnoliopsida; order Asterales; family Campanulaceae; genus Codonopsis; species Codonopsis lanceolata. Next base: position 80,376,244 of record CM028380.1, on the reverse strand, counting down.
CAACAACCAAATTAATATGCAAGGGCATTTCGTTTCTCTTTCCTATTCCACCTGTTCTTTGACACTTATCACATGTTCTATAAAATAATTCACAATCTCTAAAAACAGTAGGCCAATATAAACCTGATTGCAAAATTTTCCTAGCAGTTTTGTTTCCACTAAAATGACCTCCACAAGAGTTTTTTTTTTTTTTTTTTTTTTTTTAGGGATTTTATTAAAATAAAAAAAGAAGAACTTCAACCAAATTGCCCTTATAATGGGAGGACAGAGGAGCCTAACCTCGAAAAGGACCTCCACAAGAGTATCCATGACAGAATTCCATAATACCTTGTTGGTCTTTTTCTGGAATACATCTTCTTATTAACGAATCTGAACAAATTTTGTATATATGTGGTGCTTCCCAAAAATAATTTTTAGTTTCCGCCAAAAATTTCTTCTTTTCATAATGATCAAAATCCGGATTAATGATATCAGACACATAGTAGTTGACAAAATCAGCATACCAAGGGTCTGAATCTTTAATGGCTAAAAGTTGTTCATCAGGAAAATTATCATTTATGGGGACAGGATCATCAAGAAATTGACGTTCAAGTAAGGGTGAAAATTCCAATCTGGACAAATGGTCGGCTACAACATTCTCGGTTCCCTTTTTATCTTTGATAGTAATGTCAAATTCTTGTAACAATAACATCCATCTAATTAATCTTGGTTTAGCATCTTTCTTACTTAACAGATATTTTAATGCAGAATGATCAGAAAAGATTATTACCTTTAATCCTAACAGATATGATCTAAATTTTTCTAAAGCATATACTACTGCTAAAAACTCTTTTTTTGTAGTTGTATAATTCAATTGTGCATCATTTAGAGTTCTACTAGCATAATGGATCACACGAGGCTTTCTATCTACCCTTTGTCCTAACACGGCTCCAATTGCAAAATCTGATGAATCACACATGATTTCAAAAGGAAGTGACCAATCAGGACCGGATAAAATAGGGGCAGTAGTTAATTTTTCTTTTAATAAATTAAAAGTTTCTAAACATTCTTAATCAAAAATAAATTATGTATCTTTTGCTAACAAGTTACATAGAGGTTTACAGATTTTGGAAAAATATTTTATAAATCTTCGATAAAAACTAGCATGTCCAAGAAAACTTCTAACTCCTTTAACTGAAGTGGGAGGGGGTAGTTGTGAAATAACTTCAATTTTAGCTTTATCAACTTCAATGCCTTTATTTGAAACAACATGCCCTAAGACAATTCCATGTTTTACCATGAAGTGACTTTTCTCCCAACTTAAAGTTAAATTAGTTTCACAGCATCTTTTTAGGACTGACGTAAGGTTTTCTAAACAGTGATCAAAAGAATTTCCAAAAACTGAAAAATCGTCCATGAAAACTTCAACGCATCTTTCAACTAAGTCAGAAAATATAGAAAGCATGCATCTTTGAAAAGTAGCGGGTGCATTACATAATCCAAAAGACATTCTCCTAAAAGCAAAAGTACCAAAGGGACATGTAAAAGTTGTTTTCTCTTGGTCTTCGGGTGCAACAGGGATCTGATTATAACCAGAAAAACCATCAAGAAAGCAATAATATTCATGACCGGCTAGTCTTTCAAGGATTTGGTCAATAAATGGAAAAGGAAAGTGGTCTTCCCTAGTTGCCGCATTTAATTCTCGCAAATCAATGCACATTCTATAACCAGTTATAGTTCTTGTAGGGACTAATTCATCTTTCTCATTTTTAACGACTGTAATTCCTGACTTTTTAGGAACTACTTGGACAGGACTAACCCATTTACTATCTAATATAGGGTAAATTATACCCGCAACTAAGAGCTTAAGAACTTCTTTTCTTACGGCTTCTTCCATGTGTGGGTTAAGTCTTCTTTGCCTTTCTCTTGAAGGTTTGCTAGCTACCTTCTTCTAGATGTATTTTATGCATGCACATAGAGGGACTAATGCTTTTTAAATCAGCTAATGACCATCCTAAAGCTTCTCTATATGTCCATAAAACTTTTAACAAACTAGATTCTTGCTCTTCCGTTAAGTCGGCTGCTATAATAACAGGCAAAGTGTTACCTTCCCCTAAAAATGCATATTTTAAATGGGGTGGTAATGGCTTTAATTCTTCGACTTTAGGAGAATTAATGGATGACATAAATTCAGAATTTTCTACTTTAATTGTTTCTTTTATTTTAGCCTACTCATTCTCTACTTTCTTATCTTCTTTAATTTCTTCCTCAATATTTTCTATCTCAATTTCTTCGAAGAGAGATTTCAGAATCTCAACTTCATCATCCTTAATTTCATTAATTTCTTCTTCTTTTTCAATTTTATCAGAATTATTTTCTGATTCTTTCTTTATATCTTCTTTATCTTTCTTTTCACTAGCTTTTAACTTTTCTCTCTCTTGTCTTTCTTCTTCTTCTATTTCTCTTTAAATCTCATCAATGTCAATTTTTATGGGAGGGATAGGACTGTCATCATAAACTATGAATCTATCTCTCTCATATTCTTCCTCTTCTTCAAAGGTTTCAGTTGATAATTTTTCAATTTCATCTATTGAAAAACAGGCACTTATGTCACTAGGTCTATTCATAGCATCAAAAACAGATATTTCAACAATTTCACCTAAGACTGACATTGTGAGTTTACCATTCTTCACATTGATCATTGTATTGGCAGTGGCCATAAATGGTCTGCCTAACAAAATTGGAACTTCATTATTAGTGCAAATCTTCCTTTCCATCTCTAAAATCACAAAGTCAATTGGAATGATCAGTTTATCAACCTAAACTAGGATATCTTCCACTATACCCAAGGGATATTTAACTGAACGATCAACTAATTGTAATTGCATATTAGTGGGTTTTAGTTCTCCTAACCCTAACTGTTTATAGACCGCAAAAGGCATCAAATTAATACTTGCTCCTAAATCTAGCATTGCTTTCATCTTTTTAGAGCTTCCCAAGGAAACTTGGATATTAAAGCTACCATGGTCTTTTAACTTAGGGGGCAATTCGGGTTGTAAAACAGAGTTTACGTTTTAGAAACAATAATCTTTTCATTGTTTTCAAACTTGTGTTTCTTAGAGTGAAGATCTTTGAAAATTTTTGCATAAGCTGGAATATTTTTAATAACATTAAGCAAAGGAAGATTAACATTCACTTTGGATAACATATTATAAATTTCCGTAAATTGTTTGTCCATTCGGTTTTTCATAAGTCTTCTTGGAAACGGAATTGGAGGAACATAAGGTGGTGGAGCCACATAAGGTTCCTCTTCTTCTTGATCCAATTCTTTTTCAACTTCAATTGGATTATCTTTATTTTCAACTTCTTTTTCTTGTTCCTTATTTGGAACTTCTACTTCTACTTCTTGATCATTTAATTCATTATTCTCTTTATTACTATCACTATCTTTTTCGATTTCTTTTTCAGAATTTTCTACTGTAGCAGGCACTTTAGAAGAAGGATCAGGATCACTTACCTCTTCACCTATTACCTTACCGCTTCGCAAGACGGTGATTGACTTGGCTTGCTCGGTTTGACTAGGGAACTTCCCTTCTTCTCTTTTATCTACTTCAGAATTTGCAATGTGCTTCTTTAGATTTTCAATCTCTTCAAGCATGTATTTCATCAATGCTGCTTGACCTTTACTCTCTACATCTTGTTTTGGAACTTCTTCAATTCTCAACTGATTTTGATTTGGAAACTGTGGAGGTTGTGGTGGTTGAGGTTGGAATTGTTGAGGTTGCAAAGGCTTATTTCCTCCCCAAGAAAAGTTAGGATGATTCCTCCAACCAGGATTATATGTGTTTGAATAAGGATCATTCCTAGGCCTTTGAGGGTACATATTCATAGCATTAGCCTTCGGAATACATAGCACTTGACGGACAAAATTAGTAGCATGAGAATATAATCCACATAAAGCACATGCTTCTTGAATTTGCCAATTTTCAAATTGAGCTTATGTATTTGAATTATCTTGCAATTGATATAGGCTTCTATTTTTACTTCTAGCACTTTTCTTTTGGGAATTAATGCTTAACATCTCAAATAATTCTTCTAGTGCTTCTGGTGTCATTCTATTAATAGAACCACCAGATCCACTATCAACCATGGTTTGTAAGCCTGGCGAAAGACCATGATAAAATTGAAGCACTAACACATGTTGAGCCAAATTATGATGAGGACACATAATGAGCAGATTTTTAAATCTATCCCATGACTCATGGAATGTTTCACCTAGTTCATTTTGGAATGACATGATTTGTTTTCTGTATTCAGTAAGAGATGCATGCTTGTAAAATTTACTCATAAACAAATCATATAATTGAGCCCAAGTATAAACAATATTAGGTGTTAAGTTCATAAACCATATCTTTGCCAATTCTTTTAATGCACTGGGAAAATATTTCATTTTAATTTGATCTTCAGTCAACCCTCCTAAAGGAAAAGTGTTCATCATGTATTCATATTCTCTTAAGAAACTGACAGGATCTTCATGAGGCATTCCATGAAAAGATGGTATGGCATTAAAATAATGACCTTTTAATTCAAAATTCCTTACAGCATCTGGCAAGACTAAACATAATGTCACAACATTTAATGAAGGTCTACTAAAGTAATTAATAGTTCTTTGATTTATCACTACTTCTATAGTTCTTCTTGCAGGTTCTTCTTCTCTTTGATTCCGGTTGACTGGGTCAACTGGATTTCCAGGATTTCTATTATTATTTTCTTCCATTGGAGGATCAACCAGAGGATCCTCTTGATTCAATTGGTCTTGATTATCAAACTCGGGAGCTAGATTTTCAAGGACTTCTTGATTTCTTCTAACAATATTTATATCTTGATTTAGCTCTACCAAATTAGGATTCAAAGATCGACGACCGTGCATAAAAATAATTTAAAGCAATTTAAAAACAACTAACTATTAAAAATAAAATAAAATAAATCTTTTTGTATATTTTTTTTTATTTTTATGAAAACTGAAAATTAAACTAAAAACTAAATTAAGTTAACAACTACGCTACCAACAAACTAACTACGTGAACTAGCTTGTCCCCGGCAACGGCGCCAAAAACTTGATCGATGTTTTAATTAATCTTTTTTCGTGCAAGTGGACAAGACTATTATAGAATAGTATTGGAAGCAAGGGTCGAACCCACAGAGACAAGTGATCACGAACAGTGCAATTTATTGATAGCAAATTATTAATCTAAAGGGGTTTTATATTTAATTCTATTCTAAACTACTATTTATATTTATATGTTTATCTAATTAGCAGCAATTACAGATATGAAGATCTTATGGTGGGTGGCAATCTAGGATTCTGGGTTTCACTTGTATCTCCTTTATGTTTAATTCATAATATTATCATTCAATGTCTTGGGTTCGTTCACTAAAAATAGATATAGTCTGTTGAACAATTGGTTTAGTCTCCATCCCCACAAAATTCTTCCATTCTATATCCTAAGCACAGGAACTGTCAATCTAGTTGTCACCTAGATTTATGATCTATCTATCACCTAGATCATGTATGAACCGGGTCCTAACTTATCACTCTCGTGCATCGATAGGTCCAATTTATTGTGTTGGTGAGCCAGCGTACGACATATGCACATTGGTCATGCATTTATCCGCACCTCTAGGCCTTTATTATTTGTGATTACATTCATTTGTTCAAAGCAAAATAATATAGGGATTGATAAACAACACAATCAACAAGCATTGAATGATCATATATAAGAATTAAAGCATAAATTTGATACAAGTTACCTCCCACCTCCTAGATTATGGATGAATTAGTTCATCATAGACAATGAATAGCACATGGAGATGATCGGATACATGATTTGATCTTCAATACTTGAAATTACACAATCTAATTATGATATACAATCTAAAAACTACCTAAAATCTATCTAAGAGAGCTTCCAGCCGTCTCCTCCTCTTTTGGCTCGGCATCTGACTTCTATATATACCCAGGAGTTGTAATCCAATCGAATAACTGTGTGAAAATCCGAAAATCAAGCATTCTGACCACCTTGCGGCGCAAGGTGTTGGGTACCTTGCGTCCGCAAGGTCTCCAGTATATCTGGCCTTGAAAAGCTTGTCTTGCCCGTACTGCCTACCCTGCGGTCGCGAGGTCTGATGTACCTTGCGTCCGCAAGGTCTTCAGAATCAACAGTTTACGTTCTTTCTTCATTTTTCCTTTTTGGCCTTTCTTGAAATTTGCACTTAAAACCCTGGAGTTTCGCATATTTTCACTAATAACCCTGAAACTCACAAAACTCACCGAAAACATATATTAGTAGCCAAAAGCCTCGTGAAATAGCATAATTTAAGTCATAGAAGCATATAAAATCGACGTATAAAATACATCGATCACCGCGAGATAGAAATCAATTTGTCGATGCTCTCATCACTTTAGCATCGCTAGTCCAAATTCCCGCAGAGACCCAAGTCCAACCATTTGTAGTCGGGAAAAAAGCTCACTCCGACATACTGCTTCAAAATTAATGCAGCCCTTGAGGCAGATCACGAGCCATGGTATTCTGATATCCTAAATCTGCTTCAGAAAGGGATCTATCCTCCCAGCCTAGACAAAGAGGAAAAGTCTCCCTGAGGAGGTGGGCATCACAATTCGTGTTCAGCGGTGGCAACTTATATAAAAGGCATTATCAAGGCTTGAATCTATTATGCGTCAATCAAGCAAAGACCGAGCAAATCATGGACCAGCTGCATGGTGGTACATGCGGGCCCCACATGAATGGTCATATGCTATCAAAGAAAGTTACCTGGCAGGGGTACTATTGGAGTATACTTGAAACCGATTGTATTCGGTGGGTGCTTCATTGCGACAAATGGCAGTGTTTCGCAAATATGCAACACGTGCCCCCACACATCTTATATAACTCCACCGCCCCTGGCCTTTTTCAACTTGGGAAATCGACATTATAGGCCAAATTCACCCGAAGGGATGCAATGGCCACGAGTACGTTCTGGTAGCCGTCGAATACTTCACGAAGTGGGTGGAAGCCTCTTCCTATAAAGTTCTAAATGCTCGAAAGGTGTCTGAATTCATCCGGACTAATATCATATATCGATACAAAGTACCTTTCGAGATAATCTCCGACAACGACACGCATTTTGAAGGGGACGTGAATCGTCTGCTCGACGAATTCAAAATCCAAAGGCGTAAATCTTCCCCCTATCGGCCGCAAGCCAACGGTGCCGTTGAAGCAGCCAACAAAACACTGGAAAATATTATCAGAAAAATGGCTGACAGAGGAAGAGACTTGCCAGAAAAATTACCGCTAGCCCTCTGGAGCTATCGCACTTTAGTCCGCACACCCACTTGGGCTACTCCTTACTCTCTAGCATATGGCATGGAGGCAGTGTTGCCTATAGAAGTTGAAATTCCATCATTAAGAGTGATGATGGAATCCGGCATATCAGAAATTGACTGGGTCAAAGGGCGATACGAAGAGTGAGCCCTAATCGATGAACGACGCTTGCTAGCCCTAGAGCATACCCGAGCATATCAAAGGCGGATAGCCCGAGCCTTCAATAAAAAAGTCAAAGGCCGCGATGTCCAAGTCGGAGACTTGGTGCTTCGAGAGAAACCCCCTAGTTATGTTGATATTGGGGGAAAATGGAAGTCTCCTTGGATGGGACCATATGTTGTCAAAGAAATCCGGTCAGGAGGTGCAGTACTCCTCACGAACCAAGAAGAAGAAGATCTTGTTCAGCCCTTCAATCTCGACAAGCTCAAAAGGTATTATGCTTGAGCTGATCTATCTGACAGTTGCTTCCCTCTCCAGCTCGTTAGGCTAAAAACCCGAAAGGGCGGCCTAGTTAAAAATTAGAGCATAAAAAAAACATATAATAAAAAAAACAAAAAGGAGAAATAAGGACTCGCTAGGTTGAAAACCCGAAAGGGCGGCCTAGGCAAAAATTAGAGCACATAAAAAAAATGAGTGAAAAAAAAGGTCAGGAGAAAAAGATAGGGAATACACTTTCTAAATCCTCATTATCCAACCTACAGTCTTCAGCCTGCAGAGTCTCGACTGGCAAAAGAAAGAGAAAAACCACGACAAAAGCTCGCATTCAAAAAATAAAAAAATACAAAAAAATATAATAAACCAAAATACAATATAAAGTCCTAAGGTGCAACTTAGGAATAACTGTTTGAGATATTTAAGGGGGAAACTTATCTGGAGCAAAATTTCTCTCTCTAGATTTCTCTCTCTAGGTTTACTCTCTTTCTTGCTCTTTACGCTTATAACCCTAATAGGGTTTTTCCGGCTATGCCGCCGGATTCTTCACATCCGGTGGATGGATCCACGGCTGAAGGCGCGTCCAAGCCACCAGGGAATGATGTTCCTTCTCCTTCTGAGACTCCAGCCGGTTCTAGTCCTAAGTCTTATGCGGCGGCAGTATCACAACAGGGTGCTCCTCAATGCCGTAACCCTTCTAAGCGCCCAACCCTTTTAGATCTGCCACTTCCTCCTAGGTCGGCAGTGAATATCAACAATGAGATAGGGTGTTTATTCACAACGGTTGAACTGGAAGCAGCTGCCAAACAATTCAACAACACCCTGGTCCTTAAATTTTCTGCTGGACGCCCTTCACTACATGTCATTGAAGACCATATCTCTAAATTTTGGGGTTTAACAGAATCTTTTGTTGTTGGTCTTATGGACCCTCGTCATGTTATGGTGCACTTGGCGTCTAAGGAAGATCTGATTCGTGCTCTATCCAAGGAGTCTCACATGATCCAACGATGTATGTACCGCTCCTTTCGTTGGACACCGGATTTTGCTTTGAAACGGGATTGCCCAATTCTTGCTGTTTGGGTTCGGCTTCCTCAATTACCCCTAATGTTTTTCACACCGTCGTATCTTCAGCGTATTGGAAACTCTTTTGGGCATTATCTTCGTGCCGACGATAGGACATTAGCCTTAACACATCCGATGCATGCTCGGATTTGTATTGAGATAGACGTGTCTAAACCGTTACCGAAACGTATTTGGATTGGTACTTCTAAGGATGAGGGCTTCTGGCAGACGGTGGCGTTTGAAGGGAATATCGCCTTTTGTGAAGGCTGTGGTTTACTAGGACATGTTGTCGATGTGTGCCGTAAGAACATCCAACGCCCAGTTGGTACTAGAATGGATAATGTTGATACGGGTAAAAAGGAGAACTTAGCCTCGGAAGTAGTGAATGGAAAGCCAGACACGGTTACTTCCAAAACGGAACCTCAATGGCGTCCAACAGGTATCCTCAAAAGGCCGGATGGGGCTTCAGTTTCGAATAATAAAGATGTGGACGGCAAAGTTAAGGGAGTGGAGATAGTGGATGTTGTAGACTCCCCGAAGGGTCATGATACTGCTAGTTTGAATGTTACAGACAAGGAGAATACAATAAATAATAAGGAGGCAGATTTGGGTAGTGAGGAGGTCCAAATGAATGACTCTACGTCCGACTTAAACCCATCGAATAACCAGTTTGTGGGAGGTACTGGGAAGGATAGTGATAATCAAAGTGTGGAAGATAATATAGCCTTTGTAGAGCCTAATGTAGCATTTGCCTTCGATATGGATCCACGGAACCATTTTTAGGAATCAATTTTACGTTCTTACGGATATGGAGGACATAAATTTAAAAGATGATTTAGGTGATTCACCGAGGGCATGTCGGTGAGCACGTGGAGCAGCAAGTTCGAGCCAAGATCACACGGTCTGCATCGTTGGATGAACTACGGGAATTTCTGAAATCTCCTTCATCAGTCCAAGCTTTTCAGAAGCAGTGCCGCAATGATAACAATAAGGCGAAGAAAAAGAAAATGGTTCATTCAAACAAAAGGCAGACAAGAGCTTCGGCTAAGGCCCAGGTTTCATCTCTTTAATTTTGTTTATGACGATATTAATTTGGAATGCAAGAGGTGTCGGGAATAGGGACACAATTCTCTATTTGAAAAGATTAATAATTCAGCATAAGCCTGGTGTGCTAGTCATTTTGGAACCGAAATTGAGGGGTGATAGATTGGAGAAAGTGGCTAGAAGGCTAAAGTATTGTTACGGTTGCATGCATGCAATCCCATAAATTCTCACATTTGGTATGGGATAATAGCGTTGGTATTAATTTATATGGAGTTTCTAATCAACATATTACAGTTTGGATAGATGATCAAAATGGTAGGAAAGTTTTGGCTTCATTTATTTATGCCAAATGTTCTAGGGATGAGCGTAAGATATTATGGAAAGATTTGGTTGATATTGGTTCTAGTATTTCGGACCCTTGGTTTATTGGTGGTGATTTTAACATCATTTCTTGTACGGAGGAAAAGCTTGGTGGTAATGGTTATGATTTTAATAGTATGGATGATTTTAATACTTTTACTGTTCAAGCGGGTGTGGTGGATGCAGGTTTCGAAGGAAGCAGATACACTTGGTGTAATGATCATCACGGCAGTGGCAGAATATGGGAACGTTTGGATCGTGTCTTTGTGAACGGTTTTTATAAAGCAGTTTTTCCTAATTTGAAAGTAATGCATCTTAGTAGAGCCCATTCAGATCACTCCCCTTTATTACTGGATGTTCAAGAAGTTAAGAAACCAAAAGGGATATTCCGTTTTCAGCGTATGTGGCTAGAACATCAGGATTTTATGGAGTTTGTTCGTCTACAATGGAATCAGCCTGTTTTTGGATCGTCGATGGAAATTTTGCATAGAAAGTTGGTCTTACTGCGTAAAGAACTCAAAGCGTGGAATTGGTGCATTTTTTGGTAACGTTCAAAAGAAGATTGCAGAAGCTCAAGATAATATCATGAGACTAGATTTCAATTTACAACAGAAGTGGGATGCATCTATTCAGGATCTACTTAGTAAGGAAAGAGCAGATTTGGCCAAATTCCTACGGTGGGACGAGGATCTGCTGCTGCTAAAGCGGCTTGGCTTAAAGATGGAGATAGAAACACGGCGTATTTTCATGCTTCGATCAGAGACCGGGCCTCTAAAAATACAGTTAAAATTAAACTTGCGGATGGGACTTGGTGTTCGGAGGATGCTATTTTAGGGGATATGGCTGTTAGACACTTTTCGGATTTGTTTTCTACCATTGAGCCGCAATTAAGTGAGGATCTTTTTTCATTGTGACTAAAAGGTTCTTGCACAAGATAATACTTTACTGACCAGAATTCCTTCTTCTGAAGAGGTTTGGGAGGCAGTTTGTAGTCTTAATGCTGACAGTGCCCCGGGTCCGGATGGTTTTACGGGTCTTTTCTTTCAAAAATGTTGGATGATTGTGGGAGATAATGTGGTTAATGCAGTGCAGGATTTTTTCCAAGGATCCGCTATTCATCGTGGTATGTCATCTACGGTCATGATCCTTATCCCTAAAACTGATTCTCCTACTAGTTTTGGGGATCTTAGACCTATAAGTTTATGTAACTTCACATGCAAAATTCTCTCAAAAATTTTGGTCAGTCGATTGGTGGATATTATGCCCAAGATAATTTCTTTGGAGCAATCGGGTTTTGTCAAAGGGAGGGCTATTCATGAGAATGTGGCTTTAGCGCATTAGTTGATTAGTCAGATCGATCGGAAAGTTCGTGGGGGGAATGTGGTCTTCAAATTGGATATGTCCAAAGCCTATGACCGTCTTGAGTGGCCTTTTCTTTTTAAGGCTTTGAGGGCTTTTGGTTTCAATGATCAAGTATGTGATTTAATTGCTCGTCTTGTTACTAATATTTGGTACACGATTCGTATCAACGGCACTAATCATGGTTTTTCAACTCTACTCGGGGGTTCGTCAAGGTGATCCGTTGTCTCCTCTTACATTTATAATGGCTCAAGAAATTCTATCTCTAGCTATTAAAGAGGATTTTCGGAGGAAGGATGGTTAGATATGGGTATGGTCGAGGGATATGATAATTTCTCACCTTCTTTATGCGGATGATATGATTTTCTTACATGCTTGGGTAAACATTCGATTGTTCATCTTCGTAAGATCCTCCAGTCTTATAAACAATCTTCGGGGCAGCTTATCAATTTGCAGAAGAGTGGTTTCTATACATCTTCTTATTTATCCCGTCACAAGATTCGAGAATATTCTTTGCTTGAGTGCAGGTGTAGGCATCGCTCTTTCCCTATGATATACACAGGATTGCCTCTATTTAAGGGCGTATGAAGCGAGTATTTTTCGATGCTTGAATTTCGAATTCGAAAGAGAATAGAAAATTTGAAATCTCGTCTTCTTTTCGTTTGGTGGGAAAATTGTCCTTCTCAAATCGGTCCTTTGTAGCATCGGTTTATGCTTTGTCGGTGGTTAAAGTTCGGTCTCTATTCTTCGTCGTCTTGAGAGTGTTATGGCTAATTTCCTATGGAGTAGCGCTGGAGAGCACAGAACTCATTGGGTTTCGTGGGAGAAAATTTGTAAACCTCAACTGGAAGGGGGATTGGGTATCAGATCCTTGCATCAAGTTATGGATGCTCTCCATGCTAAATTAGCATGGAGTGTTCTTCAAAAGGATAGTTTATGGGCCGGTTTATTAATCAAACTTACAAGAAAGACTTTGAATATCTTTGCCCCATCTCATGCTTCTCACGTCGGCGTCTGAAACACATTGGAGATTTATTGAGTAATAGTAGATGGGTTGTTGGTAGAGGGATATTTCTTTTTGGAATGCTAAGCTGGATTGGTGAAAGCTTGCTTGGTCCTCGCCCAATAAACATAAAGCTATACGTTCGTGAAGCTTTGAATCAACTTCGATTTATTACCTCAAGTACGGATGGATTTCATGCCCACATTTCCAATCTTTGTTTGAATGATAATATTCTGATCGTCGATTTTCGACTTGACTACATCCGGGCAGTTTCAGACGAAGGCTTACTGGGAACATCGAAGACATCACAATCCGGTCAGTGGCTAGGCGTCGAAAATTTGGAGACCTTGGATACCTACGAAAATTAGTGCATTCGGATGGAAGCTTCATTATGGTGCTATTCCGGTAGATCTTAGACTGCATTCGCGGGGTGTTCCTATTGTTTCGCGATGTGTCTGTTGTATTAACAGCCCGAATCAGGAATCGATTCAACACTTGTTTCTTCATTCAGAGATTGCACGTAGCTTGTGGTATAAATTGGCGGCTCCGTTCAACAAAATTGATCGATATTCATCAATAGATCATATGTTTCAAATTTGGTTCGATGGAGCTTCTCACCGAAATCAGATAGGGGCTGTTTCGGTTGGAGTTATGCTTTATACTTGCTGGGCAATTTGGACAGCGAGGTGTCGATCTATCTTTGATAATATTCCTATGGATGTTGGCTCTATTTATAAACTTATCCTGGATGGGGTTGCCGATATGATGTTGTCTTTTGTTCCAAAATCGAAGTGTTCGGTTATGAGTAGGAGTTGTTTATCATTACTGAATATTCAGGTTATTCCTCCCCGTTTTCGAAAAGGTTTATGGGTTTCTTGGCAGTCTCCTAATCAACCCTATGTTAAGCTTAACACAGATGGTTCATCAGTGAATGGTTTTGCTACAGGAGGAGGTGTTGTTCGTGATTCTAATGGGCGTTTTATCCGTGGTTTCTCTCGATATTATGGTTTGGGCTCCAATAATAAGGCAGAATTTTTAGCCCTTAGAGATGGTCTGAAGCTTTGTCGAGACCTATTTTTTGAGCATGTTTTAGTGGAGGTTGACTCTAAACTGGTTATGTTGGTTATTAAGGGTGAGATTAGCTGTCCATGGGCTCTGGAATATGAATATAGGCAGTGTATGACCTTATTAGGAAGTTCTAGTATTCAACATGTTTTACGTGAAGGGAATAAGGTTGCTGATAGATTAGCTGTTGCTGCTCATTCTACTCGTACGGATAGTGATTTTAGTCTGGTTACTCATCTGCCGAAGGAGGTTCGTCGAGCGCTTCAACATGATGCTTTGGGTCTTTATACTTTTAGAGGTCATGTTTAGTTGTGTATTGTATTTCCTTTTAGAGGTCAGGCTCCTTAGTCCCCCCATTATGGGTAAGGCTGGTTGTCCCCCTCCTGTTTGTATTTTCTTTTTGTGATCTCAATAAATTGCGCAGGGTACCACCCCTGCTTCCCAAAAAAAAAAAAAGATATTTAAGTTATGCATTATTTGCTTGTACACATCTATTATCTTGCTGCCTCTACCCCTTTGTTCCCCTCAACTATCTATATACTCCTTCTGCGAGGCACAGAAGAAGCTCCAGTCTCACCAGCGTGAGAACCACCGGAAGTGTCCTCCTCTTCCTCATCGTCAGCATCCCCATTTTCCTGAGCAGCCGCATTACTCGGACCAGCACCATCATTCCTAAGGGCAGTGCCCCATTCAGTCTGAGGGGGAGGGATAACCTCTTCTGGTACCCAAGGATTATCCTGCCTGCTCACATTGCTCAATCGAGGGGGCGCATTGCTAGGACCTGTTGTAGTTGGGCCAGGAGCCGTCTGGGCACCAGGGTTGTGCACCCGCCTGAAATCCTCCTGTAGGGCCTAGGGAACAACTAGCCCCGAACTCTCTATGTCCTCGCCTATTTCCATTAGGCGAGCATCTATGCCGCTAGATATGTGACGGCCCAACAGTCACCTCAATCCACGCCTGATTATGCGGGAAGGCGCTTCAGCAGCCACCATGATCCATGACAGATACTCATGGGAAAGGAGCATGTAATCGGAGTAGAGATCGGCCACCTGCAGCCTATCAAAGTCTTGCTGCCACATCTCCTGGATAATGGTGCCCAGGTCCCTACTATTATCCAGCTCCAAAGCCACAGGACGGCTCGTGTCAGGAATAAGCTGCTCCCTACCAAATTGGCGCAAGATTATGCGCCTGCGCTCAATACCGAAAACAACTTGGGTATATCCGCGAATCTGAGAATAAAGCGCCGGATGCGCGATGGTGATGACCCATATTATATCCATGGAGCCCCTACGCAAGAAATTCTCAGCCCAATCGATCTCCGAAAAATTGGTCTGAGGAAAATGACCGCGAGAGCCATAGAGCCCTAGATCATACCTTGCTCCCGGCGGCACGAGGCCCATCACCCAGAGGAAATGCTCTTCCAGCCACATGTGAATCAGAAGAGGGCTGCCGGAAGGGAATAGCTCATCTCCAGCAACAAAAGCATCTAGGCCCGCCAAAGTCTCTGCCAAGATCACCGGGATAATGTTTACCCGGTGATCCCGAGCCTGCATAGCTAGGTCCACGACCCGCATATCGATAGATCCGGGCTGGCCCATCATCAAGTATCTCCCAACAAGGCAAAGGAAAATGGCTGATAGCTGACGCCTCAAATAATCATGGTCATCCTCCGTGAACTCTATAAAGGCCCCAGGAAGGACGGTCAAATTAAAATTTACTCCATTGTAGAAGCCTGGAGTAGCAAGGCAAGTGGTGCCAAAAAGCTCCCTGATTGCCATGTATGGACGCCTCCGATGAGAGGGCATAGCAATAAGACCGGAAGGTGCCATCCCCACCATGGCACAAAATTCCTCAAAAGTGGGGCACATCTCGTTCATGCCAAAATTGAGAAGGCGGTCTTGAGGTGACCAAAACCTGGAAGCTCCCCTCAGCATGTACCAATTAATAATAAGAGTCCGCGAGGACAACAGGCACCTGAAGCCATAAATATGCTCAAACAAGTCGCGTTCACCTGACCGTAGGGAAAGGATCCAGAAATCCAGGGTATGAGCGGGTACCTGAACCCATAAATATGCTCCAATGTTGTATGAGCGGGTGCAACCATTTTTCGAAGAGACGCAAAAATTTATCTGATAAAAGAAGGCAAAGCTGAGCAGAAGAAAGACTGAAAGCTTAAGTGAAAAGACAAATGGGCTGAAGGAAATAGATGGTTTATTTTCTACATCAGAATTTTCTTGAGAGATAGCAGAAAAGGAAGGAAGTTTAAATTGTTTGTCCTGATCTTTAGCTTGAATCAGTTCTTGCTCATAGACAATTAAACCCGCATACAGACTTTGAAGATGTATGAAGTTTAAGTCTTTGGACTATTTAATAGCAGTGGTCTTAACATGCCACAAACTTCCTAACGAAGCTAAAAATCTCATATTAACTTCTTTTATATTATATTATTTTCCTAGGGAATAACAACTATTAACTACCTCGCAGAATCTGTCATAGGCTTGTCGTAGTGTCTCCTTTGGATTTTTTCTGAACGAATCGAACTGTTGAATATAGTTGTATTTTCTGTTGTCTATGGTGGGCAAGTCTCCTTCTAGATATTCCACCAGTGCTTCCCACATTTCCTTAGCTGTCTTGCACCTGATTATCTATTGATATGTGCTTGTGTCCACTGAGTTGGATATAATGTGTATCGCCTTACTGTCTAGCTCAACAAGCTTCCTTTCTTCTTCAGTCCATTCATTCATTTATTTTGGTATCTCGGGAGGTCCACCTGCTACTTCTGCTAGAAGATTTGGCTTCGTAGGAATATGAGGACCTGTTTGAACACATTGCCATAGACGATTGTCAATAGAATTCATATATCTCATAACTTTGTCTTTCCATACTTCGAAATGACCTTCGTCCAATGTTGGGACGTGGCTTGTATTCGAGGTAGGCAACATATAGTGAGCCATAGGATCTATTCTCAAGAGATTAATCTTGGAAAAATGAATTTTCAAAGAATTAGGCTCGGATACAAATTGTTGGTCCCAAAATAGGCTTAATCTAGGCTAGAAGGGGAGGTTGAATAGCCTAGTAGATATTATTTAAAATTCTGCTTGAAACGTTTCTTGAAACAATCTTTCTTCTTTTCTTTTAAACAACCTTTTCAAGAAGGGTTAGTGCAGCAGAATACTTATAAGAGAAAAACATATCAAGGTCTGCTGTTGATACAAACACAACAGCAGTTATATGATGAGCAGAAACAGTTCAAACAGGATACATAGTTTAGAAGTGGTTCGTACTGTGAATAGTACTACGTCCACTACCAAAGTGGTTAGCTTTGGATTTTGAAAGGTGCACTTGTTTATCCACTAGGTGTGAGAGTAAGATCTCTAATGGATCATGTACAAAATAGTTTTCAACCAAGTGTATGATGATGAGAGAAACAATTAATGATTAATTATCCTCTCAAGTGCTAAAGTAAAAAACATTTTAAATGCAAACTAGATGAAGCTGAAACAGATTAAAAACTAGCAGATCTGCAGCTTCAAGAAGTTTGGTGAAGTTGTTAGTTCTTGTCCTTTGATCTCTTGAATGCTTGAGTTATGAAGATGAAGCTTGAATGTTCGATGTGCAAGAGTTATTGTTCAGATCTTCAAAACTCGAATAAATATCAGGGGAGATCTTTAGGACCGTTGGACTGAGGATAGACAGGTTGTGTCCAACATTATAATGCATTAAATGCATTTCGGTGCCTTGTAGGATGCGTGCAGCAACAGATATCAGAGATTCAGAGTTGTAGAGGCAGTCATTCCAAACAAAGTAAGTTTTCAATCTTGCAGGCATTTCAGCTTGAAAGTCTTCTTAGCCAAATGAGGAAATGTCTTCAGATGTCATTATGCTTGAGACAAACTAGACAGATATCGAGTTGTCTACAGAGTTGACTTTTTTGCAGGAAAATCTGATGAAGATGTCTTTTTGAATATTATCTAACTTAGATATTTTAAAAATATCTAAATCAAATAATATGTGACTTAATTCCTTGATTTGACTGTCTTTGATTTTGAACCTTGAGCAGACTTCCAAGTCTGGCTGCTTTCTGCTTTCATGGTTTTGAAGCCTTGTCCGCGCCTAAGATGAACTAACAATAAACTAGTTCTAAACACCCTTGATTCTAAGACAGTTGTCACACTAATCGGTACGCAGACCTATTAGCCACTGTGCAATAGAATCTGAGGATGACTCAACCAAATCTAGAACCTATGAGGGTCAACATTTTTTTATTATTACGCAGAAATTTGTACATATTTTATTTCATTCTGTCATTTTATTTTGGGAATTATGATAAATTTGTAATTAATAGGAATAGATAGATTCCCCGCTTTTCTTTCTATTTCTTGATGTGATTGCTTGCTTGCTCGCGCTCAAACTAAAAAAAAGTCGAGAAAATCCACAAATAACAGCAAGACATGTCATATCTGTTTTATTTTCTGTTTTATATCTAAAAAAAAACTTTTAATGCTTTTTAGAGGCTGCACACACACACGTATTTAAATATATTCCGAACTGCTACCCTACACCATGGCCAGTCATCGATGTCTTATTTTAATTATTTCCTTGCAAGTGGACAAGATTATTGTAGAATAGTTTTTGGAAGCAAGGGTCGAACCACAGAGACAAGAAGATCACAAATAGCACAATTATCGGTAGCAAATTATTAAACTAAGAGGGTTTTTATATTAATTTTATTCTAAACTAATTATTATTCTAGGGTTAACTAATTTAGCAGCAATTACAGGTTATGAAGATCTTATGGTGGAGGGAAATCTAGGATTAGGGTTTCACTTGTATCTCCTCTATGGCTTATTTTGATAAAGTATCATTCAATTTCTTGGGTTCGTTCACAAAATATAGATATAGCTTGTCGAACTACCGTTCAGTCTCCATCTCCAAATAATTCATTCATTCTATATCCTAGGCACAAGAACATATGTTCCTAACTGTCACTTAGGTCATATATATGAACCTGACCCTAACTTATCACTCTCGTGCATCGATTGGTTCAATTTATCATGATGGTGAGCCAGTGTACGACATATGCACATTGATCATGCAGTTATCCGCACCTTTAGGCCTTTATTATTCACGATTACATTCATTTGTTCAAAGTGAAATAATAGAAGGATTGATAATCACCACAATCAACAAGAACTAAATGAATAAAAATAGATTAAAGCATAGATTTGATACAAGTTACCTCCCAACTCCTAGATTAATGGATGTTTAGTTCATCCTCGAAGATGAAAAGCACATGGAGATGATTGAATACATGGATCGATCTTCAAAACTATAATTACAATAACTAAATTATGTTATACACTCTAAATCCTATGCTAGAACTATCAAAAACTACTTCTTGGACGTCCTTGAGCTCTGGCTACCATCCTTTATTTATACCAAGGAGTTGTAGGGGGTTTAGGAATTTCAGTCTAGCTTGAAAACTTCCGAAAATCGATTCTGACCACCTTGCGGGCGCAAGGTCATTACCCCCATGCGTCCGCAAGGGTCTTTAATTTACGGGGCTGAATTGCTGGACTCACTGCCTACCTTGCGGAGTGATCGATGTTTTAATTAATCTTTTTTCTTGCAAGTGGACAAGACTATTATAGAATAGTATTGGAAGCAAGGGTCGAACCCACAGAGACAAGTGATCACGAACAGTGCAATTTATTGATAGCAAATTATTAATCTAAAGGGGGTTTTTATATTTAATTCTACTCTAATCTACTATTTATAGATGTTTAACTAATTAGATAGTAATAACAGATATGAAGATCTTATGGTGGGTGGCAATCTAGGATTCTGGGTTTCACTTGTATCTCCTTTATGTTCAATTCATAATAATGTCATTCAATGTCTTGGGTTCGTTCACTAAAAAATAGATATAGTCTGTTGAACAATTGGTTCAGCCTCCATCCCCGCAAAATTCATCCATTCTATATCCTAAGCACATGAACTGTCAATCTAGCTGTCACCTAGATTTATGATCTATCTGTCACCTAGATCATGTAAGAACCAGATCCTAACTTATCACTCTCGTGCATCGATAGGTCCAATTTATTGTGTTGGTGAGCCAGTGTACGACATATGCACTTGGTCATGCAGTTATCCGCACTTCTAAGCCTTTATTATTTGCGATTACATTCATTTGTTCAAAGCAAAATAATATAGGGATTGATAAACAACACAATCAACAAGCATTGAATGAACATATATAAGAATCAAAACATAAATTTGATACAAGTTACCTCCCACCTCCTAGATTATGGATGATTTAGTTCATCATAGACAATGAACAGCACATGGAGATGATCGGATACATGATTTGATCTTCAATACTTGAAATTACAAAATCTAACTATGTTATACAATCTAAAAACTACCTAAAATCTACCTAAGAGAGCTTTCAGCCGTCCTCCCTATGCTTTGGCTCGGCCTCTGACTTCTATATATACTCGGGAGTTGTAATTCAATCGAATGACCGTGTGAAAATCCGAAATAGTCGCATTCTGACCACCTTGCGGTCGCAAGGTGTTGGGTACCTTGCGTCCGCAAGGTCTCCAGTATGTTTGGCCGTTTGATTCCTTGGTTGCCTTTCGACCCGTCGCCTACCTTGCGGCCGCAACGAGGCACCTGCGTTCGCAAGGTCTCCAGTCTCTTTTACTTTTCTTCATTTTTCCTTTTTGGCCCTTCTTGAATTTTGCACTTAAAACCATGAGTTTCGCATATTTTCACTAATAACCCTGAAACTTACAAAACTCACCGAAAACATATATTAGTAGCCAAAAGCCTCGTGAAATAGCATAATTCAAGCCATAGAAGTATATAAAATCGACGTATAAAATACATCGATCACGGAGGCAAGGTAAAAACCTTTGCCATTTATTCTTCAATTTACACTTTGGCCCCTTCTTGGAATATTCGCCAAAAAGCCTTATAATTTGTATAATTTCATCTAAAACCCTGAAACTCATAAATCAACTGAAAAACACACATCAGTAGCCAAAAGCCTCGTGGAATCGCTAAATTTAAGTCATAAAAGTACTCGAAATCGACATATAAAATACATCGATCAGCCAGCTTACCCCTGCATAAGCCATCGTTAGACTGCATATAGATTCTCAGGACACTTCAAAGACCGCTCGGTTTTTTAGTCTCTGAATCATTGGTTAGCCCCTGAAAATAAAAAGGAGATTGAAAAAAAGAAATAGAAAAAAAATGATGAAAAAAAAAATCGAGCAAAAAAATGTTTAAGTGAATAAAAAATAAATACACATAGGCTGATTGATTATTCTCTGATGCTAGACTTAGACCATTTTGAATGGTGGATCCCGGAAAGAGTATAGGCCCTTCACCTGGGATCAGTCCGATCTTGGGGAGTCGAAAGGCAGGTGGAATACGGGGTCCTATACTCTGGAGAAAGAATCCACTGTTCCAGGAATAGTCCTGAGACTGTCAAAACAAAGCAGGTGTTTGTCCGGTCAATTGTAGGAAAATCAATAATAATAAAATATACTAATAAAGGCACACTATACTCCTAGCCCAGAAAGCCTTCAGCCAGCCTTCTGATACCTACAAACCCATTTTCCTCAGAAACCTGACCCGAATTTGGAAAGGCAGAGATAGTATTGGCCGGTTGATGCGGGATACGGGTACAGAAAGCAGATCAAAAAGTATCAGGGGTAGATCAAAAAAGGCAGAATCAGTTCAGAGGGTACAGATCTGAGTAGTTTGGCAGCAGAAAGTGAGCAGTCCGCTATGGGTACAGATACAAGGGCTCCAGGGTACGCTCCGACTCCGGCTATGCAACAGTGGCTAGCCCAAAATTTGGGTGCACAGTCTGATCGTATAATGGGCCAGATTGCTAATTTGGTGCAAATTTTAAAATCCAGTGGTGAGGGAATCTCTTCCCCTGCAGTCCCCCAAGAAGCATCAACATCCAATGTTCCTCCAAACCCAAACCCTCAGCCAAATACAAACCCACCAAATACTACCATTACCCCAAATCCAAATCCTCCATCTAATCCTTATTGCCCAAATATTAACTCTTTCTCATCCTATCCTCTATATCCTTTCCCAAGCACTAATATCCCCCAGAACCCAAATGACCTCCCATTTCCCATAACCAATCCACTCCAGAATAGCCCGCATATGGACCCAAAAAGCTATAACCCGCCAGGTCAAGTTACAACCTATTTACCTTTTAATGATCCTGGCCGCCAAACTGAAACCGCCAACAACCCACCTACCCAAAATCCTTATCCAACCCAAAATCCTTCTTCAGCCCAAAATCCCTATCCTGTCCAAAATCCTTATCCATATTCTGCGCAAAATCCTTATCCTGCTCAAAATCCTTACCAGATGTCGCAGCCGGAAATTAACCCAACATTCCCTAATCCTGCCAGCATATACGAAAAACCAACTCCCCCGCCCACCAAAATGGAGGCTGACATGGAGAATTTAAAAAGCATGATGCTCAAAGTTCTTAACAAAGGGGAATTTTCTACGTGGGCATTGGCATTACAACCTTCAGCAGTATTGCCTTCAAAATTCAAAATGCCCGACATAGAGAAATTCGACGGGACCGGATGCCCTATATCGCACTTAAAATCTTATTCCACTGGCATGCAATCAAGTGGGGCTAGCTTTGAAGCTATGGCTTCCAATTTTCACCTCACCTTAGTAGGGGCTACCAAGCAATGGCTAATGTTGTCAGATAATAGCACCATGGGTACCTGGGACCAGATAGCCGAAGGGTTCCTTAAAAGGTACAAAGACAACACCACCCCTGAAAATATAAGAGACCTTGAGTCGTGCACCCAAAGGGAAAAAGAAACATGTGCTGAGTTCACAGTCAGGTGGAAAGAAAGTTGGCCCAAACATTTGACAGACCTGATCCGGCCGAGTCTTCCAGGATGTTCATTAAAAATCTCCAACCCATATACCTGGAGCACATGCGGTATCGCCCCTATAGCAATTTTAAAGAAATAGTGGAGATAGGAGTTCGTATCGATGAAGATATACGGACTGGGCAAATAAAAGTCAATACGCCCTCCAGCTCTTTCCAATACTCTAAAGGAAAGGCAGCCGCACCAGCACCAACCGTCAATATGGTAGGAAATGCATCAGCCACTTTTCCTACCCAAAACTATAGTACTATTCTATGGTCCTATGGATCAGATAGATCTGTCAACGCAGTCGGAGGGAATAATGGCCCAAACAGAAATTTCAAGAATCGGAACAGGGTGAACCGGTATTATGATGAACTGCAAGCTCCCTAGTCTGTGATATTGCAAGGATTAATGGCACAAGGAGTGTTAAAGCTTTTGGAAGGCTATAAGCCACCGAACCCCCTACCCAGGACATGGAATCATGCCCAGTACTGTGAATATCATCGCTACAGTGGTCACCTCACTAACAAATGCTATATACTCAAAAATGCTATCCAGGACCTAATAGATGATAAGGTTATTGAAAAGTCTCCTCCTATGCCAAATATAGTCAATAATCTTCTACCTCAAATCAATATGATTGAGGTTGATGAAAAAATCTGTGTACCCAAGTTTGAAATAAATAAACATCCATTACCATATATCATCGTTCCTTTCACTCCATCCCTATCCATAAAAGAGCCTAGTTGCAATATGCTCTCTTGGGACACTATCCTGGGTAGCCAAAATACCTACAATTTTGAAAAAGCCACTTGGGTCGGTGGGGATGTCAGCCACCTTACTAGATCTAGTCGAGCCTACCAACCAAACCTGGAAAGAGGTGACCACTCTGGCAAAGACCAAGAGACAGAAACTGGGCTAAAACGGTGGAAGATACTTTATTAGCTCAAATGAAGAAAATTCAGGCTAACATATCCATCTGGGGTTTGCTTTGTGCTTCCAAAACCCACCGTGATACGTTGGCTAAGTCTTTAAGTCAGGCAGTCATTCCTATTGAAACCTCCCCGAATGAGCTCACTCAAATGATCGGAAACATTCACTTTGGGAATGTGATTATGTTTACTGATCTAGATCTGCTAAGGGAAGGAACCAACCACATTGATGCTCTCCATATCACTGTGGGAATTATGGAAAAGAGGGTTCCCCGAGTTCTGATCGAACAATGGGTCTTCTTTGAATGTATGTCCCACCAGCACACTGGCCAAACTGGGAACAAAAATATTAGAGCTTACACCTTCATCGCAGACAGTAAGGGCATACGATAACACTAGTCGATGTGTCCTAGGGGTGGTTACCTTAATGTTGACTATTTGGACATTAACTATGCCAGTAGAATTCTGAGTCTTGGACATGCCTACCACTTTTAGCTTGTTGCTGGGATGCCCTTGGATCCATGGGGTAAAAGGGGTAGCCTCCTCATTTCATCAACGTGTCAAATTCATCCACGATAATCATATAGTAATTATTTTAGCTGATAAGATCGTGGAAAACAAGGAAAGTGAGGACGTCCCGATCCTCGAGATAGAGCATGATGACACGAGTATATTTCTCAGTGGCTTTGAGGTCATTCCCCAACCTAGAATCAATGCCATTGAACATGGGCGAGAAACTGACATCACCAGAAAGAAAACCATATCCCTAGGAAACATGATCCCTTTAAACATGTTTTGAAAAATGAATTATATGGCCGGTCTGGGTCTTGGCAGAAATCAGCAGGGGCTTGTTAACTTAGTCCAAGATGAACTTAAGGAATGTATCCCTCCTTTCGATCTAGGATACAAACCTACTCCAGCTGAAATAGTCGCAGTCATTAAACAGAAACGTGAGAAAATTAAGGCAGAAAGAGAAAAACGTCCCTATAAGTGTTCCCCCCTCCAACCATATAAAAAAACCCTAAATGGTTACTTTGTAAGGAAAGGGGAAACAGAAGCCTATCTCATGTTTCCTGAGCCCTGGCTAGACCAGAATGGGAAGAGACGCCCTGGTTGGGAAATCTTTAAGGATGTCATTATTCTCACAGATAAGATGGAGCAGATTACCCTGGAACCCCGTAGCACTGCATATAAGACTGTCACGATTGAAAATACTTGGTCTATAGACCAAGATGACTATGCTCTGGCCCAATTGGATGATGAAAGTCTGGAGGGTAGTTTCTTGGGTATGATAGACGGAGGCACTATTTATGAAAAGCTCCCTGTTCAGTTTGAGTCTATTACTGATAAGCCTCTGCAGAACTGGTATACTACAACCGGCCCGCTCTTGATGACCGTAGATCTGGTGGACCGCTTCGGATATACTATTCCCCTTCCTTCCCCTAGCTTTACGGATTGGTCATCTACCAATCCGCTCCCTAAGATTGAGGATCTCAAACACCAGATCCTCAATAATGTAAATAACCCTGTATAGTTTGCTATTAATGATAATCTTAATGTCTTTGCATATTCCTTAGTTGCACCTACATTAAAAGACATATTAAATAATTATAATAATGACTCATTTGATGAAATGGACCCAAAAGATAAAAATTATTTGCTTGAGCTCGTAAAGTCAGTTGAGCACCAAGAAAAACATCATTCATCAGCAACAACTGAAGACCTATACATTATCAATCTGGGGCTGAACAATGAAATCAAAGAAATCAAAATCGGCAGCTACCTACGAGGCTCTAAAAGGGTAGCACTCATTGATCTCCTCAAAGAGTTCGTATATATATTCGCATGGTCCTATGAAGATATACCCGGGCTAGATCCAGTCATTGTCGAACAATGAATCCCCATATATCCGGATGCTCGGCCAATTAAGCAAAAGCTCCGCCAGATTAAACCGGAATGGTCACTACAAGTAAAGGAAGAAATTATAAAGCAGCTGCATATCAAATTCATTCGGGTGGTAGAATACCCGATCTGACTGTCCAATATAGTAATCGTTCCCAAGCCCAATGGGAAGGTTCAGATATGTGTAGACTTTCGCGACCTCAACAAAGCGTCGCCCAAAGATGACTTCCCTCTACCCAATATTGATATTGTGGTAGACGTCGTCGTTTCTCACAAAATCAGATCTTTCGTCGACGGCATGCTGGGCTACAATCAAATCAAAATGGCAGCAGAAGACCAGGAGAAAACCTCATTCACTACTCCCTGGGGAACCTACTACTATAATGTCATGCCATTTGCGCTAAAAAATGTCGGGGCTACATATCAAAGAGCTGCCACCACCCTCTTCCACGACATGATTCATAAAGAGATCAAGGTCTATGTTGATGACATGATCGTGCACTCCAGCGAGACCAACGGTGCCCATATCAAAGACCTTCGAAATTTTTTCAAAAGGTTGAGGAAGCACCAAATGAAGCTTAACCCCACCAAATGCATATTTGGGGTTACCAAAGGCAAAGTCCTGGGATTCATGGTAACCGAACAGGGCATCGAGATCGAGCCGGCCAAAATTAAAGCCATTATAGAGATGCCGCAGCCAAAAACTCCAACCGAACTTAAAGGTTTCCTAGGCCGATTGCAGTATATCATCCACTTCATCAGACAACTGATATCTATATGTGAGCCCCCTGATGAGCGCAAGATATCCACTAATTTTCCCAGGAATTTTCTGTTATTTTGTGCTATTTTTGAGTTAATTATCCTTTGAAAATATTATTATTTGTGTTTTTGTGCTTAATGTATGTTTCCATGCATAATCGATCTTTTATACGGTGTTTAGCACAAAGTTCGAGACAATTCCGGGCTTAAAAGTTAATTTTGAAATTATTTGGACAAAGTTCGTTAAGCCCGTTAAGAGATCCAAGGCAAAATCAGGCTAACAGAGGCTAACGGAGGCTGAAAATATTAACGGAGGACCAATCTATGAAGCCTGGAGCAAACTGGAAGGCGGCGCTAATTCCAGAGTCTTCAGGGGCACCGGAGCAATTATTGAAAGAAGAAGGGAAGCCGGCGCAAATTTGAAAAGGGAATGCGTGTTGTCGGTTGGCCTATGGCGCCACGTGTCGCATTCTGCCGCGCCTCCTCTACTAATGTCGGCCCGCGTGCAGATGATGGATCTGGGTCAGCCCAAGTCCATTCCAACCCATTAGCCTTCCATCTCACCCGCTCCCTCTCACATCTCTCACCCATTTCATGGCCTGGGTCACCCGCGAATTCCCTCCTGGTTCAGCCCAGCTCCATGCCGTGACCCAATTCCTTTCCCTTCCCTTTTTTGCCCTCAATTATTTCCTGTTCTTCCATAAATGCCCCTCTGCCCTTTGCGGTTTCTCCTATTATTCAGGCAGCTCATTTTTGAAAAAAGAAGAGAAGCCCCATTTACGGGCATAAGCCCTAAATGGGGCACCAGCCCCCATTTTCACCATTATCACACTAAATCTTTGATGCTTGATCACCATTGAAGGTTTGGAGCTTCAAATCAAGGGCCAAGGACACATTTGCAAAAGATTTCAACCCCGGATTCGTGATTCTTCGGTTCAATTCTTTCTACTTATATTTTTAGATATTTGTTATGTTTTCTTGGGTTGATATATTTTGTAAATGTTGAATTGGTTTGTGCTTAAAATATTTATGGAATGCAACTATTTTTCTATGTTAAATGTAGTGTTTTAATTTAATTTATCTATTTATTTAGTACACAATCATGTTGGTTATTATTTTGTGAAATTAATGATTTTAATTATCTGGCCAATAATTAAATGATCTTAGAAATATTTAGGATCCGCGAGAGCTACCTTTATATTTCGGATCAATCAATTCAATAGTTGGTGTTTTGTGACACACGCCGATAGCCATAATGAGACTAGGTTTGACACGCGATCGAACCACTTTAACCATTCGCGAGGTCGGGGAGATTAGGGTTGACTATAAGATGCGAGAGCCCGTAGCTAGCCAATTTAGTTATCTCGATCGGCTACCAACATGACTTGTAGAAAAATATAGAGAGTTTCTTTTTGCGAAGTATTACCCATGCGCTTGGTTATTATTGTGTTTTCTTAATGCTTTTAATGGTGTAGCAAACCATTAGATGATCACTAGAATGATAGGATACGAAGCGAAAACCCTTCCTATTATTCCGAAAATCACAATAGTAGTTTGCGTAGCGTGAGACCGAAAGGAGATCGCGCGTAGATAGTCTTTGGATGCTTGTTTACACATGCAGTTATTTTCTCCCATGTGTTGCGATGATAGAGCCCGTAGCAAGGTTGAGAGATAGCTAGATTTGCTATACGTAGCGAAAGCCCGTAGCGAATAAAATAGTGCGTCCGACTACCAAGACTTGAGTTAAAGAAAAACAAAAAGATGATTAAATTAAACACCGGCTAGACTAGAAATAATGCGTTCCTATATTTTTTTTTATCTTGATTTGTTGTTGCCAAACCACATCCACGTTAGTTTAGATTTAATTACTTTCTTAGGTTGTTTATATTTTTAGATTTTAATTTATTTTATTTTCGCTCATATATAATTAGTTAGCATAATTTCGGTACTTAGTTGGAGTGAGAATTACGCGCTTTCCTCGTGGGATCGACTCGTACTTACGAACTTTATTACTTGATACGGCCGGGTAATCTTGCCCAAGATGCATTTTTGCGCACATCAAGTTTTTGGCGCCATTGCCGGGGAATGATTTAATTTTTGCTCCTATATGCTAATATCGATACCAAGCGAAGCTATTTGTAATTTGAGCATGTTTTTTATTATTAGTTTACTTGTTTTTTTTATTTATATGTTTTGTATATTGAGTCGCTTTTTGAAGCCCTCCCGAGTTTGTGGGTTTGTAGGGAGGTGTAAATAGTGTCCCCACACAAAAAAATATTTTTTTTATTTTTTTTATTTCGATAATTGCATTTCTACTCTTTTCTTTTGAGCTTGATTTGATGCAGGGGATTAGCGCTTTATTGTAAAGGCTGCTTGTTGAGATACATGGAGTGGATCTTTTCGGCCCGGACTCTATAAGAAATCGATTTTGAGGGAGTTTTCTTTCCTTTATTTCTCCTTTTACTTTAAGTTTAGGGAGTATGTTTGGTTAGTGAACTTCGAAAATTCTGAAAATCTTGTGCTTTATACACCCCAAATTATTTATGTTTTGATCGCTCATCTCTCCATTTTTGGTGCTCTTTGAGTTGTGTTTGCATTATTTTCTTGGAGTCAATTTTGAGATTACTATATACATAGTTGAGGATATGTTTGTGATTCATGTGGTAGCATCACCTCATTCATAATGAATATTGCCCAAGTTGATGATGGAAATATTTTTATGCTTTGCTTTAGTGATGGTTGTGCATGTCTAAGAGTACCATTTTGTGAGTCTAAATGCCGAGAGTTATATTTTGATGATGAAAAGCTTGGTTTGGGCATGTGTGTATGACAAGAGCATGATATAGACCATCTTTGGACTGTTTGTGCCTTTCTCTTTCCTACCCATTTATCTCACAAAAATCCCTAGTGTCCCCGTTGAGCTCATTTAAAGAATGGCGTGTGCCTAGAGCACACAATGTCAATATGGATGTATTTTTTCTCTCTCTCTTTAATGCTTTATTTATTTGCTAGATAAGTATAACAAAAAACATACTTTAGCCAAAAACCGTTTTTTGAGACCGAAAGGGCGAGTTGGGTGCGTAGCACCTTCCCAACTCGTAACTTAGCCTCTGACACCGTTTTATTTTATCTCTGGTTTATTTTTGAATTTTTCTTTATTTTCTCCTTAAAATAAACATGGCGACTCTATCAAAACATTTTGGATCACAGTGGGGCATCGCAACATCCTTTCTTGCACTTTTCCATTTTCCCCTACACAAGGGAGAATGAGAATGAAAGGGTGATGTATTCATATATCCTGGTATCCCATAAAAAAAGGATAACTTGATATAGAAAACCCAAAGCACTCATAGTGATCCGAAATAGGCCTTAAGATAATTTTTATAAAGTCTATAGTGGGGCCCGCAACATCCTTTCTTGCACTTTCCATTTTTCCCTACACAAGGGAAAATGTGAATGAAAGGGTGATGTATTCATGCATCATGTTATCCCCTAAAAAAGGCATAACTTGATACAGAAAACCCAAAGCTCTCATAACGGACTAAAAATCACTGAAGTGACCGAGGCGTATTCAACGCGCTTATTGACAGCACCCTTTCCGCATTTTTAATTTTGTCTTCCCCTAAACAAGGGAGGGTGGAATTGAAAGCGTGGTGTCCGCACCGCACGCCGCATTACCCTAACCAAGGGAGTGCGGAGCACGGGCGAGATCCGGGGCACCCACAAACGCGTTTTTTAAGGTGGCATTGTTTTCCCTATTATGGGGGAAACGCGTTTAAAAAAAAAGTGGTATCGTTTTCCCTATTCTGGGGGAAACGTTTTTTAAAGGTTTCATTGTTTTCCCCATTCTGGGGGAAACATGTTTTTAAAGGTGGCATCGTTTTTCCTATTCTGGGGGAAACGTTTTTTAAAGGTTTCATCGTTTTCCCTATTCTGGGGAAAACACGTTTTAAAAGATTCTATCGTTTTCCCTATTTTGGGGAAGACGCGTTTTAAAATGGGGTTCAATCATTTCCCCTATTCTGGGGGAAACGCTTTTTAAAGGTTTCATCGTTTTCCCTATTCTGGGGAAAACGCGTTTTAAAAGATTCCATCGTTTTCTCTATTCTGGGGAAGACGCGTTTTAAAAAGGGGTTCCATCGTTTTCCCTATTCTGGGGGAAACGCTTTTTAAAGGTTGCATCGTTTTCCCTATTCTGGGGAAGACGCATTTTAAAAGGTTCCATCGTTTTCCCTATTCTGGGAAAAAGGCATTTTAGAAGTTACATAAGCTTTCTCTATTCTGGGGAAAAGGCATTTAGATGTTGCACCAGTTTTGCCTATTCTGGGCGAAACGCAGCCGAGTCCCACCAGTTTTGCCTATTCTGGGCGAAACGCAGCTGAGTTCCACTAGCTTTGCCTATTTTGGGCAAAACGCAGCCGAGTCCCACCATTTTTGCCTATTCTGGGCGAAACACAACCGAGTCCCACTAGTTTTGTCTATTCTTTGCGAAACACAGCCGAGTCCCACCAGTTTTGCCTATTCTGGACGAAACGCAGCCGAGTCCCACCAGTTTTGCCTATTCTGGGCGAAACGCAGCCGAGTCCAACCAGTTTTGCCTATTCTGGGTGAAACGCAGCCGAGTCCCACAAGTTTTACCTATTCTGGGCGAAACGCAACTGAGTCCCACCGATTTTGCCTATTCTGGGTGGAACGCAACCGAGTTCCACCGGTTTTGCCTATTCTGGGCGAAACGCAGTCGAGTCCCACCAGTTTTGCCTATTTTGGG
Source organism: Codonopsis lanceolata (assembly GCA_013146195.2). NCBI lineage: Eukaryota > Viridiplantae > Streptophyta > Magnoliopsida > Asterales > Campanulaceae > Codonopsis > Codonopsis lanceolata. The sequence goes on along the minus strand of CM028380.1, from coordinate 80,345,264 downwards.
CAAAAAACAGCCGAGTCCCACCAGTTTTGCCTATTATGGGCGAAACTCAGCCGAGTTCCACTAGTTTTGCCTACTCTTGGTAAAACGTAGCCGAGTCCCACCAGTTTTGCCTATTCTGGACGAAACGCATCCGAGTCCCACTGGTTTTGCCTATTCTAGGCGAAACGCAGTCGAGTCCCACCGGTTTTGCCTATTCTAGGCGAAACGCACCATCTATCCCACCTAGTGCTGGTTGTTTGTTTGCTGATGTCGAACTACGTTTGGTCTGATTCCTTAGAAAGGGATACGTAGGCAGTCTATTTCAATAGGTACGACCATTAGAGCATTTAATTTGCATATATGCTTAAAAACTATAATAACCTGCTATAACCGACTAAATATGACTAGGGTATGTGAGATTTGAACTGCACCCTATAAACTGTTGCATTATAACTGCTACATCTTGCATTACTCCCCATTATAATTTCCATGAAATTTGGGAGTCTATTTCTTATCAACTATGTTCATTTACTCGATAAGCTTCGAGTTACCAGTAAACTCCATCGTTGAGGGGCTCTGTAGACACCCCAATTTCGTACCTCTGGTATATAACATGACATGAGATATCAAGACCTGTTAAAACGCTAACGAATGTTAAGTTACAGGGTTTAAAATGCAAAAGCAAAAATAGGATGCACAAACAGTGAAATGCAAGGGGCCAAAGTGTCAAAAAGGAGGATAAAAAAGGACCCTGGCGCCACCCATGGAGCCTCCTAGTGCGGCGCCCAGCTCCCTCATGGGTGGCACCTAATAGTGCCCTATGCACTGTTGTATTTAGCCTCCGATACAATCTCTCAAGCGCACGGTACAAGCCGGTGAAGCACAGAATGAGAAATCTTAATGACAAAGGAATCCCTTCTTCATTCTATAAATAGAAGGCCCGGCTTCAGTGAAAAAGGGAGTTCACGCAGACAGTTTTCACACACCGCGATCACGCAGTTAAATTTCTCTCCGTAGTGAGTTCTGAGAGTACGCTCTGAGAGTTTTCCTCCTCAAGCCCCAAAGCTCCGTCAAATCTCCCCAAACACAAAACCAACAGGTCAAAGTCAAACCTAGTTGCCCTGCTAGGATTCCACCCTATTCCATCGGTCCAAAAATCCCAAAAAGAGCAGTTGTCATGTCCGAATCCAGACATCAAACCCGCAAAAAACAAGTAGTTGCTCTACCCGATTTTCGTCGTCAGCAAACAAAAAACAGCAAAAAAGCAAGCAGTTGCTCCGCCCGGTTTCCAAGGCCTTTCGGAAGAAGTTACTCTGCCCGAATCTCCGCAACAGCAAAACAACAGTAAAAAGACTTCCTCTCCCGGAAGGACAAGGCGAGCACACCTTAAAATCTACTAGAAGTTAGTTGGTACGGGATAAGACTCTTACGCTTCAAAAGGTAGGCTATTTAAAGTTTTATTTATAAAAAAATGTTATTTAAGCCGGTCCGATATAATAAATATAAGCAGTTATGCTCCCTGGATTTCTATAGAAAATAGCACTAAAAAGATCAATTATTATGGTCAAATATTTATAAATGTATTCATAACTCCCGAAAAGAGACTGTTGCAAATTTGTGTATATATATATATAAATGCTTTATTTCATCTGTTAAATAAATATAATAATATAATAAAAGCATATTTTAGCAAAAAAACTTGTTTTGAGACCGAAAGGGCAAGTTGGGTGCCTAACACCTTCCCAACTCGTAACTTAGCCTCCGAACCCTTTTACAAATTTGGTTACATTTGGTTTTGCTTTGTTTTTCCTGAAAATAAAGATGACGACTCTGTTTATTACATTTTGAGTCCACAATGAGGTCAGACATATTCCACGCGCTCTTTACAACGTTTTTTTTTTGTCCTTTTTAATTTCGTTTTCCCCGAAACAAAGGAAGATGGAATGAAAAAAGCATTGTGTTTCTTGAATTTCGTTTTCCCCTAAACAAGGGAGGATGGAATGCAAAAAACCCCGGGGCACTCACACCCTTTCCTCCCCACTTTCCTCTGCCGCCTCCGTTCTCTCTCAATTCTCTTCGTTCTCCATCTCTATCCAACAAACACACACCCACACCTACACAAAATCAACCATGCTCCAACATATTCTTTGAACAAAGGTGAGAGGGAGGAGGACGGCTATGAACGGAGAAGATAAAGGGGCGGAGATGGTGGTGACCGAAGACGACGTTGGTTGCTGTGGAGAGCAGGTGATGCTGGGAGTTGTGCAAGGAGATTAGACACGAACAGGGGTCAGTTGTTGAGAAAGAAGTGAGGAGATTGAGATTGTGAAGGTGGGAATTGATGATGCTTGGAAAACGATCTTAGAAAGAGAGGTCCCTGCCATGCGGGCGATGACGGTTGAAGTTGTTGATTCGCCGGAAAGGATGTAGGGAGCGGAGATGGCTGATGGCGGTTGGGTTTGAATGGAGGGGGAGAGAGAGAAGGGAGATGGCAGTGAGGATGGAGACAGGTGATTTAGAAAGAAGCGGAGGCTTTGCCGGAGAAGAAGATAGATGGAGAGGTTGACCAGTGATGGTTGAAGATCGGGGTTGGACGATGATGCCAGCCGGCTAAAGAGAGAAAAATGGAGCCTGTGCGTGAAGGAGGAACAACTGTAGGTATCAGTATTTTTGACATCAGCAACCTGATGCCTGATTGAAAAAATTGTGCGTAAAGAGGAACAACTGTAGGCATTAGCATTTTTGGCATCAGCAACCTAATGCCTAGTTGAAAAAACTGTAGGCATCATCATTTTTGGATTATTTTTCACCTGATGTCAAGCCTTGGCACCAGCTTTTTGGCATAAGCTTTTTTGAATATTTTTTTACTTGAATAAACTGTAAAAACAATGCTGATGCCAAACCTTGGCATCAGCATTATTGAATTTTTTGTCTTGAAAAAACTGTAGGCATCAGCATTATTGGATTATTTTTCACCTGATGCCAAACCTTGGCATCAGCTTCTTTGAATTTTTTTTACCTTGAATAAACTGTGAAAACAATGTTGATGTCAAACCTTGACATCAGCTTTTTTTTGAATTTTTTTTTAGGCCGGATTAGATCTGTCTTCATTAATGGCATTTTTGTCATTTAGCAACCAATTTGTAGTTACATGAAATGTCTAAAAAATTGATAGTCCTAGATGAAAACATGTTTATAAAATTATACCTATTTAAAATTTACCCAAGTAAACAATCGGACTATAAGTCTAATTACTAACAAAACCAAACTGTAATGATTTGGTTTCACTGTTTAATTTCATAGTTTAGATCGTTGGTTAAGAGGATGCAGCTCACATGGTAGAAAAGAAGAAGAAAAAAATAACTTGGTTGGTTCAGGTTTGGTTTCGTGGTTAGAGGCAAATTGAAAGTTGGCTATCAAATAATTGGGAAAAAGAAAAAAAAAATTAACAAACACATTCCAATCGGGTATCACACAAGACTCGATGATTTAAATATCAGTGCATAAATTCTTAAACAAAGATTTGCAAAAAATATTATTTCAAGTACGTTAATACATTAAACCAAACAAACCGAATAAAATTCAAACAAACCAAACTTAAAATTCGAGCACTTAATTGAGTAATAAGGTTAAATGATACATATAGTTTGGTGGTTCGGTTGGATGGCTCAGTTTATGATTCCTCTCTTTACCCCAGAGCCCTATCTATCTCCGGCCAAACCATCAACAATAGTGTTAGGCAACTAAAACTGGGAAAGCTACAAAATAAAATGTGTTTGTAGTTTGAACATCTAAGAGTCTCCACAATGAAGACTTTTATTCAACCTCCATATGCATTTTTTGAGTTTTGTTGGGAAACCCAAGCCCACAACAGGCACCCAATTAGAGCCTCTATCCCAATCGCCCATTAAATGGATCCCAAGCTTTTGCGATTCCTTTAGCATGAATAGTAGTGTAAATATATATATTTTATTTCAATTGTGTTGAAAAATAGAGATAAAAATTAAAAAATGGTGGTAGTTTTGTTAGTTGAGATGAGGGAGGTTTGAAGTTTTTAGAGGATTGTATAAATGGTGATTATTGGAGTGAATTATTTTTTAGAGTGTTGAAAAAGTGTAAAAGAAACAAAAAACGAGGTGGGTAGAGTGTGATATTGGGTGTTATTGTTGTGGTTGCTCTAAGCAGTGGCTAAAAAATTCAAGTATACAGATCTAGTCCATCTTCAATTCGGAGTACACTCTGATATCAATCAGGTCATCAAACCAAAGTAAGCATCCCCACTTCCTCTGACATCGGTAGTTGCATAAGCTAGATAAGAGCAGTCCCTTGAGCACAATTAATGGCTCACATTCTTCGAGATTTCTCTGTGTCTGTCTGGCAATACTTGAGAAATCTATCTCCACTCACACTCACACAGTCCAGTCGAGTCTTTCGCACATACCCATCAGACTAATCTGCAAAACAATTAGGCTCAAATCATTTTATAAGCAGGGGAATTGTTATCGGTCACAATTATGAATTATCCATACGTACAGTAAAGTACGTACAATGCTCATTCCATGCTTCGTGCTCCTCGACATGATGGAATGATCCATGGCTAGCTCACTAGACCTATTTTCAAATTTCTTTTATTTTGAAAATAAACAAAAAACATCTAGCTGTAACATGCTAGTATGCTACTCCAACGGTCGAACCCCATTGACCAAGTCTCATTCAACATTCAACAATCACCTGATTTTTATTTTATTTTTATAAGTGTGCCCATCACCTAGGGAAGGCCGAAGGGATTATCTCATCTTTCTCCTTTGGTAACAGACTCGACCCTATCATATCAACAATAACTTTGAACCTCCCCCAAAGTCTCGATGCAAAGAACCTTCATCAGTCTCTCTCTCCAATACAGAATCATCAGTATAGCCGTCTGTCACGGCTCGTCCACGTCATCCAAATCGATTCGTTAGAACAAAGCAAAGAAGAGGTGCCAGGTTGGAATTCTTCACGTGGGCGCAACCATACTTTTGCTACCCAACGAAACCCATTGAATATTCCGTCTCAACATTACCTTCACCATTATCCACCCAATTATTTTAATTTCGTAGAAACTTTTATAACGATATTTACTCTCTTTTTTTATAATTGTTTGGTTTTTCAAAGTGGTCCCCAGGCTGAAACTAAAACTAATCCCCAAGTCCAGTAGGACTATTAAGCAATGGTAAAAAGATCTCCCGATAAATATTTAAACAATTTTCGTACGACTCAATTATAAGAACTTAGTTAACCTAGAACAATCTAGTCTGCTTATCCATTTTAATTATTTTCCTAAAGGAACTTAACTTTTCTTTTAAATAAATAATATTTAAATATTCTTAAAATTAGAATTAAAATAAAGGAGTATCAAGTACGGAGACCAGGTGGGATTCACGTGGTTCACAATCTTCAGTGGACACTAATGAGCCACGCAGGCTAAGAACCGTAAAAGAGTAGAGAGAGAATCCGATAGCTCGAGCCTCGAGTCGACAGAAAACCTCAAAACCAACCAATAGAAAGAAGCGGGGACGGCGTCACCTGTTTTGTGGTTCTAAACTACTAATACCAGGACATGATGTATTGATGTTGGATGGGTCGAACCATTTCATTTTATATTGAATTTGAATGAATGCAAAGCATAACCAGGTGACAGGTGTTTAGAATAACTTAGACAAAACACAATTTTGGGTGTATTTTTTCAAAATTTTGCAATTGTGAGACGTCAAATTTTTTCGGGTTAATATTTTTGGATAGACGTTAAGTTCATACGCTAATTTATGTTAAATGTTTATTTTGCTCTCATCTTCTTTACTATCTGAAATCAAACCCAGATTTCAAAGAAAAATCAATGGCAAATCCAATCCCAACTCAAATCTGAAATGAGAATCAAACTCATTTGAATCTTTTGAACCCACCAATTAAAATTTAAATTAAACAAAAAGTAAAGATATAAATAAACTAAAAAAAAACCCGATTACTTGTTTTCTCCTTGGAGCCGCTTGGCGAAGCTGACACGGGGTCTTGATTTGCCAGAGATGGAGATGGTTTCGGCGATGGAGCATAGATCGGAGTTGGGGTTGCTTCTTTGATTGGATATGAAGATGAAGAAGGATCCGGCCAGGGTTTGAAGTGGGAGAAGGTTGGGAGATCGGAACTGGGGTTGCTTCTTTGACTGGATATGAAGATGAAGAAGGATCCGACCGGGGTTTGAAGTGGGAGAAGGTTGGGGGTGCATAGAGAATTTGAGCATGAGAGAGAGAGTTCGCATTACTTGTTTTTTTAAGTGGAATTGAACCCACTGTTCCATGATAAAAATTATGTAGATGAATTCCTGCTCCTTCTCCCCTCCCCCTCTAGCCTCCCCGGTAAATCGAAATTCAGACTACTGTGAGGGGAGTGCAATCAATTGGTTCAGTCCTGGCATTCCTCCTGTTCACTAAAAAGGGACGCCACATCCTTGTTAGAACTCCCTAACTTCGATACGTTAGGCCGTACCCTATCTCCTTTCCGAAGCCTCCGAAGAATAGTATACAATGAGAAGATTTATTTTTAAGTGTGTAAGAAGAGAAAAGTATGCAGGTGACAGTGGGACTCAGTTAAGAAGTTGTATTAAGAAGTTGAACATTGAAGATGCTCTTATAAACATTAAGAATATTAATGTTCATGTACCGACTCAAAAGTCAGCTTTATTAAAATTAATGAAAAACAAAAAATGAAGATCTATATTATTATCAATTTTACATTAATTTCAGAAGCATTCCTAAGGGGTGGACCAATAGTAGAGTTTGAGCTTTACAAAATAAGATGTCTCATATCGATCCCTTCTTATACTCCAAACGTCTACGAAAAAAAATACGTAACTGGTGTTTTTCGTTAATACTCTTAAGCTTTCATTAAAGTCAAATGAGTATTTATTTTATATGACTATATGAGTTTATTAATTTTCTTTTACGTACTACCCTGAAGCTTTCAATTAATAAGACTCCTTAATTTCTAATTCAGGATTGAAAAAATATCACGGACGATCCTTTGGAAAGAAATATTTGGAAAAGAAAATAATACATTTATTTGAAGAATAAAAAAACTCTTTATTTTGATATAAAATATTATTAAGTATAACCTTAGAGAACGATATCAATCCTTTGAGTTTGAGGTTGAATTTATACCCGTGCTCTCGTGTCTTATTTACAATAAAAATATTACTTCCTCCTGAATAATTGTTTGGTTTTCAAACCTTTTAAAAAAAAAACATTTTTACCAATTTCATTCTTATTTTTTCTTGCTACTGAATTGATAGTCTCAAATGTATATATAAGGACTTTAGGGAAACCACATTATATGTCAATATTTATAATAGTTAATATTTTTTTAATCTTTGTATCAAGTTAAACAAGATAATTAAAGCTTGTTTAGTGAAACGATTTGAGCAAAACGCTCAGAAAACCCAACATTTTAACCAAAAAAGTGTTTCAATCTAACATTTGAAAACCACGACATTTTAATAACACTGAACGTTCACACTGTTAGATTTATCCCGTAAGATGACCCATATGAATTAATGGTAAATAAAGTTTTAACATGTAAAGTGTCCCACTTCGATGGTTAAGTGAGAATAAAATTATGTTAAAGCTTAGGAGTTTTATAGTGGTACTCCCTCTTCCTATGCCTTTGAAAATTATACATAATATATACATAATAATGGACATATATGTATATACATTCCCTTTGGAAATAAACATCATTGACCGAAGTCAATGATGTTTATCAATAACATCATTCAGTTTAACAGGTGGTCGAAATTAAGGGCATGATCTTATCATGCATGAAGGCTAACCACCAAGTGTTCTCTAGTTGGATCAACATGAAGGATTAGCTTCTTTCTCACAGCCGACTTATTTGAGTCGGTTTCCTTTCCTTTTAAAAGATGGTAAGTGAGAAAAAGGAAGCGAACTAATTACAGAAAATTTCCAACATCAAGAGAACAAAAGGAAATAAAGGGAAAAAGAAAAGAAAGGTTATCCTCACCATCAAGGAAAAATTAAAGAAAAGGCAAGGTTGAAAATTCCGCTTCCCTTAATTGCTATAAATTAAAGTTAACATCATGGATCCAGGTTAGTATCCATTACATGTTTTTGTACATTGAATCGTGAGAATTATGTGTTCCAAGGTTTTGAGTTTTATTAAAGTATCATGAGTTTCTAGAAAATTATTTATGGTTGAAACTCATGCATGTATAAAAGTTTACATGTGGTATCAGAGCTTAAGGTTGCGAACTCATAATTTCTCCGATTAAAGTGTCAATTATATTTTACCTGTAAAGTTTGTACAGTAATTGTACTTGTAATGTTGGTTGCTCTTGTATTGTTAAGAGTGAAATTAAAGTTTTTGTGCAGTAAAGTTTTTGCGCAAAATTAATTGGGTGTTTAACACCGATTATGTTGAATTTCAAGCTTTACCGAAAATTTGCAGAACAAATTGGATATTATGTTTTATTTTCCAAATAAAATTTTAATGTTCTGTTAAAGGCTTGAAATATAAAAGTATAATTTATTGTTAAGACATTAATAGCTTGTTAGTCACCAAAGTGGCCTGGCTGAATGGAATGTCTAACACATTAAATTAATTTTATGTCAGTTGTTCATGAGTACAGAGATGCCTCTAAAATGACAAGAAAAGTTGATTGAACAATTGAGTTTATAGATTAATTGCTAGAAGGTCGTCCAAAGACGGACCATTGCAACTAGTCTATAACATTAACGGGACTAATCATTGTACCTTGGTTAAATAGGGTGTATATCCAAAGATAGACACTTATTTGACTATTGTATGTTATGATTGTCCATTAAAGTCTCTATCGTATGGCATCGATTAAATTGTTTATGTGTTTAAGGCTTACCCAAAGGTGAACTTAAATACATGCTTAAAGTTCATGACAGTTTCTGAATTTATTAAAGTCAACTCAAAGCACTAATGGTTGAGCATGTATAAATGTTTTGCAGCTTCATTAAGTCTTTTCGCATCTGGAAGTTCAGTTATTAAGTTCAACGGGCTAAACTATGCTGACTGGTCTGAACAAATCCAGTTTACTCTGGGTGTCATGGATCTGGACATGGCTATAGTATCAGATGAAAAGCCCGCAGCCATTACAGAGACCAGCTCAGAAGATGACAAATCCATTTATGGGGCTTGGGAGCGGTCTAACAGGCTGAGTTTGAACCTTATGAAAATGACTATGGCTGAAAATATTAAGCCATCGATGCCAAAGACTGAAAATGCTAGAGAGTTCATGCTGAAGGTTAAAGAATATTCCCAGTCAGATCTTGCTGATAAATCCATTGTAGGCAATCTCATGGGTGAATTGACTACAAAGAAATTTGATTGGTCAAAGTCAATTCATGATCATGTAACAGAAATGTCCAACCTAGCAGCAAAGTTGAAGACTATGGGAATGGATGTGAGTGATAGCTTTCTTGTACAGTTCATAATGAATTCCCTTCCTGCTGAATTTGGCCAGTTCCAGGTGAATTACAACACCATGAAAGATAAATGGAACTTTAAAGAGTTAAAGGCCATGTTAGTACAGGAGGAAGGGAGATTAAAGAAAATAAAAGATCACTCCATTCACCTCACGGTCTATGATGGTGCTAGCAGCAGCAAGTTCAAACCAGGTAAAAAGGACAAAGGCAAGAAAAGTGATAAGGCCCCAATAAAGGTTTCTGAGGGCCAAATCAAGAAAAAGAAAGTTAGGTGTTTCTTCTGTAACAAAGAAGGACACGTAAAGGCCGATTGTCCTAAACGAAAGGAATGGTTCGAAAAGAAAGGTACATATTATGTTTCTGTGTGTTTCGAATCGAATCTTATAGAAGTTCCTATTAATACCTGGTGGTTAGATTCTGGTGCAACTACTCATGTGTCTCATGTTGTGCAGGGATTCAGTACGATCCAGCCCATAAACGGAAATGAACAGTATTTGTTTATGGGAAACAGGATGAAGGCAAGGATAGAGGGCATAGGGACTTATAGGTTGCTTTTGGACACTGGGTGTCATTTAAACCTGGAAAGATGTCTCTATGTACCTGAAAGTGCCAGAAATCTTGTTTCAGTAGGGAAGCTGGATATAATAGGTTATCGTTTTGAGATTTGTAAGGGCAGTTTTTTGTTGTACAAAGATAACTGTGTTTGTGGGTCAGGAAAGTTGTGTGACTCACTTTATCGTATAAATCTCAACAACGATTTTGCTGAATCTTTGTTTCATGTTGAAAGTAATGTGGGCATTAAACGTAGTACACCAAATGAAAGTTCAGCTTACTTGTGGCATCAAAGATTGGGTCACATTTCCAAAGAAAGGTTATTGAGGTTGATGAAAAGTGAAATTCTTCCTCAATTGGATTTTAGTGACTGGAACGTATGTGTGGACTGTATTAAAGGAAAACAGACTAAAACCACAGTAAAGAAATCAGCCACAAGAAGCACTCAGCTCTTAGGGCGATACACCGATATTTGTGGTCCTTTTGACGTTCCAAGTTGGAGCGGCGAACAGTATTTCATTACCTTTATTGATGACTACTCACGTTATGGTTATGTTTATCTACTGCATGAAAAGTCTCATTCAGTGAACATCCTCGAGGTGTTCATAAATGAAGTGGAAAGGCAGTTAGATAAGAAAGTGAAAATAGTGAGATCAGATAGAGGTGGTGAATATTACGGAAAATTTACCTGAAAAGGGACAATGTCCAGGTCCATTTGCAAAGTTCCTTGAAAGTCGTGGCATTTGTGCACAGTATACGATGCCCGGGACTCCTCAGCAGAATGGTGTTGCTGAGAGACGAAATCGTACATTAATGGATATGGTTAGGAGTATGTTAAATGATTGTTCTTTACCCCTATCAATGTGGATGCATGCATTAAAGACCGCTGCGTATCTCCTCAATAGGGTTCCTAGTAAAGCTGTCCCTAAAACACCTTATGAGTTATGGATAGGAAACCAGTTTGAGGCATCTTCATGTTTGGGGTTGCCCAATGAAGTAAGAGTATATAATCCACATGAAAAGAAACTTGATGCTAGGACAGTCAGTGGATATTTTATTGGCTATCCTGAAAAGTCTAAGGGGTATAGGTTCTATTGTCCTAACCATAGTACGAGGATTGTTGAGTCAGGAAATGCTCGGTTCATAGAAAATGGCTCAATCAGTGGGAGTGGGAAACCACGTGAAATTGACATTCAGGAAATTCGGGTAGAAATGTCATTACAGATATTCTGCTGACCCGATATTGAAGTTGTTGTTCCAATTGTTGTATCACAGTCAAACAGCACACCAGAACAACAAGTTAATGTTCAAAACCCACAAAATGAGAATATTATAGATGAACCAGTCACAGCCGAACAAGATATTAATGAACCACAACAGGAAGTAGCTTTAAGACGGTCTGTAAGGCAGAAAAGATCAGCTATTCCTGATGACTATGTGGTGTATAATCTTGAGCATGAATGTGACTTGAGCATTAATAAAGATCCAATCTCATTTAGTCAAGCGGTGAATAGTAACAATTCTGAAAAGTGGATCAATGCCATGAAAGAAGAAATTAAGTCGATGTATGACAATGAGGTTTGGGACTTAGTAGAGTTACCTGAAGGTTCTAAAAGAGTCGGTTGTAAATGGGTCTTTAAGACCAAACATGACTCGAAAGGTAACATCGAAAGGTATAAGGCCAGACTTGTAGCTAAGGGTTATACACAGATGGATGGCATTGACTATAAAGAGACCTTCTCCCCAGTATCTAAGAAGGACTCTTTAAGAATTGTTTTGGCTTTGGTTGCTCATTATGATTTAGAGCTTTACCAATTGGATGTTAAAACCGCTTTTCTAAATGGTGAGTTGGAAGAGGAAGTTTATATGGACCAACCAGAAGGGTTTGTGACCACAGAAAAGAAAATTTAGTGTGTAAATTAAAGAAGTCAATATATGGAAACAGGCCTCCCATCAATGGTATCTCAAATTCAATAATACCATTACATCTTATGGCTTCACGGAGAACACCGATTGATCGGTGTATCTACATGAAGGTTAGTGGGAGCAAGTTCATACTATTGGTCTTGTATGTCGATGACATATTGCTTCTGCAAATGATATTGGAATGTTACATAACGTAAAGGAATTTCTCTCTAAGAACTTTGAAATGAAAGATTTAGGTGAGGCATCCTATGTGATAGGAATAGAAATATTCCGTGACAGGTCACATGGATTGTTAGGATTGTCTCAAAAGGCCTATATTGATAAAGTTCTGTAGAGATTCAAAATGGAGAATTTGGGATAGTTCCAATACGTAGAGTGGGACAAGTTCGATCTAATGCAATGTCCCGAAATGATTTGGAACGGAAGAAATGAACTCTATTCCATATGCTTGGTGTTGGGAGCTTAATGTATGCACAGACTTGTACTCGACCGATATCGCTTTCTTTGTTGGAATGCTTGGGTCGATATCAAAGTAATCCCTGATAGACCAATCGAAGGCCGCATGAAAGTTCTTCGGTACTTACAAGGCACCAAAGATCACATGCTCACTTAGTGAGGTCGATCACCTCAATGTAATCGGTTATTCGGTTCGATTATGCCGGATGTGTTGACTCCAAAAAATCAACATTTGGCTATTTGTTCCTTTTAGCCAGAAGGAGCAGCCTCATGGAGGAGTGGAAAGCGATGCCGTCATTGCTACGTCCACTATGGAAGCCGAATTTGTGGCATGCTTTGAGGCCACGGTTCATGGATTGTGGTTGCGAATTTTATCTCGGGGCTTGGAATTGTCGGCAGTATAGCTAAGCCGAGAATTTATTGTGATAACTCATCCGCAAATGCTTTTCTCTAAGAACGACAAGTACTCTAAAGGTGCTAAACATATGGAATTAAAGTACTTGGTTGTTAAAGAAGAAGCGCGAGAAACAAAGAGTGTCTATAGAGCATATTAGCACCGACTTGATGATAGCGGATCCGTTAACAAAGGATTACCGCCTAAGACATTTCATGGCCATGTCGATAGGATGGGTATCATGGAAAAGTCCTTGTTAACATAATGGGCATGTATGTGTATATATATACATAACGGCTTGTTTTGCTCTTAAGGTTATGACACTCTCGAGCTCATGTACATGTTTTATGTTTCTCGCTTATTTACATTGTACGGTTTAATGTAAGAAAGGTTTGTCTTCTTTGAAGACATTAAGGTTGAGGTTTATGTTTTTACCTCAAGAAGGTTAAAGTTGAGTTGAATTAATTTGTGATACTTGGAGGGAGCATATCGATTAAATGATGTGTAACCGCCATGATCCAATTAGTTTGACTTAATTAAAAGAAAATCAAATTGACATTAAAGTGGATTTAACGTTGTATACACTTAAAGTTGTTAAATCTCAAATCGTCATATGGGCCAAGTGTGGAGAATGTTAGATTTATCCCGTAAGATGACCCATATGAATTAATGGTAAATAAAGTTTTAACATGTAAAGTGTCCCACTTCGATGGTTAAGTGAGAATAAAATTATGTTAAAGTTAGCAGTGAGTTAGTTATAAGTGAATGTATTCTCTTCCTATGCCTTTGAAAAATTATACATAATATATACATAATAATGGACATATATGTATATACATTCCTTTGGAAATAAACATCATTGATCAAGTCAATGATGTTTATCAATAACATCATTCAGCCTTTAACGGTGGTCGAAATTAAGGGCATGATCTTATCATGCATGAAGGCTAACCACCAAGTGTTCTCTTTGGATCAACATGAAGGATTAGCTTCTTTCTCACAGCCGACTTATTTGAGTCGGTTTCCTTTCCTTTTAAAGATGGTAAGTGAGAAAAGGCGGGCTGATGAAAATTT